>CM023103.1:31710015-32032915 GCA_013103745.1 Gardenia jasminoides
TAAATCAACTCATTGACACGGGATTTAAGCTCATCCGCGAGAATTACCCTTCCTAAGATTAGCAAAGCCGTATCATGGAATTGGTAATAGATATTAGGCATAACAATGATGTGAGACTATTTCAAATTCAAACAACCTAAGAACAGACTCTAGATCGAATTTTCTTAAACTTCGGGATGGGACAATGGATCTCGAATGATGAAACCTTTTTGAGAGCAGAGCAAATTTAGACTTCGACATCGAGAATCTATGAACTTGGTAAGGATCGGTTACGTGATAACGAGGATTAGAAGGAGTGGTCTGAGTTTGTTGATGTGTAGCATGACCGTCGGTCCTTTGGGAAGTTCGTTTGCCCTTTGAAGAAGTATCCTCATCCCTCGGTTGTCTCTTGCATCCGGTATCTTGAAGCACCACGAGTGCATACCATCTTGCTTGAAGTGATGCTAAGGTTATCGTGTGATATACAAAGTGATGAACTAGTAATCTGGAGTGATAATGTATCGGTTTTCAGATGAAATAGGTGAAAAAAGTTTTAGGGTTTGGATGAAATTTGGGATAAAGAAGGGTGTTTATAGGGAAGAAGAATGATGAAAGTTCGTGCAATGGGTAAGTGAAAAGTTTGATCCTTCAATTTTGAGAAATGGTGAGTTTGGCTTGAATTTGGTTTTGAATTGAGGTGGTTGGGAAGGTGCGTCCAATTAAATGTGTTTGACCGATGAAATGAAGTGAAAGCGATGCGATGTGATTGTTCATGTGTCCGGACGTCAAAGCGTAGTGAAGCGTCACCCATGCGTCGATAGCATTTTAGAAAATGACTAAGAACACTTGTCGGACGTCCGTTCATCAGGTCGAGCGTCCGATAAGTTTTTTTAGAAAAGCTTAAGGTTCCTTTTCTAAAATGCCCAATTTGAACGAAGATTTACAAATTGTTCTAAGGGCAATACTTTTGTGAAAATGTCAGCAATTTGATCATTCGAACAAACATAATTTACACAAATTTCACCTTTTTGAACAAGATCACGATGAAATGATGCTTAATGTCTATATGTTTTGTCCTAGAGTGTTGAATGGGATTTTTTGTAGATTTATTGCACTAGTATTATCACAAAATATAGGCATATTATCATATATCAAATCATAATCATTCAAGGTATGTTTCATCCATAGTAATTGAGCACAACATGCACTAGCGGCAACATATTCCGCTACGGTTATTGACAAGGAAATGGCATTTTGTTTCTTACTAAACCAAGAGACTAAGCAATTTCCAAGAAAATGACAAGAGCCATTAGTACTTTTTCTATCATTATACAACCACCAAAATCAACATCCGTATAACCATACAAAGTAAATTCATCACATTTAGAATACCAAAGACTAAAATTCGTAGTTCCTTTTAAATAACGAAAAATTCTTTTAACGGCATTCAAATGAGATTCTTTTGGACAAGATTGAAAATGAGCACATAAACATACAGCAAACATGATATCCGGTCTACTTGCGGTTAAATAAAGCTTCGATCATACCTCTAAACTTTTCTCATCAACATTAGTACCTTCTTCATCCTTCTCAAGCTTGGTGGGCAGTACACATCGGTGTTTCCACTTGCTGAATCTTCCATGCGAACCTTTTGAAGTTCTTTGGTATATTTAATTTGGTTGATGAAGGTTCCTTTACTTGTTTGAAGGACTTGGAGTCCGAGGAAGAAGTTCAATTCTCATTAAGCTCATCTCAAACTCATTTTGCATAATAGTGGAAAAATCCTTGCACAAATGCTCATTAGTAGCACCAAATATAATATCATCAACATAAATTTGCACAATAAGAAGATCATTTGATTTTTGTTTTGTAAAAGAGTAGTGTCTGATGCCTCTTTTAAAACCATTTTCAATTAAGAAACCACTTAAGCGTTCATACCAACCCTAGGGGCTTGTTTTAGACCATATAATGCTTTTGAAAGCTTAAATACATGATTAGGAACTTTTCATTTTCAAAACCGGTGGTTGATCCACATAGACTTCTTGATCAATAAAACCATTTAGGAAAGCACTTTTAACATCCATTTGATACAATTTAAAACCTTTAAAACAAACAAATACAAAGAAACTTATAGATTCTAATCATGGAGAACAAATGTTTCATCATAATCAATACCTTCTTCTTGAGCATATCCTAACTACTAATCTAGCCTATTTCTTACAATTTCACCTTTGTCATTTAATTTATTTCTAAACACCCATTTAGTGCCAATATGGGGATAATTTTGAGGTCTTTCAACTAAAGTCCAAACATTATTTCTTTCAAATTGATTTAACTCTTCTTGCAAGGCTACTATCCAATAATCATCTTTCAAGGCATCATTAATGTTTTTAGGCTCAATATGAGAAACAAATGCAAAGTTGTCAAATAAAGGTCTTGATGAGGAACGAGTTCTTACCCTTTCGGATGGATCACCAATGATTAACTCTGAATGAACTTCCAAACTTTAGGAAGATCCTTTGGTGCATCATCATCCTTGTCTTCTTCATTTAGCAATCGGTTTTCTTGAACATCACCATCCTTTGAATTTTCTTCCATTTCACCATTGTTTCCTTCTTCAAGTGTAAACTTTTCAAAATCCTTTTGAATACCTACATCATCATCTACACAAGTACTATTGGAAGAATTGCCATTAGATTCATCAAATGTAATATGAATTGCTTCCTCAATTACAAGAGTTCTTCTATTGTAAACTCTATATCCTCTTTTATTTTCACAATAACCCAAGAAAATTCCTTCATCGGTTTTCTTATCAAATTTACCAAGATGTTCCTTAATATTCAAAATAAAACATTTACATCAAAAACTCTAAAATAACCAACATCAATTGGCTTTTTATCAAACATTAACTCATAAGGTTTTATTCAAAATTGGTCTTAACAAGACTCTATTCATTATATAACAAGCGTATTCACGGGTCCTTAAAAAAAAATATTTTGGTAAATCATTTTCGCTTATCATGGTTCTTGTGGCTTCTACAAGTGTTCTATTTTTTCTTTTAACAACACCATTTTGTTGAGGGGTTTTACAATAGAAAATTCATGAGATATTCCATTATGATCACAAAACTCCGGAAAGCCACAAAATTTAAATTCCAAACCATTATCACTTCTAATTTTGATAATATGCAAACCAAGTAAATTTTGCACTTTTGCAAATAGAGAACAAAACTTTTAAATGCATCATCTTTATGAGGCTAGAAAATAGTCCATGTATATCTAGAATAGTCATCAACAATCACAAAATAATATCTTTTACCTCCTAGGCTAGCAATAGGTGTAGGACCAAATAAATCAAGATGTAAGAGTTCCAATAGTTTAGATGTTGAAACATTTCTTTTAGGTTTGAACGATGTTTTGGTTTGTTTGCCAAATTGACATGCATCACAAATCTTATCCTTTTCAAACTTAATCTTAGGAAGCCCTCTAACAAGTTCCTTTTTTGAAATTTCATTTATCATATCCATGTTAAAATGACAAAGTCTTCTATGCCATAACCAAGGATCTTCATTTGAAATTTTAAGGCATTTAAAACTAGAAGAGTCAATTTTCTCAAGAATCACAACATAGATGTCATTGTATCTTTTTCCTTTGAAAATGATATTAAATTTGAGTCAAGAACCAAATTCATGCTTTTGAATAAAACAAATAAGTCTTTATCACATAGTTGACTAACACTAAGCAAATTATAGCCTAGATTATCTATTAAAAGAACATTATGCACAAATGTTTCACTATTCTTACCCACATCACCTACTCCAATTGTTTTAGCTTTCATGTCATCTCCAAAAGTCACTTTTCCACTTGACTTTGATTTGAGCTTGATGAATTGTGAAGGATCACCGGTCATATGTCTTGAGCATCCACTATCAATGAACCACTTTGATTCCTTCATAGCACCAATTTTTCTTTACCTACAAGAAATAGAAAGTTTGGTACCCTTTTAATTTTTGTCCTTGATGGTTAGAGTCATGTTTGACTAACCACATACATCTTATTCCTTTTCTCATATTTCTTCTCACATAACAATCATGCTTTAAATGACCTACTTGACAGCAAAAATCACACATAATGGTAGAATTATTTACATGAATTGGTTTAATGAACCTAACTCCACTTTTTCTATAGATTGTAAATTCATTTGCACTAAACATAATTTTCCTTTCATAAGGATTAAAATGAGACTTAAATGCATTTCTTGTAGAAATATTTTATTTTTTGTTTTGAAGGATCATGTTAAGATTATCCATTCTCTTCTTCAAGTCACTTTGTTTTTCTTTAAGCATTTCACAAAGGCTTGTTTTTCTATCAAGTTCAGGTTGTAATTCCATTTCAGCTGTTACTAGGCAATCATTGTCATATTTTAACTTTTTGTTGTCTTGAAATAGGTTTGCATTGTCTTGCAAAAGAAAAGTAATTTTTTGCTTTAATTCTTTGTTTCTAGCATAAGACTCCTTTAAGCTTTCATGCAATTTTGCAACAAATGACTCTAAATCATCATCATCATCATCACTATCATATTGAGGATGAGAAGTTACCTCATTTTCACCGATTGCCATAAAGGCAATTTGAGCTGATTCTTCTTCTTCTTCAATTTCTCCTTCCGAATTGCAATCGTTCCAAGAAATTTGAAAGTTGTTGAACTTCGGTTTTCTTTCATTCTTCACATCTTTCTTCTTCTTCGTTGGATAGTCCACCGCATAATGACCGGGCTGCCCACAGTCGAAGCACTTATCTCCTTACTTCTTGTTTGCATCATATCTTGCTTTGTATTTTGTATTGAATTGATTGTTGTTTTGGTTGTTTGGTCCTCCTTTTCTGAATCTTCTCTTGTTGAATATCCTTTTGAAACTTTTTGTGATGAGTGCAAGTTCACTATCATCACAATCACCATCTTCTTCATCTTGTGAAGCCAAGTCATCCTCATCTTGAGCAGCTTTTAGAGCAATGCTTCTTTTTGCTCTTGCTTTCTCTTCATCATATACCTTGCTTTTAAGCTTTAATTCATAAGATGTTAGAGAATTAATGAGAGACTCAATGGACATAGAGTTCAAGTCTTTACCTTCCTTAATGGCAGTCACTTTGTTCTTCCACTCTTTTGGTAGAGCATTCAAAATTTTCCTATTCTTTTCTCCAAGAGCATATTCCTTTTCCAAAACCTCTAAATCCTTAATAAGATCATTGAATCTACAATACATCTTGTCAATGTTTTCATGAGATTCCATTTTGAATGATTCATATCTAGTAACAAGAATGGATTTCTTTTGTTCTCTCACATCCTCACTACCTTCATGAATCTCTTTTAGTTTATCCCAAATTTCTTTGGCAGATTTACATCCTTTTACTCTAATGGATTCATTTGAATCAAGTGCACTATATAAAACATTCATGGCTTTTGCATTAGATGTGAGATTAGCCCTATCCTCACGATTCAACTCATCCCTTGTTTTTAATCTAGGAACATGAGTGATAGGATCATTAATAATAGCAGTGTAAGGACCTTCACTAACAATAAACCATAGATCAATGTCAATAGATTGCAAGCTAATAATCATATGTTCTTTCCAACTCACATAATTTGATCCATTAAACATTAGTGGTCTAGTGATAGATTGACCTTCAAAGAACATGGCATTGTTGGTTGTCATCTTTACTCTAAGCGGTTAAGTTTGATTCTAGAGACCAAGCTCTGATACCAATTGTAAGGCCCAAAGACAACCTAAGAGGGGGTGAATTAGGTTGACTAAGAACTAGTCAAATGTTGCCCCTTTTTCAAATTTAATAATAATTTTGCACACAAAAGGTTTGTCAAGCAAATAGACAATCAAGACCAATAAGTATAGGTGAGATATCAATCAATAAATTCGAAAAGAGAGTTGAGAAATAGATTGAGAGTAAGCAAACCAAACTTCTTCTAAGCTCCACTTGAGCTTAAAGAAATTCTTCAAGAAAAAGTTTCTTCAATTTGATGAACTTCAATCCACTTTATGTACAATGGAAGGATCACTTCCTCCTTGCCCCAAGCTACACTTAGTCAAGCCAGGAAGTTTTACACTCTTACTGAAAACCCTCACAAGCTACACAAATGATGAACTCACTCACAATTAAAAAGCATCAATGAACTCACACTTCAAGACTAACAAATCTTACTCAAAAGAGTATTTTCTAGCTAAAATCACTCTTAAGAACTTGTTATCCAAGTGTATAGTGAGTTGTTTTGATTTTGAGACAATGCACTGTATTTATAGGAGACCAAAAGTGCCTTAAAATTGAGGTCAACGGATAGGAGAAAGCGAAGGTCAACTAGTTGTTGGAGCTATCGGACGTCCGGACACATTTTATGCGTCCGATGATAGCGTCCGATAGGCATTGCGTTCTTTATCGGACGGGCGATGGATGATTCTGTCAGATAGGCTTTTGCGTCCGGCAGCTGACAGAAGCCGGTGCTTCGAAAAATCTTCATGAAAATGATCGGACGGCCGACATGTTTTTGCGTCCAATGGATTGCGTCCGAAAGCGGCCAGAGAGCTTGAAAAATTTATTGGATATCTTCGGACGTCCTATGTGGATGTTGTGTGTTCGAAAGAAGTGTCCGATAGATCCCCTATCTATCGGACGTCCGATACGTCGAGATAAGCATCCGATAGAGAAGTTTCGAGTTTTATCGGACGTCCAATACAAGGTATCGTCCATCCGACAGTCAACAGTTTCTTCAACAGGTTTCCTGCCTTGATGACCTGTGCTGTCAAAGATCTCAATGGAAAATATTAGATCAATTTCTTCAATTGTTTTGTAATTATCAAAATTCGGGATCACGATTAACAGCGATTCTTCACTCTTTTCCAAGGTAATTGCACTCATATTTGGATCGGAGTTGACAATGGTCAATGAGGGCAATTTTTTAGGAATTTGATGTGCTAATTCGCTCATTGCACATACCATTAGATTTATTCGATTCTCCAAATTTCGAATGCTTGCCTCCACTTTCTGTTGAAAATTTTGAATGCTTGCCTCGGTTTTCTGTCAAAATTGCAAAGTGTTAGAGGCTAATATTTTAATGATATTCTCAAGAGTTGTACCTGAATCAGATGAGAACGGTTGATTCTCAAATAGGTGTGATGGCTGGTATTCTTGTTGACGATTCGAAAAGAAGTTTTGTTGCCAATTTCCACTGTAGCTCATATTAGGATGATCCCTCCAACCTGAATTATATGTGTTGGCATATGGGTCATACTGCCTATGGGGCGTGGGCATGTTACCAGTCATGTTCACTTGCTCAACTCTCTCACCTTGCAATATTCGGCAATAGTCTGTGGGATGGTTTATATCTTCACAAATTCCACATGCCTTGACCTGTTGCCGTTGTTTCACGGCCCATTGTTGAATAAAATACGTTAATTCAGATAATTGTTGTTGAATGGATGACACACTCGCCACATGAACTCCTCCATAATTGAAATTTTACACATGATCAAATGGTAGAGTATTGTAAGCCATAAATCAACAACAAATCAAAGAAAATATATCCAAAAAAAATTACCAAAAAATAATTCAAAAAGAAACAAATTAACCAAACACCGTTCCCCTGCAACGGCGCCAAAAATTGACAGGTGCCGAACCTGTACAATAATAAATATTAAAAATTTCAATTACCACCACAATTAATTACAAAATAATTCTGAATATTGGAGCAAGGATTCCGGATGTGCAATGGGCTACTGACTTCTGTGAGGGCCTCCAAAAATTTGAATTTATTTCTAAAATGCCTAATAATATTTATATTGAGTTTATTTATTGAAATATTATTGAAAATATGTTTAAAGTGATTATTTCTCAATTTAGAAAATTTTATACGAATTGTTTGTTTGTGTGGTTTTGGCCAAATTTTAGCGTTAAAAATTGTTGACGCGTGAATAGTGACTTGGACTTGAAATCGAGCATATGTAGTGATATTTTGGAAATATTATTATGGTGAGACAGTGTCGGGATGAAAGAAATCAGTGTAAGTTAGACTGTCGCGTGTGACGCGACATAGAGTGACATAAAGCACTTTTTCCCTTAAATTAGGGAAAAGCACTTTTTGGCATTTAAAAGCCTTGACTTCTTGGCCTCCTTAAGCTTTTTTTGCTGCTGCAAAAATCTGGAGTAGAGAGAGAGAGGAGAGCCGAGAGGGAGCTTGAGAGAAAGAGAGAAATTGTCTTCAAAAATCCTTCCATTCTTGATCCAATCTTCTTGAAACTTCAAACACCAACAACCACCATCATCTTCATCATCCTAGCAGCCGAGGAAGAGGAGAGAGAGAAGGAGGTTTGGGCTGAAATTCTTGGAAGAAAACAAGAGGTAAGTGGGTTTGATCTTCCATTTCCTTTTCTTCCTACAAATCACATGAGTTTGTGAAGAGTTGATGATGATTTTGTGGCTTGATTTCCATCTCCTCACTTCAGCCGAACCAAGGAAAGGAGAGAGAGAGGGAGGTCCAAATTTTTGGAAAGGAAAAAGGAAGGAAGAAAAGCTTGGGTGATCATCTTGGGCTCGATCTTGGACTTGGTGACTGATATCTTCGACAGATCTTGAAGATCTTGAGTTGGGTTCTAGGATCTTGGAAGTCATCAAGTTTGGGAGTAACTTTCTTGGAGAAAAGCTTGAGAGATCTTGTTGGATTTTGCCGGATCTCGTTGGATCTTGACAGATCCGGAGGTATAAAACCTTGAATCTTGTAGATCTAGCTTTATTAGTGTAGATCTGTAGTTAATAATGATAAAAATGAAATCATCTGAAAAGATGAAGTTGGGCTCTTGAAATCCCAACCTAGGTAGCGGACTTGAGGTGGCTTCTAGGTAGCAGACTTGAGAACCTGATTGGGAATTGATTGTTATTTGTGAATTTGTTTTGTTATGGTTAGAAATTAGGGTTTTCAGTTGATTGAGAAATTGAAGGAAAATGTATGCTATGGCCAAAACCCATGCCTGGTGATTTCAATGTTTGATTTTGGAATGTCGTGAATGTTCTCGAAGGGTTTTACTTTTTGAGAAAAAAAATGTGTATATTGTTCAAATTGTGAGTGTATATGTGTGTGAGTGAGTGTTTGGATTTTAAAAGGGTAAAAAGTGTAGTTTTCATGAAATCTGAGTGAAAAGTGCTATTTGACTGAATTTGAAGGTTTTACTATATTTTGACTAAAATCTGGGGATTTTGAATACAATGACTTGGTATAAAATGTTTTGTGCTAATATGGAAGTTTTGATTAAAAGTGAACGTCGATCGGGTTGTGTAAAAATGAATGTTGAGGTGTGAGACCTCACTTAAATGTTTTGTGATAGTGAACGTGCTTGTAGTGCCAATGAGTATATCGGTGAGATGTTTTCTTTTAAAATGATAAAGTGATTTTTCCAAGGGAATTTACTTGGAAATCGAGTAATGTGAAATGAATACTTTTCCTCGAGAAAGTTTTGGAAAAATTATCATTTGAAACTAAAAAGTGAAATTGAACTGTATTAGTAAATGGAAAAGATTGAAGTGAATCTTATTGTTTGTTTTAAATTATTTTAGGGAGTGTGCAAGGTGGTGATTTTGAACCTTACGTGGAAGCCGAACCCTACTTCGGTGAGTTTCCATGCTTGTTTCGTGTTTACGTGCAAATGTTGGTAAATGAATGTATTGAAGTGATTGTTATGTGAAAATTTACTTTTGAACCCCCAAATGGGGATGGTGTGTACTTTATCGCACCTACTCTATTTGAGTAAAAGTGATTGTGAAAGTGACTTGAAGTGATTGATTGTAAAGTGCTTTAAAGTGTATTATAGCGATTGCATGTGTTTGGAAAGGTCAGGAAATCCCTGAGACCTATAGGTGAACCCTACAACTCAACCTGGAGGCTAGGCCTAGGTCGAGGAGAAAGGGAAGAGCCATAGGGTTACCTAAATGTCACAAAGCATAGTGACTCAGACCAGTGATACATGCTCGGAACTTGGTTTTTGAACTAGTCTCCAAAAGAGCAACAACCCAGTGAAGTGAATTGAAAATGTACTCTGGACTTGGCGTATGGACTCGTCCCTAATGGAGAGTACTCAAATAAAGTGAAGTGTTTCAAAGTGAAAGTGCATTGTACACTATCAAAGTGAAGTGAAAAGTGTTTTGGCGTCACCGTGGGGGTTTGGAGGAGTAAGGAGAAAGTGAAGTTCTACATGGTAATAGTGACAGTTGACTGAGTGTCAACTACCGGTTCGTGGTTCGTGAGCAAGTTTCGTGGACCCCTGAGGGCCCTCGTATCCTACATTGTATTGTTAATTGCTTTTCTATCTGTTATATTTCAAGTATTCTTGCAAAGTGAAATTGTTTATGTATTAAGTGGCTTGCATGTTTTTGGGAACTCAATGGCTTTTAGCTCACCCTTTCCATTTGTTTTCCTTAGCGAGGAAATGAGCAACCAAGTGGTGGTGCCAACCCTGAGATTAGGGCTTTCATATGTTTTGATATGTATTTTGGAGAATTATGGATATTGCCCCTTTTGTGGTCCCTTGTATAATGGAATCATGTATTTATCGAATTATAATTGGGATGTTATGTATTTGTAAGACTTTGTACTCTTACAGCATCAGATCCAAGGTTTTAGTCGTTAAGTATTATTGAACAGTGAGTGAGTGAGTCTGGCGAGAGTTAGGGCGGTCCACCCTTTGGTCCATTAGGGGAAGGTGGGGTCGTCACAACTTCACCCTGATTCCAAGGAGTATGCTAAACCCGATATACCAGAATTATCTCTAAGAAAATATTAATTTGTAGTAGTGGCAAGTAGGGTCGTCTCCTCAGGGAATGGTAGGAAATTGTTTCTTTCTAAGTCACGGGAAAATGGGGGGTTTGGATAGGATAGAACTAGAAATAAAATAAACAAAATTGGAAAATGAAAATGAAAATACCAATTAACTAAATCACCAGAGAACAATATGAGAATAATTCAATAGAAATAACAAGTAATAAAATTCTACCCAAGGGAACAACTTCTCAGTCACAGTCCAATCAAATAATCATTGATGCAGAAATATTTCATTCAATTATTACTAGATTAGTTATAACTGCCAACAAACTCTGACAGCCAGCTTTTCCTTACTTTTTCGACAGCCAAGGTACGACCGTTGACTGCTTCCCTAAATAGATAACAACCCTAGGTACGACCAGAGAAATTTAATTATCCAATTGCATTAAAAGCTAGAAAAACACAACCCTAACCAATGAACACGCTAAGAGGGTCATTTAAGTTAGACCCTACATTTCCCCAACATAAAGCCAATTATGGTGGTAGCCACTAATTATTAACTAAATGAATAATTACGGATTCAATTTAGTTAATTTGACAGTAGGCTATTAGGTTAAATTAAATATCTAGCCGTTGACATTCAATTAACAAAAAAACCATAAACAGTTAATCCAGGAAACGTATGAATAGCAACGAATTAAAAGAAATGATAAAGATTCGATTAGATCTCACAAATAGTATGGACTGCGCCTTCGAGTTGCTTTTTGAGTAGACGAGAAATTTAGTTGCTCCTCATCATGGTCATCCCACATGGTTTGATTGATTTAATTTGTATGTCCATGACCACGTCGGAATTTAGATGTTAATATGTTTGGAATTGCAGATGAGACAACGACCAAGACGTCCAAGTAAAGAACGAACTCACGTTAATGGAAAATATGAAAAATAAGAAGAAACAAGAGATGGAACTTTTTTGCCTTGTTGTTGTTTGCCTTGTTGTTTGAGAAATGTGCAGTGGTCACACACATTTGTACCCAGTTTATGAACTGACTTGGGAACCCCAGCACCTCCAAACTTCCAAACAAGAAATCCCAGTTCAAGGAGTCATATGCTTTCATAATGTCTAGTTTCAAAACAGCTCTGGGCTTCCCTCCTCCTCTGTGGTACCCTCTTACAATTTCATGCATGAGTAGGACATTATCCACTAACTGTCTACCCTTCACAAATGCGTTTTGCTGGCCGCCTATGAGATTATCCATGACTCTTTTCAATCTACTAGTCAGGATAGTAGAGAAGATCTTGTATAGCACATTACAGCATGCTATAGGTCTAAAGTCTTTCATTTTCATAGCATTTTCAACTTTCGGGATAAGGAGATAGCGGTAGAATTTGGGGTAATACATGTATGAATTTTGAAAACAAAATTTCACGCCTTTGATGACATCTTCCCCAACCATAGCCCAATTATTCTGAAAAACTCTATAGAATATCCATCGGCCCAGGGGCTTTACACGCCTTCATACTTGGCACTTGCTTTGATTTCCTCTCTACTCACTTCTACTATTAGGGATTGTTGTTGCTCGATCCAAAGATTTGGCAACCACATATTTGAGTGTTTGCTTAAACTCGCCAGGTGGATCATTCGCTTGCTGAACAATTTATCATAGTAGCCACCACAATATCTTTCATCTCCTCATATTCTTTCACAATGTTGCCATCCTCCTTTTGTATTTTCAAAATCCTATTTTTAGCCATGTGCGAAACCATCTTTCTATGGAAAAATTTTGTATTTTTATCTCCAGATTTTAGCCAAGCAATTCTAGACTTGTCTTTGAAAAAATCTTCCTCAGCCTTCAACAATTCAAGGTATTCAATGATTCCAACTATTGAAATCATTGAGGCGATGTCCTGTCACGATTCTGCTATGTGTTTAGTAAAGCAAATAGAAGAACAATAGGTAAACAAGGGAAGTGAGGCTCTAAATATTGTGAAGTATTAAATATTGTGAGCCGCATTTTCTTTCTTATGTCAGAAAGCAGAATCAACTTCTTCACATCATATTTTAGTGTGAGAAGTGAAGCATACGTGTGTGTCCAACAGTTGTTACATTTGCGAGGAGAGTCCACACAGATTTGGACTCTACATGTTAGGTTAGAAGTACAACTCCATTAGTACTTGTATATGTTTAATCAGTCAGGATAAACTTATTTCTCAAATTTACCAATTGTGATTACAGTAGTAAGCATTGTCCTACATTAATAGTTTCAAAGATTTTTTGCAATTACCTGCTACTAATTCTCTTCCCCTACTCCTTCAGTATAATTTTGTTAGAGTAGAATAGACTTTGTTTCTCTGCTCTGAACAAATAGCTCAGAAATCCATTTATCTTTTATATTAGTGTGTATATTTGGTGGCTGAAGTTTCGGCTGTCTTGTATCCATTAGTATATATCTATATTTGGTAGTTTTGGTAATTGCACATAATTAGGTAAATTGGGGCTGAAGTCACGGGAGCCTGGGGTGCACATTGTACTTGTATAAATAGAGCAGATGGCAATGAGAAAAACAGGAAAAAACTTTTCCCAATTCCTCTGGGTTTTACATTTTACTTCCGATTTTTATTTTTTTTAGTTTGTTAGGCTCTATAAATTGGATATGAGCTAGGAAATTGCTCCTACTTCTTCTATTGCTGTGATTCACTTCGGATTTTCTTTTCTTTTTTCTTTTTTTTTCCTTGTATTAGGTAATGGAAAAGGGAGGAAAATCCCACTGACTGTCTCTTGGAGAAAGTCCCGCACAGATCAAAGTTTCTAATTCCAAGAAGAGCAGAAACAAACAGAAACAGGGATTCAATTTGATGAGTTTTAGGATCCGTTAATTGAAAGGTTTTGGGATCCATTGATTTCCCTCATTTTCCTTTCTTTCTTCAGCTCTGTTGTAATCCTGATAACAGTCAGTGTAAAAAGTCGCAGCAACTTCAATCTGAGAGAAGAATCATGCTTGTCTGGCATATTAGTGATATTGCAGTACACTAAAATGCTGTGGTTTTTCAAGAAATCGCCTCATTGCTAGCATCAAGTAGGCAAGTCAAGGTGATTGTGTATATAAAACCAGCTTGGAACAGATGTGGGCATGTTCAATTTGCTTGCTAAACTGCTCTGAGGGACCTCTTCTGCTTCTAGTTTTATGTTCTAGAATCAACATTATGTGGTGACTGAAAAAATTTTTGCTCACTTGACTAGTTTTGCTTATTGAATCTGAGTATATTAATTTTTTCCATTTTCCCCTGTTTTTCTCCATCGTGGTAGGTGTGTTTGTTTCTGCATATCTCTGCTTCTTGGCGGAGTTTGTTATGCAGGTTCATGTAGATTGTTCAAAACTTTGCAGCTCTGTGTTTTAGGCTTGGCCCTTAGCCATCATGTTTTGACATTTTGATGTACATATATAAGCCAACTTGAAAAACTTTCAGATGTTGGGATTGGAATATTTCCTTCATTTCTTGAAGATGAACCATTTAATGTGGTTCCAATAACTACTATTTGCTGTGTATGTTTGAGAGAATCTTTCATAACGTTTTTCTCTGAAATGTTTCATGATTCTAGATTATCCCTCTAGTTGATTCACTGAAAGCTACCGACAGTTTTGGGAGTTGGGGAAAATGAGCAAATTAAAAAAAAAAAAAAAAGGAATTAGTCTTCTATTTTTAGTGGGTTTTAAGAATCTCCAAAGTGAGGTGACTGCGAAGATTTTTTTTCTCATTTGATTAGTTTTGCTGATGGACCTTAGCTTAATTATCTGCTTTGACATGAGCTGGTACCTGCTTGTCTCAGCTTTTGGGAGAGTTTATTATGCAATGCTCTTGTAGATGGAGCAAAACACTTCTTGTGCTTTAGACTTGACCATTAATTAGCCATCCCATTCTGACATTTTGATGTGCATAAGTAAGCCAAAGTAAAAACATGTCAGATGTTGTGATTAGAATGTTTTGTTCTAGTGAAGATCAACCGTTCAATATGGATTGAATAACTACACTTGTTGTGTGTCTTTTAGAGAATTTTTCACAATTTTTTTCTCAGAAATATTTCACGATTCTGGATTATCCATCTAGTTGATCCAGTGAAAAGCTGCTGAAAATTTTAGGAGGTGCAGGATATGAGCAAATTAAAGAAGGGAAAAAAATTTTGATAAATGGATTTATTACAACATTATTTCAGATCTGACTTCCCCAAGTTGCATCCTAAGTAGGTATCTTTGAATGTTACAGATCAAGATCTATGTGAAATAAAATCACATTTTCTTGGTTGTACAGCTTGTTGATGCGTGTGAAACCTTGAGACAGAGAAAGATGATGATGGCGGCCATTTTCTTTTTGGTGCCTAATCTTGTACCAGAAGCTTGAGTTTGAGATCTTAAGAAAAATAAAAGCTGCAAATAATCTCTGCGCTGTTTGTCTAAGTGGCCATCGTGAATTATCCTGGATACAGTTTGATACTAGTAGATTAGCTCATATAATACTTCAAATGTGTACAGGTCCAATATTTTTTTTGTTGCTGATCACAGAGGAATAGAAAAAGTTCCTGATTTTGGGTTTCTAGATCAGATGACAGCTAATGGAAAATGTGAATGAGCAAGAAGCAGGAAAGACAGAACAAATGTAGGTATTGCAAATTGCTTTATAAGTGATGTCCAGAAGTGGAACTTGTTCTGAGCCATGCCACTATCAGGGTCAACACATTGGTGAGTTTTAAGAAGTCCTTTGCTTGCACATCAGAAGGTGGAAAACTTCACTGTTAGATATCCGTTGCTGGTAGCTAGTGGTGCGTCTTCTGTGTAACTTCTTCTCTTCTAGAATTTCTAGGGAAGTAGTTTGTGCGGCATCTATACCCTCCCCTGGCTGGCGTCTTCTCTATAATTCTTTTTTTAGATGTTCTGGTCTTGGAGACGTCTGCATTTTCTTCTTGTGCCATTTGATATTGGTATGGATATCTGAGAAAGCCAGCAATACTTGTTTTGCTTGCTTGAACATCTGCTAAACTAGCACTCCCCAAAAGTTTGAACATGCCTAATCCTTATTCTTAATTGCTTAGATTGATGAAAGTGACGTATTCAGGTGGTCCATAACTTTAAATTAGCCCTTAGTGGAGGATTAAGTTCATTACAGATGCTCAACAAGTGAACTCCACTTTTGCAGTCCATCTATATATATTTTCTGTTCTTTCCAAGAATTCTGCCCCTAGACTTGAAGACAATTGGAAGCATTTAAAGTATTTGTTATAGCTGTTGCTGATGATACCTAGGTAAACATAGTCCAATCTACTGTTAGCTCTGTGATTACCAAATTTTTTTTTTTGCAATTTCCCCCTAGTAGTAGGTTATATAGAACTTCTTATTTTTGTTTAGTTGCTTTTCTTTTCACTTTTGTTCTATTGCTTTGCTTGCCAAGCTGAGAAAGGACATATACAATTACACACAACTCTTGATTCCTTTTTGCAGGTCCTCCAAGAAAGAACATCTGACGTTTTTGTATACATAGGAACTATATCCCTATCGTCTCTTAGCAAGTTATCTTTCTCTAGTGGAAACTCTCCCTGGTAAATTTCATGCAGGGGTTGTATCTCACCAGCCTGCCATCATTTTGAATGTGTGCTCCATAACTTTTCCTTTTGAAGCCTATCTCAATTATATCAGGAAGACACAAAGAGCAACAGAAATTGCATTTGCCCCTTTTTGCATCCCCAGTTGACAATTCAAGAAAGTTTCACTGCCATGGTTGCTGGTTCCCAAGTTTGTTTCTGCTGATTCAATTTTTTTGTGAGCTTGGCGAAGTTTTGAATTAGAGTCGTCGGTTATATACATGGTAGGAAACTACTCCTATGGAAGTTTAATGACTCACAAAGTATGTCTTTTGGATTGCATTTAACTTTTTATTCCTTTTTTTTCTTCCTTTTTTTCTATCAACAATTTTCATTTCGGTACTAGATGCTCGGGGACTATTTCAACTAAAAGGTATTTGAAGAATTATTTTCGTTACTTGAATTTTAAGAAATTAAACAACGAAAAAAGACATAGTTAGTAAAGATGAGAGTTTAAAAAACAAAAAATCTTTTCTAATTGAAATCTACCTTTCTTCAAAGCGTTCTTGTAAATGATTACCTTCATAAAAATGTTTACATAAATATTATATACGAAAACGCTAGAATTGTTCAAAATGAATTTTAAAGTACATAAACTTATTTTCTTCCAACCCTACTTGGAAATATTCTAGTACATCTTTAATTTTGTAAAAAGGAAGGAAAATAAGATACAAGTCATGTGTTACAGAAAATGTGCCTGAAAAGGTCCAAAACATTAATTATTAACAAATGCAATATAAATGTTAGCATCAAAACGCCTAAACTCAAAAGGCCAGAATAGGGGAAAAAGGCCAGAATAGGGGAAAAAAAGAAAAGTAAATAAGATTTACAACCTCTACATGTGATTTTGATCAATGACAATTGGGGTCGTCTCCATAAGCAAGAGATAAGTGCTAATTTCCAGACTTCCAACAAAGTAAAAACGAAAAAACAATAAGGATAAGTTTGTAAATGTGATTTGTATTGTCTGAGTCTATTTGTATGTAGACAAGTTTTCTCATTAGCTAAGCAGCTTTGTTGACTAGAAGATACCAATTCAATAGATTAAGGATCGAATATCATGAAAAAAGCTTTTTTATTAGATTGCTCATAATTTAATCGGGTGATTCCTCAGTCCACCTATGCTTGGTTGGTCTTGCTCAATAATTACTCATTTTTTAATCTTTTGAACAAAAGACTACTGTTTGTCTTCACTCTTGGTCTTTGTTGGCCACACAGGAAAACGAAAGATTCTGGCAATATTTTAACAGACAACACTGCTAACACCCAAAGTCTGTTTCTATCTTGAAGTCTCTGACAGTAAACTGATTTAATGTTACCATAATTTTATATTATTCAAAAGTTATTGTTTAATTAATAACTCATTCATCTCTAAACCAAGGTGTCTATCTAGTAATATTTTTCATTTCGTTCTAACTTCTCAATATGATTATAGTAGACATTGGAAAAGAAATTCACGTTCCATTCTGATTTGGTTACTAAATAGTAAATAATTCTCTATCCATTCTGGCAGAAAGAGCATTTTAGATGGAAAGACCTTTCCATTTTAAGTCTTTTCAATGCATCAAATGGGGGTAAATGTAAAACATTGGCATTTGAAAGAAAAGAAAGACTAATATCACTCTTGACTATTAAGTTTTATGTTTGATGTACTTTTCCTTTCAGGAGTATTGAAAGGTGAGATATTTATCAACGCTGATTGGAGCTCATTTTTACCAAGGCAAGAGATTATTGTCAAGTTTGAATGTTTGATCAAAATTAAAAAAAGAAGGCTGTGTAATGAGAAAAGTTTTCTACCTGATACAGGTCTGAGACGAAGAACACTCTTCAAACTACATGTATGTGATTTTTTTTATCTGAACCTATTTGATTGGGGACAAGTTGTTTTTATTATATAAACAGCTTGGCTGACTAAAAGTCACCAATGTAATAGATTAATGAAAACAGCTTGGCTCTTGTTCTTTGGTTGGGACTAGGGGCTGCAAACGAGTCGAGTCGAGTCGAGTTTTGGCCTTATCGAGCTCGGTTCGACTCATTTCTTATCGAACTCGAGCTCGACCTCGACCTCGACGAGCTGAAAAAATGAAACTCGAGCTCAAGCTCGAGTTTAAATCGAGCCAAACTCGAACTCGAATTCGAGCTCGAGCTCGAAAAAAATTTTTTTTTCTTTATTTTAAAAAAAAATAAAATAATTATTTTGCTTAATAAATAATAAAAATATTAGGGATATATATGTAATTTCACTATTAGAATAAAAATAAAAAAATAATATATATATATATATATATATATTCGAGTCTATCGAGCTGGCTCGTGAGCTATCGAGCCTGAGAGAGTCGAGTTCGAACTCGACTCGAACATGGAAATAAGCCGCTCGAGCTCGACTCTAGCTCGATATTTTCGAGGTCGAGTCGAGCTCAAATTCGAGTCGTTCGCGAGCAGTTCGAATCGTTTGCAGCCCTAGTTGGGACGGAGGAATTTGCTAGGAATGTATAATTACACTTTCTTTCAACTTTTTCATTACTGTTTTCAAGAAAGAGGATTAAAGCATCTTTCCCTGACAAATAAATGACTACATACATGCATATCAATCTGCAAGGCCAAGTTCCAGTCTTCTACCCAGTTTTGATCCTTAGGCCACCAAATTTACATGGCAGAGGCTCATTTGTATTGTATGAGGTCACCAGCAGCAGCATCTTCCCCTGATAAAGTTTCACGTAGGAGGAAAAGTCTCGCGATGAGTGACAGATGCAGCATTTCAAGTTTGAGGAGGCAAATAGTCAAGTAAGAAATAGTAAAAATAAAAAAAAATCATAACAAATGAAGCATACTAAAAATAAATTCAATAAATAACTAACAAATGAATATTTTAAATAATCAAAGAAATTGTATAAAGCAAAACATGAAAATGAATCTTGTCTTTAGAAAGATTGGATATTGGATTTAGTGCTATAGTTCTTTTCTAATTCAAATATAAATAAAATTCTAGTCATGGTTAAATTTCCTTCAATTTGTCATTTGTTTTCTATTTGTATAATGTTTTTCTAATTTTAACTAACAAAAAGACGGTTTGATTAATGAGTACCCATGGGACACTCTAGAAAGAAGGAGACTCAGATGTTAATTTTTTAGAAAAGTGTAGATAATTCAGAAAAGTATCATAATAATTCGGGTGTACAATAAAATGTGAATGCACGTGTTTTTATAATAATTTAGGTATGATTTAAACATCTATAGGTGCCCACCAATAGGCATTCGTTAAAAAAAAGGAAAAACAAAAGAAAGAGTTTGTTTATTTTATGAACTTATATAAAGAGAAACTAGTGTTTCATGAAGGTAATATATGCAACTTATCTTAATAACCTTAAAGTGGTAATAATGGTAGATAACAAGATATAACTAAATTTGATTTCTTGTAGGTTATTTTTTAATATAAGGAAAGTAGACTTATTGTTGGATACTTTTGAAGGAATAATTAAAGAAAATAAACAATGTAACTAATAGTAAACATGTTTGGGTGAACAAAATAATAGAGTTTTAATTAAAAACCAATACTATATGAGAAATTTTTAGAAAATTTTGGAGGGGGGGGGGGCGGTCCCCTCTGTGTCCATTATTGCTTGCGATATTATCACTGCCATGCCATTCCCCCACCATCTTTCCTTACCACACATGCAAAATGGAAGAAAAGTCTTGCTGACGATGTGTATGCACTAAAGATGGGAAATGGGTGGGATGGGCGGGACTTGGACGTGATTTATTTGGGATTGAAAAATATGAGTTATACCCAAACAGTCCCATATTAGCCTTGGAACTAATATGGGCGGGACTAAAATGGGCTACACCCATTTGATTCCGCCCAAGTACCCAAATTAATCCCATTTTAATTTTTTTTAAGACACACTCTTTTTTTTTTCTCAATCAAATATTTTAATATTATTTTTTTTACTTATTTGGGCAACATTTTTGAGTTTAATAACCTTCAACAAATTTTCTTTTAACATCTTCAGAGTGTAACTTACAATTCGGTCAAGTTCTGCATGTTGTAGGCTTCCTGAAATCATTGAGCTTGACTTGTGATCTTTGGTTCTTTTTTCTTTACTCCGGTTTTATTGATCAAGAATGTGTTTGGCATAAAATAAATTTTACCTTTTTTTATTTTTATTTTTATTCTCCCACCTCTCCTGCACCCTTTTCACGCCGGTCCCAACTATTACACTAAGCATTCGAATTCTAAATTTGACAATGAGATAGATTCTATCCTATTTGGTTGCACGTTGAATATCATAATGCCCTATATATGGTAATAAAATAGCCTCTTGTGTTTCAATGCAGGATCGCAATTAAGTTTATTTTTTCAATTAATCAAAATTCAAAAAAATAGAAAGAAAAGAACAAAACGGATTGGTAGCTCCACATAAGCAAGAGCTAATTGCTATTAATGTAGAAAATGTAAAGAAAAAAAGTTATTAAAGTAAAAAAGGCTTAGTATTTTTTCTTCTTGTAAAAAAGCTCAATATAGACTATTGCAAAAGGAAAACAAGAATATTAGAGATGCTGTCGTGACACCACAAAGATTACTAAATCTATTTCTATCCTATCTTTATAACCCTATAAATTTTGGTGAATATACCAAAATTTAACACAATAATCATGTTTTTTTCTTATTCTTTTTAATTATTGCTTTCTCTTAGATATGCTTAATTGTGAAACAAGGAAAATTAATAAATATGCAGTATGTCAAAAGAAAAATTTTATCTAACATGAGAAATATTTGTGTTACTTCGATAATGAAAACAACAAAAATTGTTGATCGCCAGGGGGCATTACCCCCTAGTAGGCTAGTCAGAGACCGAACCCGGCATGCCAGGCTTTGGTAGGCAGGGAAATAAAGAAGGCGGGAAGTGTGAGGGCCTCGAAAAATACCGATTTTATTCAAAAGTGTCAAATATTATTTGTATTATGTTTATTCATTTAAATATGAGTGAATATATGTTTAAAGTGATTATTTTCCAATTTAGAGAATTTTATACGAATTGTTTGCCGGTGTGTGGTTTTGGCCAAAAATTAGCATTAAAAATTGTTCCGACGCGTGAATAGTGATTTGGAATTGAAATCGAACGTATGTAGTGATATTATGGAAATATTATGAAGGTTAGAAAGTGTTGGAATGGACTAGAACAGTGTAAGTTAGACTGTCGCGCGCAACGCGACATAAAGTGCCAAAAAGCACTTTTTCCCTTAAATCATGGAAAAGCACTTTTTGTACCATAAAAGCTTTGACTTCCTTGCACCCTTAGAGATCATTTTCAGCTGAAACTTTGAGAGGGTTAGAGAGAAAGGCTGCCGAGCTCTTCAAGGAGGAGAGAGAGAGAGATTTCATTCTTGTTTCTTCCTTTCTTCCATCAAATCTTCTTGAAACTTCAAGCACCATCAAACACCATCATCTCCACCACTTCTTGCAGCCGAGAGAGGGAGGTAAGGGAGAGAGATTGGACCAGTTCTTGGAGAAAGAAAAGAGAGGTAAGTCTTGTGGTTAAATCTTCCATTTCTTCTTCAACTAGAACCTTGAATTTGTGAAGGTTTATGGCGTGAGTTTTTCCCTCCATGGCAGCCGATTGAAGGAAAGAGAAAGAGGAGTGAAGTCCGAAAATTTGGAGGAAAAAGAAAGAGAAGAAAAGCTTGGGTGATTTGTCTTAAGCTTGGGTTTGAGCTTGGTATTGGAAATCTTCGACAAAGCTTGTAGATCGAGGGCTAAGATCGAAGCTTGTGAAGCTTGCTAGGTTCGGAAGCACTCTTGGAAAGAGGAAATTCACGAGATCATCTTTGATCTTGTTGGATCGTGTTAGATCCGGAGGTACAAGCCTTGAAACTTGTAGATATAGCTTTATTAGTGTTAAATAGCTTAGATCTATGATTGATATTGGTAAAATGATCTCATCTGAAAGAATGAAGTTGGGCTCTTGAAATCCCAACCTAGGTAGCGGACTTGAGGTGGCCTCTAGGTAGCGGACTTGAGGACCTGATTGTGGCTTTGAATGATATTTGTGAACTTGTCTTGATATGGTTAGAAATTAGGGTTTTTGATTATTGAAAAGTTTGAAGGAAAATGTATGTTATCGCCAAACCCATGATTGGTGATTTTAATGTTTGATTTTGAAGTGTCGTGGTTGTTCTTGAAGAGTTTTCTTTTGAGAAAAAAAAAATGTGTTCTGTTCATTTGAGAGAGTGTATTTGAGTGAAGTGAATGTTCGCATTTTAAAAAGATGAAAAGTGTCATTTGAGTAGATTTGGGGTTTTAATATGTTTTGGTCAAATTCTATGGATTTTGAATATAAAGATATGGTTTGAAGCGTTCTAAATCTATGTTAAAGTTTTGAATGGAAGCAAGCATGGAATGATTGAGAAAAGTATGATTTTGGGGTGATAACCCTCATTTAAATGTTTTGTTAAAAAGAATGTGTCTGTAGTGCCAGTGAGACATCGATGGAGTGTTATTTTGAAATGATAGAGTGATTTCCAAAATGTTCATTTGAAATAATGTATCATGTGAAATGAAAGTTTTTCCCTTGAGGGGATCTTGGAAAATGTGGTTTGAAACAAAAAAAATGAGAGTGAAGTGTTTCAGTGATTTGAGAGATGAAGTAAATCTCAACTACTGTTTTTGAAATTGTTTTAGGGAGTGTACAAGGCAGTGACTTTGATCCTCACGTGGAAGCCGTACCCTACTATTTCGGTGAGTTTCCATGCTTGTTACGTGTTTACGTGTAAATGACTGTAAATGTGTTTAATGAAGTGAATGTGAAGTGAAACATGGTTTTTGAACCCTACGATGGGATGGTGTGTACTTTATCGTGCCTACCCCATTTGAGTAAAAATGATCGTGAAAGTGTAGTGTAATGATTGATTGTAAAAGTGTTAAAAAGTGACTTGCTTGTGTCTGTGAAAGGTCAAGAAATTCCTAAGACCTATCGGTGAGACCTTCGATTCGAGCTGGAAGCTATGCCAAGGCCGAAAAGGGAGGTACGAGCCATAGGGTCCCTAAAGTGAAGTGAAGTGAAGTGTACTCGAGACTTGGCATTTGGACTTATCTCGGAAAAATGAAAATACAATGTACACAAATAAAGTGAATTGAAGTGAAGTGTACTCGAGAATTGGCATTTGGACTTGTCTCGGAAAATGAAAATACAATGTGCACAAATAAAGTGAAAAGTGTTTGTAGTGCAGGCCCGGTGGGAGTTTGGAGGAGTAAGGGATAAGTGAAGTGCTACAAGGTTTCATTATGAAAGTTGACGGAGTGTCAACTACTCGGATCGTGGACAAGCGACGTGGACCCTGGCTCCTGAGAGCCCTGTATCCAAACTTGTGTTGTTAAATGCTTTCTTATATGGTTTTTAATTTCAAGTGCAATTTATTAAGTGAAAATCCTATGTGTTATGTGTTTTACATGTTTTTGGGAACTCACGGGCTTTTTAGCTCACCCTTTCCATTTGTTTTCCTTAGCAGGAAATGAACAACCGAGTGGAAGAGCCAACCCTTAGAATTAGGGTTTTGCTTATGTTGATGTTTTGAGAACTTTGAATTGTGATTATTGAAAGCTTTTGTATTTTGAAACATGAATGTTTGGATGGATAGTTTTTGTATTCTGGGATGTAATTTGAAGTTATGGTTTTTCAAGACATTGTATCCTCTATATTAAGTATTTGAAGATTTAGTTCAATAAGTTATTT
Source organism: Gardenia jasminoides (assembly GCA_013103745.1). Taxonomy (NCBI): domain Eukaryota; kingdom Viridiplantae; phylum Streptophyta; class Magnoliopsida; order Gentianales; family Rubiaceae; genus Gardenia; species Gardenia jasminoides. The sequence continues at coordinate 31,734,166 of CM023103.1, forward strand.
GATTGTTTGAGTGAGTGAGTCTTGGCGAGAGTTAGGCAGGCGGCCACTAATACTCTAGGGTATGCCCTAGGGAGAGGTGGGTCGTCACAGGTGGTATCTGAGCCTAAGTTTTAATAGTCTGGGCATAGAGAGAAATAGTGAGTTACTTGAGAGTTTTATAGGTTAGGAAAAGATGTTAAGTGAGAATTATTGTTTATGTTTAAGTGTTAATGATCTTTAAGTTAGAACCAGTACTAATAGAGTTTTTCCTTGTAGGTCATGGAGCCTGGAGGTAGTGATGGACCTCGACACCGACAGCATACAGTGTCTTACAGACTGAGTTTTAAGGGTGCTCGCGCGGCCTACAACCCCAGGATTCGCACTAGGCGTGGCCCCTGTGAGTGTTGGAAGAACCATGCCTACCCCGATCATGTGGTTCTAGTAGTCTACCGAGAGAGGAAGAGGTTGACTAGGATCAGTTGAGAGCATCAGAGGGAGATCAAGAGGCTCATGACTATGGCTCAGGCTCGACTTGCTAGGATTGGAGAGCTTGAGGTTGAGGTTCGCTTGGCTAATGAGCGAGCCGCTTGGATTGTGAGGGTGGCCCGTGAGAGGGCTGAGGGCATTGTGGCTGGATGTGAGGCCTTGATTGGAGAAGTGATCGAGGCTAACCGAGATGAGGAGGACTCGATTAATCAGCCTCGTACTGATGTTGACATGGGAGGAGAGCCTCCGAGTGAGTCTGTTAGAGATGCTGCCATGGCTGAGGGAGATCCTCAGTACTTGATGTCTGATCCGTCAGAGGATGGTTCCACGGAAACTTCCTCTTATGAGACTTGATGGATTCATCTAGCTTGACCTTAGAGTTAGTGTAGTCTTTTGTGGGAAAAAGCCAATAGAGTGGGTTCTCAACTTTTGTAAAGTGCATGCTTGCTAATTTTTCAAGTACCATATTTTTGTTTAAGTGTACTTGTGAACTTGATGTACCTATGTGTACCTTTTGACTCAAAGCATGCACCTCTGATGTACTCCTGGCACTCTTATTAATATATGAAGTGTGTTTATAAAGTGTTTTGTGTTAGTTTCGAATTGATTTTCAATAGTGCATTGTACTTAAATTGATATGTTAAATTGTATGCCCTCTATAGAACTATGGAGGGTAGAAGAGGCCGTGGATGAGGGCGTGGCACTATGCTACTCCAAAATATTGGAGGTAATCATGAATCTACTGCCGATCAGAATCAAGGGGCCAGGGTTAACTTTGTAGAGCAAATGACGATGGCCATGAACCGTATGACTGAGATTCTAGATCGTATGGCTGGGCAACAAGGCCCTGGACCTGAACAACACCCTGGTAACCTTGGAGTTGGTGAGGATAGGGCTCTTGAGAGATTCCAAAGGTTCAACCCCCCTAAATTCTGTGGTGAACCCAACCCTGAAGCTGCTGAGGGTTGGTTAGAAAGGATTTTTGATATTTTCACTACTTTGGACTACACTGAGGGAAGGCAAATAACCTTTGCCACATTCCAATTCGAGGGAGTTGCCCGTTCATGGTGGATCATGATAAGGGCCAAGTGGGATAGAGAGAACACTCCTAGGACTTGGGTGAATTTTACTAGAGAATTCAATGCTAAATTTCTTCCTCCAATAGTGCAAGAGAAAAGGGAGGACGACTTCATTAGGTGTCAGCAAGGGTTGCTGAGTGTGGCAGAATATGAGGCACAGTTTACTAAACTGTCGAGATTTGCCCCTGAGTTGGTGGCAACGGAGCAGAGGAGAGTAAGAAAATTTGTCCAATGATTGAACGTAGAATTGCAAGAGATCTTAGCAGCTGCCCAAGTCAATAGCTTTAGTGAAGCCTTAGAAAGGGCCCAGAGGATTAAAGGGGCCAAGGCATAAGTGAGGAGTTTTAATACAAGGAAAAGAAATGCACCCGGTGGTAGTCGTGGCCCAATGGACATGGGTGTCCCAACTCCTAAGTTTGGAAGGGGAATAGGTAGGACAACCCCCTCTGGATCGTCAAGGGGATCAAATTCAAGAGGAACATACTCTAGAGGAGGGGCGTCTAGAGGAAGTGTGAGGGGAAGAGGACAATCAAAGGGAGTTTCTCAAAGAAGTCAGGCTTCTACCCCTAATGTATCTTGTGGTTTCTGTGGGAAGCCAAACCACACCGAGAATGATTGTTGGAGGAAGAGTGGAGCGTGTCTTAAGTGTGGAAGTCTGAGCATGGTTATGCATGTCCAGTGGCAGGAGGAGGTGTGACCCAGCCGGCAAGCAAACCCACTTCCAGCCAAGCTAGTGCAGCTGGGGAATCGAGCCAAGAGTACCGCTAGGTCTACGCCATTGATCAACAGCAAGTTCCTGACCCCTACTGAAGTGGTTGAAGGCACCATCCCCGTCTTTCATCGCTTAGCCAAGATTCTAATTGATCCTGGTGCATCACATTCTTTTGTGAATCCTTACTTTTTGAATGGAGTAGATATAAAGCCTACTAGATTACCTTATGATTTGGAGGTTAAGACGGCCACGGGGGAACAAAATTTAATTACTAGTTGGGTATACAAGAATTGTGATGTTTGGATAGGAGAAAGAAAGTTAGTGGTGGACTTGATTAGTTTGGACATAAAGGGGTATGATGTTATCATAGGGATGGATTGTCTAGCCCGTTATCATACTAAATTAGATTGTAGGGCAAAGACTGTAGAATTTTCTATTCCTGGAGAGGCTACTTTGAGATTAGATATAAAAGGGAGGTTAGCGTCATCTAGGGCTGTCAATGGGTCGGGTCCAGACCCGGACCCGACCCGGATCCGCTAGTTTTTTCCGGATCCGGAACTAGGCATAGTTCCGTTTATCCGGACCCGGATCCGGATCCGTTTTTTCTAATAAAAAATGGATCGGGTATGGAATATGGAATTCCGACCCGGATCCGTTCAAATAAATTAATAAATATAATATATATATATATATACATCTTAATATTATTACATCTATAATATTAATATTCTTACATTTATTAAAATATATAATACATATTATTAATATATATATTAATACTCTCACAAGTATAAAATATTTATATATATTAATATTTTTACAATTATAAAATATATATACATATTAAAAATATATATAAAAATATATACATAATTTTTTTTAGCAGACAGGCCAGTCCGGACCGATCGGACTCGGATCGGATCCATTACTATGGACCGTCGGTCTACGGGCGGATCCGAACAATGACTTGTAAACGGGTCCAGGTCCGGAATATTCAATTCCGAACCCGAACCCGTTACGCCAGTCATCCGCTTATTTCGAAAAAGCGAGAAAACTGCTAAGTAAAGGGCTCAAGGGTATTTGGCCTTTTGACAAACCCCTAGTGATAAGATGAAGTTAGAAGAATTGTAAAGGATTTCCGATATTTTTCCTAAAGAATTAGAGAATCTTCTCCCGACGGATGGTAGAGTTTAAGATTGAGTCACGGAACAATTTCTAAAACCCCATATAGAATGGCTCCGGCTGAACTTAAGGAATTGAAAGTTCAATTGCAAGATTTATTGGAGCGGGGTTTTATTAGGGAGAGTGACACTTCGGTGAGTTTCCATGCATGATACTTGACTACGTGAATTTAATTTTTGATTAAGTGAATTGTCGTGAAAAACAGATTTTTCATCCATCAAATGGAGTAGTGTGTACTTTATCGCACTTACTCCCATTTGAATGGTAGCTTTTACAAAAGTGTTCTCATGATATTTCAAGTATACTTTGAATCTCTTGCTTCGTGTCATGAATCCTGTTTTGAATTATATGAAGTGAAGTGACGTGTCTTGTATTTCCTGTTCTCGAGAATGCTTAATCCCCTTGATATGTTATCGACTTCGAGCCGTTGGGAAGACCAGTGTCGAGGATTTAACAATCTTGGCTACGTGATTAACTTAATCCCTTGGTAAGTTATCGACTTCGAGCCGTTGGGAAGACCAATTCGAGGAGATTAACTACCTGGGCTACGTGACATGTTGTGCTCTGGACTTGGCAAATGGCCTTGTCCCCTGGAAGAACAATACACAAATATAAATTTCCTGTTAGGCTGGCGGGCCCGGTTGGGGGTTTTGGTGGAGAAAGGAGTAAGTGGTGTTCTACTTGGTTGTAAGTATGAAAGTTGACGGAGTGTCAACTACGAGAATTGTGCACCGGTCCAAGAATGTGCTCCAGTTTCGAGGACATTAGCCCCTGAGGGCTACTCGTATCCTACTCTTGTGTGATTATTGGCTTTCTTTACTTGTTTATTTCCAAGTATGAATTTTGAAGTGAAAAATCATATATGTTATGTGCTTTGCATGATTTTGGGAACTCACGGGCTTTTTAGCTCAACCTTTCAAATTTGTTTTCCTTAGCAGGGACCGAGAACCCAAGCGAAGGAGCTCATCGTTAGTCTTGAGGTTTACTTTTGTATTTGTCTTGAAAGATTTGGATTGTAAATTTGGAATGTGGTTAAGGAAATGAGTACCCAAGTGGAGAAGCGAACCCTTAGAATTAGGGTTTACTTATGTTGAATATTTTGAGAACTTTGGATTATGGTTATTGAAAGCTTTTGTAATATGGAACCCGATTGTATGGATGGAGGGTTTATGTATTCTAAGTTTGTAATTTGAAGGTATGGGTTTGTAAGTTATTATTCGATTTGTATTGTGTTTAGATTTTTAGTTTGATAAGTCATGTGATGTTTGAGTGAGTGAGTCCTGGCGAGAGCTAGGCAGGCGCTCCACGGATACCTTAGGGTACGCCCTAGGGAGAGGTGGGGTCGTCACAAAGATGACAAATATCAAGCATAGGATTTTTTTCAGGAAATCCTTCTTCACATTTAAATGCAGCGCGCTTATGAGGGCCTCGAAATTCAGATTTATTTTAAAATGCATAATATTATTTATATTGTGATTATTTATTGAAATATGAGTGAATATGTGTTTAAAGTGAATATTTTCTAATTTAGATAATTTTATACGAATTGTTTGCCGGTGTGTGGTTTTGGCCAAAATTAGCGTTAAAATTTGTTCCGACGCGTGAATAGTGACTTGGACTTGAAATCGAGCATACGTAGTGAAATTTTGAAAATATTATGAAGGTTAGACAGTGTTGGAATGGAGTAAAACAGTGTAAGTTGGACTGTCGCGTGTGACGCGACATAAAGTGCCAAAAAGCACTTTTTCCCTTAAATCATGGAAAAGCACTTTTTGGTACCATAAAAGTCTTGACTTCCTTGCACCCTTGGAGATCATTTTCAGCTGTAAATTTGGGAGTAGAGAGAGAGGGAGCAGCCGAGAGCTTCAAGCAAGAGAGAGAGTATGTTATCTTCTTGTTTCTTCCAATTCTTTCTTCTTCCTTTCTTCAACTTTCAAGCACCACTGAGGGCCATCATCTTCTTCACTTCTTGCAGCCGAAAGAGAGAGGAGAGAGAGAAGGGCTGGTCCGATTTTTGGTGGAGAAGAAAGAGAGGAAAAAGCTTGTAGTTGAGCTTCAATCTTCTTGATCATCCATCAACTTGAAGTGTAAGATCTTAGTGGAGGATTCTTGGGCTTGATCATCCATTCTTGGCAGCCATGAGTGAGTGGGAGAAGGAGGAAGAAAAGAGAGGTAAGTCTTGTGGTTAAATCTTCCATTTCTTCTTCAACTAGAACCTTGAATTTGTGAAGGTTTATGGCTTGAGTTTTTCCCTCCATTTCAGCCGAACCAAGGAGAGAGGAGAGAGAGTTGGGTCCGAAATTTTTGAAGGAAAAAGAGAGGAAAGAAAAGCTTGGGTGGTTGTCTTGGGCTCGAGATTGAACTTGGTGACGGAGATCCTTGACGAATCTTGTAGATCGGGAGCTAGGATCGAAGTTCTTGGAAGTCATCAAGCTTGGAAGCAACCTTCTTGAAGGAGAGCTCAAGGGATCTTGCTAGATCTTGTCGGATCTTGTTGGATCTTGATAGATCCGGAGGTATAAGTCCTAAAACTTGTATATATAGCCTTATTAGTGTTAAGTAGCTTAGATCTGTGATTGATTTTGGTAAAAAGATCTCATCTGAAAAGATGACGTTGGGCTCTTGAAATCCCAACCTAGGTAGCGGATTTGAGGTGACCTCTAGGTAGCGGACTTGAGGACCTGATTGGGAATTTGATTGTTATTTGTGAACTTGCCTTGATATGGTTAGAAATTAGGGTTTTAGTTGTTGAAAAGTTTGAAGGAAAAATGATTAAAATGGCCGAAACCACACTTGAAAACTTCTATGTTTGATTTCAAAATTTTGTATTCAGTTGTGATGAATTTCTATTTAAGAAAATATATGATATGTACATTTATTGGTGTATGACTTTTTGAAAAGATAAAGAATGGAATTTCTTATGAAAATTGGGCGAAAAATGTCGTTTGAGGGTTTTGTAGTATTATGGTTCCATTTAATGAATTTTGTAAGAAAAGATATGGTTTAAAGTGTTTTGAAGTTATATTAAAGTATTATCAAGGAGTGTGTGTTGAGTTTATGTTAAAAGTGATTTTTGAGGTGATAAGTTTCACCTAAGTATTTTACTAAAGAAATGTGAAAACAATGTTTAGTGAGAACGTCGACAACATGTTTCATTTGAAATGAGATCTTGATCCTCCAAAGATTTACTTGGAACATTGTTTTTGGGAGGAATGAGTAATTTTCAAGGAGATATTTGAAATATGACATCGTTTAAAATGAAAGTGTTCCTTGAGGGGATTTTTGGGAAAACATTGATTGAAAACTAAAAAATGGAAGTGAGTTGTTTTGATTAATGAATGAAAGGATAGAATTCTCAACTACTTTTTTACTTGTTTAGGGTTTGAGGAGGAAAGTGAATTCGACCCATACGTAGAGGCTGAGCCTTATTGCTTTGGTGAGTTCTCATGCATTATGTGTTTATGTGAAATGACCGCAATGATGTTTCTTGTTATGATTGTCTTGTGAAACCTAGTTTTGAACTCTCGAGATAGGGTAGTGTGTACTTTATCGCATTTACCCTTATCACGAGTGAATCGATTATGAAAATACTTTAAAGTGAATGCAAACTGAAATGATTGATTACAATCACTTAGTGTGCATGTGTTTGAAAAGGTCGGGGAATACACGAGACCTATCGGTGAACCACTTCGAGCAGGCTAGGCCTAGGTCGAGAAGAAGGGGAAGAACCATAGGGTTATTTCAATGTCACAAAGCCAGTGACTTAGACCACTGTACTATGCTTGAGATTGAGTTTTGGAACCGAACCTGTCTCCTAAAAGAGCAACCAACCACCGGTCGGACTGGCGAAAAGTATTTTCTTCGGGACTTGGCTTATGGACTTGTCCCTCATAGAGCTTGCTACCCATCTTGCTACCCACTATCTTTGCTACCCACTTGTCTTGTTTGAAGAATGGGCCTGGTGGGGTTTGGAGGTAAAGGGAAGTGGAGTTCTACATGGTAATAGTGAGGTTGTGAGTGTCAACTCTTGGTTCGTGGACAAGCGACGTGGACTTTGGCTCGAGAGCCAGTATCCATACTTGTATTGTTAAATGCTTTCTTATCTGATTTAAATTCAAGTGAAATCTTATTGAGTGAATGTTTTTATGTGTTATGTGAATTGCATGTTCTTGGGAACTCACGAGCTTTTTAGCTCACCCTTTTTCCTATTTGTTTTCTTTAGCAGGATATGAGATCCCGATGAGGAAGCCAAGCTTAGGGTTACTCTTGTATTAACGTTTGGAGAACTTGGAATAATGTCTTTTGAGAACTCTTGTATGATGACACTAGACTGTAAGGATGGATGGTTTATGTATTATGGGTTCTAATTCGAATGTTATGTTTTGTAAAGTATTGTACTCTTCTTCGTTGAGCTAAAAGTGTTGTTATGTCAAGTTTGTTTTGATAAGTGAAGTGTTACTAGAGTGAGTGAGTCCTGGCGAGTGCTAGGCAGACGGTCCACGGATACCTTAGGGTACGCCCTAGGGAGAAGTGGGGCTGTCACAGCGCTCACGCCTTATCCTTGGTAGTCTTATGGAATTTTTACCAAAATTGCACTTTTAACCTCCAAATAATTCCAATGACCTAAAATCAATGCCAAAACCAACCATGAGTAGAATCAAGCAATTAACACCATATTTAGGCCATAATTAAGGGGAAATATCCACAAATAATGTGTACAATTAATGACTTAACACATAACTTTCAGAAATCTCCAGTGAAAATTTTGCTTACGGCACAAGTTTCATGTAATGTTTACAGAACGCATGCACTATGTCGATTTCCAAACCATAATTGTCAAATTAATGTAAATAGTCAGTGAGGGCCTCAAAATTCAGATTTTATTTTAAAATGTAAAATATTATTTATATTGTGTTTATTCATTGAAATATGAATGAATTTATATTTAAAGCGAATATTTTCTAATTTAGAGAATTTTATACGAATTAATTGCTGGTGTGTGGTTTTGGCCGAGTTAAGCGTTAAATTTTGTTCTGAAGTGTGAATAGTGACTTGGAATTGAATTCGAGCATATGTAGTGATATTACGGAGATATTATTAAGATTGGACAGTGTTGGAATGAAGTAAAACAGTGTAAGTTAGACTGTCGTGCTCGACGCGACATAAAGTGACCAAAAAGTAACTTTTCCTTGAAATGGGGGATTGCTACCTTTTTGTCCCTTAAGTCTTGACTTTTTGGTTCCTTGAGGCTTCATTTTCAGCTGCAATTTGGAGAAAAGAGAGAGAGGAAGGCCGAGAGAGTGAAGGGGCAAGAGAGAGAGAGAAAGCTTGCTAGTTTCTTCCATTTCTTCTTCCTTCCTTTCTTGAATCTTCAAGCCACCATTGAAGGCCCTTATTCTCTTCATCCTTGCAGCCGTGAGAGAGGGAAGGAGAGAGAGGGGCTGGTCTGAAATTCTTGAGGGAGAAAAGGGAGGAAAAAGGGTGGTTTGATCTTCCATTTCCTTCTTCAACCAACCTCTTGAAGTTGTGAGACTCTAGTAGAGGATCTTGGCTTGTATTTCTTCATCCTTGGCAGCCGTGTGAAGGTGAGAGGAAGAAGGGGGAGATCCAAAAATTTGAAGAAAGAAAAAGAAGAGAAAGAAAGCTTGTGAGGGTGCCTTGCTCTTGTTCTTGGGCTCTTTGTTGAAAATCGCTATCCAAGTAGAAGGATCTCGGGCTAAGATCGAAGCTTTTGGTGTATCTAAACTTGGAAGTAACTTGCTTGAAGAGGAGCTCACGAGATCGTATTAGATCTTGTTAGATCTTGATAGATCTAAAGGTAGAAGGTTCAAAACCCTTAGCTATAACTTGATTAGAGTTAATTATGAAAGATTTATGGTTTATTTTACTAGCATTGAGTATATTTGAAATGATGAAGTTGGACTTTTGAAATTCCAACCTAGGTAGCGGACTTGAGGTGGATTTTAGGTAGCGGACTTAAGGACCTGATTGTGGATATGTTTGAATTTCGTGAAATAAGTTTATATTGTGGCTAGAAAATAGATCTGGTAGTTGAAAATTTTGAAAGAAAAGAGGTGTGATGGCACTTGGCAATTATGAAGTGTGATTTCGAAACTTTATGATGCTTTTTGAAGTGATTGTGCCTAAGTATATATGTGTTACGTTCATTTGTGAGTGTGTATTTGATTAGAGTGAAGTCATGAATTTTAAATGACAAAAAGTGAAGTTTTCTTGAATATTTGGGATAAAAGTGTTGTTTAGACAAATTCGATATTTTTACAATATTGTGGTTAATTTCCATGAATTTTGAATGTAAAGACTTGATGAGAATTGTTTAAACTTGTATCAAAGCTCTGAATAAGAACCAGTGTTGAGTATTTGTGAAACGAGTGATTTTGAGGTAAGAAACCTCACTTAAATTCCACATGAAAGAGAATTTGAAAATAGTGTTTAAGGAGTACATTGATGGAGTGATATTTTGGACACGATATAATGATTTTCAAAAGACCCATTGAGACATTTTGCCATGTGAAATGAATGCTTTTCCTTGAGGGAAGTGGGGAAGAATAGTGATTGAAACCAAGAAATGAAAGTGAATAATTTTAGTTAATGAATGGGGAAATGAATCTCAACTATTGCTTTCATTTGTTTAAGGGGTGTGCAAGGAAGTGAATTTGACCCTAACGTGGAAGCCGAATCCTACTATTTCGGTGAGTTTCCATGCTTGTTATGTGTTTACGTGAAAATGTTTGCAATTGTGCTTAGTGAAGTGAATGTGAAGTGAAACATGATTTTCGAACTCTCCGATGGGGTGGTGTGTACTTTATCACACCTACCCCATTTGAGTGAAAATAATCGTGAAAGTGTTTTGAAATGATTGATTGTAAAATTGTTGTGTAATGACTTATGTGTATTTGTGAAATGTAGGGAATTCCTGCGATCTATCGGTAAGACTTTCAACTCGAGCCGGAGGCGAGGCCTAGGCCGAGGAGAAAGGTCGAGCCATAGGGTTCTTCAAGTGAAATGAAATGTACTCTAGACTTGGCATAAGGACTCGTCCCTAATACTGGAGAGTACACAAACTAAGTGAAGTGAAGTGAAGTGTTATAAAGTGTTAAGTGTTTGGTGACGGGCCCGGTGGGGGTTTCGGTGGAATGAAGGAGTAAGTGAAGGTCTACATGGATTACGTAGATGAAAGTTGACGGAGTGTCAACTACTCTGTTCGTGGACAAGCTTTGTGGAACTTGGCTCCTGAGAGCTCCCGTATCCTACCTTGTTTTGTTAATTGCTTTCGTATCTGGTTGAATTCCAAGTGTGATTTATGAAGTGAAATTCCTTATGTGCTAAGTGATTTGCATGTTTTGGGAACTCACGGGTTTTTTAGCTCACCCTTTCCTATTTGTTTTCCTTAACAGGAAATGAGATCCCAAGTGAAGGTGCCAACCCTTAGTGTTAGGGTTTACTTCTGTTTAATGTTTTTGAGAACTTTGAATTATGGGTATTGAGGGATTTTGTATTATGGAACCTGATTGTATGGATAAATGCTTTATGTATTTTGAGATTGTATTTTAGAAGTTATGGATTGTAAGTTATTGTATATTTTAAAGTTATGTACGGAATTTTAGTTGTTAAGTATTATTGATCATTGGAGTGAGTGAGTCCTGGCAAGAGTTAGTTAGGCAGACGGCCATTGATACTCTAGGGTATGCTCTAGGGAGAGGTGGGGTCGTCACATAGTCAACAAATTTCAGATTTTATTTCAGATTGTACGCATACCCCAATCTCCATCTCCAAGTACCGAAAGCAATTGATAATAGTACAGTTATTTTTTAATATCTTTGAGGAAATTCTCTCAATCGCAACCCATTAGGAGATCATGAATCAATTCCACTTTAGAGTGGTCAATCAATCATGCAAATAGGTTGAGGGGGCGATTGTATTTTAGTTTGAACTTAATAATTAGTAATTTGCCATTCGAGATGGATTTATTGACGTTGGGATCGGTACTTGCAGTAAGAGTCCCAAATGATCAAGAATTTAAGAAATAGACAAAATTTACCTTTTTACATAGTATATTAACTAGTAAGTTGAATTCAAAAATGGTAAATTTTATTAAAAAATAAGTAAATTTGTTTGTTGAAAACGTAAATTTTCATTAATGGTTGTAGCTTACTGCTTTATGAGATATACTTACTAAATTTCTTAGTAAACTTATTAGTAAGTTGAATTCAAAAAAAGGTACATTTTATTAAAGAATAAGTAAATGTGTTTATTGAAAACGTAAATTTTCATTAATGGTTGCAGTTTACTGTTTTATGAGATATACTTACTAAATTTCTTAATAAACTTACAGGTAAGTTGAATTCAAAAAAAGATAAATTTTACTAAAAAGTAAGTAAATTTATTTGTTGAAAAAGTAAATTTTCATTGATGACTATAATTTACTATTTTAAGAGATATACTTATTAAATTTCTTAGTAAACTTACTAGTAAGTTGAATGCAAAAAAAGATAAATTTTATTAAAAAGTAAGTAAATTTATTTGTTGAAAAAGTAAATTTTCATTGATGACTATAACTTACTGTTTTAAGAGATATACTTTTTAAATTTCTTAGTAAACTTACTAGTAAGTTGAATTCAAAAAAAGGTAAATTTTATTAAAAAGTAAGTAAGTTTGTTTATTGAAAACGTAAATTTTCATTGATGACTATAACTTATTGTTTTAAGAGTTATACTTACTAAATTTCTTTGTAAACTTACCATTGCAATATTAGAAAAGTCACTAAAAATTGAATTTGTCACTAAAGATGGTAAAAACTTGCTATTACATGTTATCTCCCTAGTGTTATCATAACTCGCGTTACTATAGCATAGTCCTATGCTACTATCCAAAAGACTTTCAACGTATTTAGATACTTATCAAGACATCTAGGCACATTTACCATGTGTACAAACTGTCAAAACATGAAAGGGCGCCAAATTTAACTATTGTAGAATGTTAATGGGTTTTTGGTGATATCCGCCACAATGCCTGGTCCAAAGACTGGCGCCGGACTACACATTAGTTCAATTCAAGAATCTGATGATGTGTAGTGTAATGTCCGATCCGAATACCGGCACCGGACATCAAGTGATGAATCACAATTTTTGAAAATCTCAAACAACCTAAGGTTGCAATTTTTATGTTTACTGTTAAAACAAAAAGAAATAAAAAACCATTTCAACTAAAATTTTGTCTTTGCTTCACGTGGAGCCCTCTGTGGTTGGAACTTGGAAGACCTCCACTTTAGTATAGTGTGCTTGGATATATACGAGATTATTTGAAATTAGCACCTTTCTTATGTGTATGTGAAATAAAAAAAAATGTTTGGAAATTGTGCTTATGATGCAATTAAGATCATTTTTTATAAATTTTTGTTCCAAATTATACTATCTAAATAGATGCATCCATGTTTTCTTCATTTTTCATATGTATTTCCAATTTGTGTAATTTTCTGTATATCTAAACTACATTTCAAGAAGATTCCTATTTTTTATTGTGTAATGGTAGCCAAGGATCACGGAAAGTGTCTCTTTCTCATTTCAATCTCTGCTGTCCATTTTCTTATCATGTGTCTATTGTTCACTTTGACTGCTAATTTGGTTAATATTTCTTGTTTTGTTCATTTTTCCCATATTTTGGATTTGGTTAAGTATTGCATTGCTGCAGATTCAGTTTCTTTCTTTCTTTATTTTCTTTTCTTTCAAAATATTCAGATTGGTAATCCATTGTCAATGGTAATTTCCTCATCGAAAAATACATTACATTTCGAATTCCCTGTCTAGCTTTTAAAATTTCTGGGATTGATTAACTCAAAATATGCATCATATACTCATATGGTCGTCAACAAATTTTCGAGAAATTGCTGCAACATATGATTGTGTTTCTGAGATTCATTATGAGAAAAACACATCCAAGCCTACTGATATAGCAGAGCACGCTGGTTCCACAATAGAGTGACCTGTAATTACATGAGTATGCAAAGCAAAATTTGAGAGCAAACTGCATTCTGTATAGCATTCTGCAAGTTTAAACCTCAGTCTGCTGCCCAAATTTGATGCTTAGGCCCGCCAAATTTACATGGCAGAGGGTTATTATTTGTATTGCATGGGGTCACCTGCAGCATCATCCTTTGATAAAGTTTCAAGTGGAAGTGCGATATTATCACTATCATGCCCCACCATCTTTCCTCACCACACATGCAAAATGGAAGAAAAGTCTTGCCGCCAATGTGTACGCAGGTTCTTGACTGCAATGTATTGCTATTTCTAGACCATAAGAAAATTGTAGATTGTAAGAAAGATGTGAAAATTTGAAATTTTCAAACGGTCATATTTACTCGTTAATATATATAATTTACACTTAACTTAGTATATCAGTACATATAATCATAATTATTACGCATTTGTAGTTAGGTACCTTTTCAAATTAATTTAGCCATGAATGCTCATTAATTACACTTTTATTTTGCAATGCATTTACGATAATGTGTATAAGATGCATAATCTATTGGAAGCTTTTAAGAGTCTCCTTGTCCCACATAGTAGCTAACTTTGAGGCCGACTTTTTCCACCATTTACTCATTTTACACGTATTCCCAATTTGTGTATCTTTTAGGCATTTTTATTTTATAAAAATTAAATTTCATTAATAGACCACTAGAAATCATTCAGTATTTGATTTACATTACTGTAATAACAGGTTAAACATGTACTAAAAATAATGGATTTATAATTTCATAGATATAGTAATAAATCTAGAAATTCATGCTTTGAAGGAAATTGTGTAATGGCAACAATGGATCATGGAAAGTGTCCCTCTTTCTCTTTGGTTTTCCAAATCAGGATCTTTAGTTGGAAAGCTTTAAATGAAAATCAGGTTGATCTATGGTGCCAATTTTCTTGTTATTTTTAGCACATGTTTAACCTCTCATTATAGTAAAGGGCCCATTTTCTTGTTGTCTACTATCTACTTTACCCACCCCCAAGACCCTCCAACCCAAAAAAAAAAAAGACCGCACAAATAATCTGAAGTGTACATTTTTTTTTGTGCTGCACATTGATTGAATATTTAGATTTGATTGACTATTTTAGTGCTGCCGATTAATAATAGATTGGCAATAATATGATTGCTGATGGCAATTTGCCCATCTGAAACTAAGTTTATGCTCTTTCAATTGTCCGTCCAAATTTCCTCAGTTTTTCGCCAAAAAGCAGAGAAAAGAAAACCACTGCTAACTCTAAAACCACCACCTGATGACCACCACTAACTTTAAAATGGTTGTAGTTAAAATATATTCGTTGAGAATTTGTCACCCTTAGCAACTTAAAAAAGCAAGCGTTCAGCTCCTCATCTGAATGGATCTCTAATTTTGTAGACATTTGTTCATCAGAATTTCTCTATATGGCGCAGATTGAGTTAAAAATTAAAGTGACCAATAATTGTAGTCTTCTACCTCACCGGGTCAACCCTTATTCAATCTTGATCCTTAGGCCCGCCATATTCACATGGCGGAAGCTCATTGGAATGGTGGGTCACCAACTGCATTTGCCTACCTGCTGGTACCATCTTCCCTTGACAAAGTTTCCTCAGAAAGAAGGAAAAACTCTTGCAATATACTTCACCCAGACAGACATACCACACCCACAGAAATATATTTTAAAAAAAAAATAGTCTTGATTCTTGACGGCAGTGCATGAGTGCTGCTGTTAGCATAAGAAAGTTGTTGATCTTGAATAACAATAGCTACAACACACAGAAATTTGACATCAGAGCAAAAAGGCAGACACCATGATCAACATCTCCTCCAGATGCTTCGACTATGCTTTAGTTTATCTGCACGTATTGGAAGATATTTTCAAAAAGCCGATCCAGCAGTTGCCTTCTCGTTGGTGGAAGCTGAAGGTGGGGATACGTCTATTGAAAACCTTTGATCTGTATATTAGAAAATGTAGGAGGAGGAGAAACCAGGGCACGTGTTTGGGATATGAGAAGGAGAACAGGGATGATGCTAAGTCCCACAGTTTGAGACTCAGCAGTATTTTGCTCAGGATTCAAGATCTGGCTACGGAGATACGGGTAGGAATTGACTGTGCTTTTTGTAGATATAATCAGTCTGGTGAATCAGATCTTAGTGACATCAATTGTGAGCTCACTGAAATTGAGGAAAATATGAGGTTGTTTTTTGAAATAGATATGGAGGAATTCAACATCACCAGTTTCTTGCTCTGCAACTTGCTAGGAGATTCACAGCTAGTTATGGACTTCATTAACTCCATTTCAGAATCTCTGGGGGATCTTTGCATCGAAGATTATGGACTTGATGAAGGTTTGAAAATTGTACTGGAAATTCTTCAAGAGAAGCTAATGTTCTTGAAGAGTTTCATTCGTTTTTCCATGCTTCAGGGCGTTGAGGTTCAGCAATCAAAAGATCTGTTGGTTCACGTTGAAGCTGTGGCTGTCAGTGCTGCAAGCCTGATGTGTAAATATTGGTTTCAAGTAAATAATAAGCAAGTGTACAATGAGATGAAAACTGAAATTTCTGAACTGATACACAAGAAGATTAATCCTGTTGACCCCCAAGTCCGAGAAATTTATATCAATGTCTTGACAGCTTCCAAGTTATCAAGATCATCCTACACTTTTGCTATGAAAGAGAATAAGCATCTAGTGGTTGAATTTATTGATTATCTCCTGCATAGTCTTGCAGAGCTGTTAGAATCTTCTACAAGTTTCTGGGTTCCAGTGAAAGATCAAATGCTAAGACTCCATGATGGACTAAGATTCCTGATTATCTTTCTTAGCGGGCAGCAGGAAAAGTTTGATGAGTTAAATGATGAGATGAAGGATCTTATTGGAGTTGTGGTCTGTGATGCAGGTATTGTGACTTTCTCCCTTTCCGTGAATGAAATGAGAGAAGGCTTGTGCAAGGAAACAGATTTGGCGCTTTCTCAATTGCTCGAAGTGCTCAAGTTGATCATTGCTGAAGTTGGACACATTTATTCACTACCATCATCATCATCACTTAGTTTCCGTAGCACTAACATGCTCAGCTTTCTTGATTTTCTTCTAGAACCTCTCAAGGAACTAGAAAGTTTTACAGCTGAAAAACTCATTGCTTTTTCGAGTCATGTTATGAAGGCTGCATGCAATGCAGAACTAGAAATTGAGTCCGCACTGGTTGATGATCAACATGAATATTGTCTGGATGCTGTTGCTGGAGATAGCAAGAGTATGAAGAAAGAGGCTGAAGAGATGCATGATAGCATAAGATATGATGGTGAAACCCAGAGTCTAACCAAGAATACCATTCACATGCCATCAAAAGTTACTGCTCCAACATTTGATGAAGCTCTGGTAGGTCTCAAAGACGAGGTAGAAAATATAATTGATAGACTTATGAGAGGATCAAGCCAGCGTGATGTTGTTGCCATCGTCGGTATGCCTGGGCTTGGTAAGACAGCTTTAGCCAATAATGTCTACAGTGATACTTCAATAAAGTTGCACTTCCATGTTCATGCTTGGTGTATTGTTTCTCAAGCGTATAGCACCCCCAATTTGTTACTGCAGATTTTGCATGTTATTGATTCTAAGAGTTCTGACCAATACAATGAGATGAATGAAGATGATTTGGCTCAAATATTGTTCCAGCGTTTGAAAGGGAAGAGGTATTTCATTGTTTTGGATGATGTTTGGGACACTAAGTGGTGGAATTTGTTGAAAAGCTCATTGCCGGATGACTGCAACGGAAGCAGGATACTCTTAACCAGCAGATTGGAGGATTTGTCTTTGCAAATTAAAAGTGATAGCCAGCCTCACCATCTTCGCCCACTTACTATTGTGGAAAGTCTTGCATTGCTGCAGAGGAAGTTATTTGCCAATGACAATTGTCCTCCAACATTAAGTGAAGTTCTACTGCACGTAGCAAAAGTCTGTAAGGGCTTACCTCTTGCAATTCTCCTGGTTGCTGGAATTCTTGCTGCTACTGAGCTAGATTGCTGGAAAAAGGTTGCAAGACATCTAAGTTCCAGCATTTTTGTTGATGATGAGCACTGCATGAAGACAATTGAGCACAGCTACAATTATTTACCAGATCATTTGAAACCATGTCTTCTTTACTTTGGTGCATTCCAAGAAGACCAAGACATTCCCGTCCGAAAGTTGTTGTGGCTTTGGATGTCTGAAGGATTCGTGCGAAAGGTTGAAGGAAAGAGTTTAGAGGATGTGGCGGGCGGCTACTTAATGGATTTAACTAGGAGAAGTTTAGTAATGGCTACCAAAAAAAGTTCTTTAGGTGGGATAAAAGCTTGCCGAATTCATGATTTGATATATGAGTTTTGTGTGGTGAAAGCAAAAGAAAAAAGTTTTCTACAGAATTTACGTGTGGATGACCTTCTTACTTTTCCTGAAGAGTGTAACTCCCACCGATTGGCTATTTACCCTACCAGGAGTCTGAGAGTTACAAAGTCAAGACTATCTTTCCCCAATTTGCGCTGTTTGCTCTTCTTCGATGATTTTAGTGGTGCACAACTGGATAGAATTTCATTCAAACTTCTTCTATTATCTAAACTTATTACAGTGTTGGACTCGGGGAGATATTTGGTTTTTAGTAGATATTTTGAAAGGGAAGTAGTATTCTTTGTTCACTTGAGGCACTTGATCATTAGGTGGACTGGTAAGATCCCATCTGCAATAGCCAACCTCTCAAGGTTAGAAACATTTGTGATAACAGTCGAAATACACCCTCAATGTTATTTATTACCGAATACTATCTGGAACATTAAAACTTTAAGACATCTTGTCACCCGAAACTGTGAATGGTTTGGACGTGGTTTCACGCGAGGATTTGAATGTGGTTTCAGAATTCCCATCGACAATCTTGAATGCTCCCCGGATTTAGAGCATTTAGACACTTTAACCCTTGCAATCGATCCCTCTTCTCCAAGTTTGCAAAAGATATTGTCAAAGATACCGAGCATCCGCAGGCTAAAATGCATGGATCTGGACCATAGAGTACACCATGGGATTCTCCTGTTGGACTACTTGAGTCGATTAGAATCACTGACGATTAGCAGCCTTCTAGAATGTGAGTTTGAATTCCCATTGAATTTGAGAAAGTTGACTCTCTCAAATAATTATCAGCCATGGAGTAAAATTTCAGCAATTGGAAAGCTGCCCAACCTTGAAGTGCTCAAATTATGCAGTGGTTCCTTTGTAGGAGACACGTGGGAAATGGAAGAAGGGGAGTTCCCAAACCTCCGATTCTTGAAATTGTCAGGCTTGAGCATTCTGCGGTGGACCGCCTCTTCTGATAATTTATGCTGTCTTGAGAAATTGGTTTTGGATTGTTGTCTTTGGCTGGAAGAGCTTCCTCCTTGTTTGGGGGAAGCCGTCACTCTCCACATGATTGAGCTAAGAATGTGTCCTAGGTCTGTTGTAGATTCTGTGAAGCAAATTCAGCAAGAACAGATGGATATGGGAAACAAGGATCTAAAAATTGATCGTTATTACTGAAGTGAGTTGGGTTTCTTAGTGCCAACTTAGAAAGAGTGTCGATTTCCTCTCGCCAAAAGCAGAGTGGGGTTCCACTTATGAGGTTAGTACTATGCTGTTCCATTTGTACTTGTTCAATCAATTCAATTCTAAAGCTTTTCATGTTTCTCGATGCAGTTCTTCGATTCGATTAGTCATGCATTTATGAATTCAACGTTGTCCATCAAATATGTTTCGTTACTATTCTGATGTTTTTATTTCGTTCAATATTTCATAATGTTTATGACCAATCATCCCAATTTCTGAAATTTTCTTTAACATGGCCATAGATTTGTGTGATCCTCTCAACCAGCTGAGCACAAGCGTATATCCCACGTACACTTTTTTAGTCCTATTCTGTATTCTAGCGAGAGTACTAATTTTCTTTTTCGAAATCAAATAGCTAAATGACCCGACACTTTCTGTTTCCTCTCTTTTTTTTTTTTTTTGGTGTATTTATTTGAGATGTGTTGAGGGGAGAAACACCTCAAGAGAGTCCGCTAAAGAGTTTACATATGAACCACTCTTTTTCCATCTCTCGAACCAATGTGGGATGCAACTCTTTACTGATGAACCCAACAAAATGCCAAGAATTCGATATGCTATTGCAATCATCATCTTAGAATATGTGCATTAACTACTCAGAGCTTGGTAAACATGGGGATTCTGATTTTTCTGGTTTTTCTTCCTCCCTTTTTTTTTAACATTTTTTCCATCTAGATATATGAGTTTGCTCCTGCTTGTTGTTCAAGAATTTTGTTATGCTATGTTCCTGTAGAATATTCTAAACTTTGTAAACTAGTTGGTGCTTTAGACTTGGCCATTAGTCATGTTCTTCTGACACCTTGATATGCATAAAGAAGCAAAAAATACAAATTTCTAGATGTTGAAGTCAGTTTATATCCTTTATTGCCTGAAGACAAACGCTGTTATCTACTACTCTACGTAATCTTGGTTAATACCTATAGATTTTGCATGGAAGATTTAACTGATTAGCGAAAGATGCTGAAAGTTTAGGAGGTGGAGCAAAAGAGGAAGGGAATTTGAACTTCACGAGAGGAATCATTACAAAATTTAAGGGAGAGACAACAGGCTAAACGGTCTTCGCAAATTGCTATGGCGATTGATGCCCAAAAGTGGCACAAGCATTCAATCATGCCATGATGCCACTATCACGTCATTAATAAGTTTGCCCAAGTCATTTTCTAACACTACAGAAAGTGAATCACCATTGATTATAAGTTGCTGCTAACTGATTGTACATCATCCGTGCAACTTCTGCTCTTCTAGGAATGGTTATTAAAGGTGTTTTACAGCATCTACTCTCTCTCTCTCTCTCTCTCTCTCTCCCTCTCTCTCCCTCTCTCTCACCAAAAGTTGGTTGTTGAGAGGAGGAGAGAGTACAGGGAGTGGGAATTTATATAGAAGATAGTCTGACACTAATTATCTGTATGGAGAGCAGATGCGCCAAATCTGGCACATCTTCTGCCTTGTGCCATTTGAAATAGATCTGAAATATTCAGAAAGCTAGAAATACATTTTCTTGCTAAACTGAACTGCTAAAGTGGTTTGATCATGTCTAATTTTTATTCTTTATCGCTCAAGTGTACAAAAGATAATGACAGTCATCTGTTCAGGTGTTCCTTCATGCAATTATTAGCCTCTAATAGAGGATCACTTCAAGGTTGGTCATATATTATTGCTGTTGGAACCCAAGAGAAGGTGGTCAAATTTATTGTTTGCTTTGTGGTTTCACCATTAACCCACCTCTGCTGGTAGGAAAATATAACCGATAATCTGGAGGTCTCTTGTTCAATTCTTAAGTCTCCACCTTTCCCCCTTCCATTCATGAGGCTTAGTCTCCTTGAATTGAAAGGTTATTGTTGAATTTTTTTTCTTTTTTTCCTTCTGTTCTACAGCCTGGCTTTTCTATTTTGTTCCATTGCCTTGCAAAGCTGGAGAACAGCATATACATAAATCTTAGATTTATTTTTGCAGGTCCTCCAAGAAAAGCATCTGACTTTCAAACAGACATTGGAACTATCTACAAAGTTTTCACCCGTAAATTGTCAGGTATAAATGCTCCAACTCTATTTTTTTTTTTTCCCTCCTCCTTCTAGTTCCTTTCATAAATTCAAGTACCTGATGCAGCAGAGTACTGTGCAGGAGGACAACCAAAATAAAACCACAAACTACTGGTGCATATGCATGGATGCCTTGATAGCCTTCTTGCATTACTGACCTGCAGTGGATCCCTCAACTAGAGAAGTATTTCTGATGCTGAGAAGGATTTGAATATTTTGAGTGGATGGATCTCTCAGCTCACCGGAGGCTTCATGAGCTCTTTAACCTTCATGCTTGCCCAGTTTGATCTGTTCTTGACAGATAATCTCTTCATTCCAGCATCGTAGCTCACTAGCTTTCTCATCATCTTATAAGTTGTGTTTAAAACTTTTTCTTCTGCACCATCCACAAGTAGCCATTGCTCCTCACCAGTAAAGCCTTCTACAATCACATTCGGAGGGGGATTAGTTGCTCAGACTCCAGAATAGCAGAAAGACAAATTCCATTTGCTCTTAATCAAATGAAAATGACTATTGTAAATTGTAATCAAGTGAAAAATTTTTAGATTGAGCTATGTACCAAATTGAATTGGATAGTATGATGTTCGCTCAGTAACTAACTTGACCACGTGATCAAGGTCCGAGTAATATAAGAAGGATAACATTTTGAGATTTTGTTGGCATTAAATAGGTTCCAAATGATTGACAGATGGTATTTTTGTTTGTTTTCACCTATCATATGAATAAAATTTTGAATAATACTGATAAAACAAATTTCAGAAAATAATGCTTATTATTCACATTTTGTGCAAATAATTTGACAGTGATAAATGTATAATGTACGGTTGGAGGTTTTGTAGAGTGTGCACCTCCAGTCTACATAACTTCAACAAAATTCTTCACAAAAAATTACCAAGGTCAGTTCATCCCAATAAATTAGCATTTATCTTTTTGATATTCTCAATTCCTAAATTTATCCAAATTTGATATTCCTTTATGAGTAATGTTTTTCTTTTCCCTTCTTTTTAAACTGCACCTTTTTCTCCCTATACCCATACCCCACCAAAACTAGTACTAATACGGCCAATAACAGAGAGATTACTAGTGCAATGTTCTCAAGCAAATAAGCACAATTAACGTAAATGTGAGTTTTGATCCATGTATTGTTCATATACATATCTATTATCTTCTCCAAAATGGTGGATCATTCTGTTATCTATGAGTACTACTTTTCTTAAGAATATCCCTATTTTTATTGAAGGAAATTTGTAATGGCAACCACCAACCATTAAAATTCTATAATGTCCACTTTTTCTTGACTTGTTTATGGTTTACTTTGGCCCTTCTGCTCATTTGATCCAACTTTTGTTTTTGTTTATTTTTTGGATTGAAACTGGAGAACTGCAGTCATTTATCTCTTTTCTTTTTTTTTTCCTTTTAATTGTGAAGTCACAATTGCTAATATGTTTCAATGAACTGTGAAAATACTTAGCATTTCGAATTGCTTGTTCAAAGAATCAAAGTTGCTGCTGTATTGGTACTATTAAATTTTACCAATAAACAGCTTAAAAATAGAAACAATGAAACCTGCTACTAAGTTCAGAAAAGGTTGTGGTGGATATTTTGTTCTGAATATTTCACTTAAAAAATTGCACTTTACAAAGCTTGCAGGCCCTAAGCTTAAAATGCATCCTTACTTTTTGGACATTTATGCATCAGAATTTCTTCGTTTATATTAGTTTATAATGGACTCATCTCCTCAATCAGTTTATATTAGTATAGATAGTCAACTGACAACAGTTCAAATCAAATCTCTGCAACACTAAGATTAGCATGAAAATCAAATCTGTGCAACACTATGATTAGCATGAAATCAGATCATGTTGTTATATTTAGGGGTGTGCATTCGGTTAATATTCGGTTATTCGGTTAATTGAATTCGGTTAATTCGGTTAGTTCACTTATGAAAATGCAAACCGTTTCCAATTTCGAATTCGCATTAACCGAATTAATTCGGTACCCGAATTCAATTCGGATACGGTTACGAAATCGGTACTAACCAATTTGGAGTTTTTTTTTTTTTTTTTTACAAATAGTTACACTTTATTGCCAAATGTTGAGATCGTAACAAGTTACAAGGCCTGCCAAACTTCCATATCAAGAGCTAGTGAGCCATCTCTACTAACTATTTGTTAAACCTACGAATACTTGGGATGCCTAGCTCATCCATTTTCCTATTTGATCATATATACCTATTTATATGACTTGAATCATTGTTCAATGATGTAAAAGACATAAATAAAAAGTGATTAACTCAAATCAAAATGAAACTCGCTCACATTATAAATATAATTTACAATAACAAGTGATGAGTGCTATTGGTTATAATTTATAATTTTAACTTACAATCTAAAAGTACAAACATATGAGTAATATTTCACACTTCAAAGTGATTTGATTCCCTTATATGTTATAGTTTATATCTTGCAAGTTGAATTCTCAATCGGTGATTTAAGGAACAAATACAAAGTTGAATTCTCAATTAGCGATTTAATGAACAAATACAAAGTTGAATTCTCAATTATCGATTTAAGGAACAAATACAAAGTTGAATTCTCAATGTTACTTACTACTTAATAATTAGTAATAAGTGATAGTTGTTATAACTAACAATCTCTACAAAGTACAATTGTACAAACATATGATGTACAATGAATCAATGATTAGTTATTTAGTGACATCTCATTTAACTTAATCACCTATAATTTACAAATTACTTAATGCATTCCATTTATATATTGTTTTGTTTCTTATATAGTTTAAATGCTTGACTTTTATTTTATGTATAAAATGATTAAGTATTTTCCTTTTATTAAAATCATACTATGTATTATCTAATTCTAATAGATAATATGTTTAGTTTTTATGTATGAAAGGATTAAGATATTACTATCATTTTATTAAAGTCATACTATGTATTATTTAATTCTAATAGTGATTTTCACAAATACTAAGATAGAAATATAGAATAATATCACTAGTTCAATTTATTGTAAATAATTATATATTATTATTTATTTATTTTTATACATCCATAGTCTATACTAAGATAATAATACATATATAGTATATACTAGAACTAGGACAGTACATTATATATATATATAATTTATGATTTTTAAATTTAATACGGTAATTCGAATTCGGTTACCATATACCCGATTTCATTTCCGAATTCCTAATTCGGAATCGATGCGAACCAAATTCAAAATCTCAAAACCTATTTCATACCATATTCGAATTCACTGAATTTGGTTCGCACCGATTTGGTACCGAATTACCAAATAACCGAATTCGAATTACCAAATTTAATTCGAAATCGGTTCTCAATTCGGTGCGAACCGGTTATGCACACCCCTAGTTATATTATGCTTCTAAGATTCATTTGAAATTTAGATAGTACCAATCCAGAAGAACACACTTACAAGAATCCACTACAACATCTTTTATTAAAACATTCAAAAGTCAAAAGCTTACAGAATTAGTACATGATACTTGCACTATCAGACATGCTTTTTCCAAATGACCAAAATGCAAAACGAACATTACCATGATATATTAAAATCCAACAGACACAAGATACTCACCTGTCTTTTCAATATTTGTGGATGTGTTTACCTTTTTTAATATCTTTTGAAAATATATATCTATTAATCTTGCAAAATGTCTTCAAATAAGTGTTTTTTTTGGGCAAAATATCTCATTTTCATTGATTAAAACTGTCAGCTTACACAAAAGAGCTAGCCACTACCTATATATCAACCCAATTCTATATACTTTGCTATACTATTTACAGGAAATAAACAGTGATCTAAAAACTGTCAGAACAAGAGTGAGAAATGCCCCATCCAAGGATAATGCTTCAGCTAGTCTTAAGCTGAGGGACCCTGTGCCAAGAAGCTCTGATATGCCTCATAGTGTCTACAATACTGCCAACAATTCCTACTGCAGAAACTGAGTGTTATTGAAAACAAATTAGAGTAATTTGTTTGTCTAAAATCCTACTCATGCTACTTCTGTGATTCACTCTAGTATTTCCGACTCTTTGTGTCTTCCAGTAGGTAGCTGTTAAGAGTGAGGGTTTGGCCATCCTACAGAGCAGCAGTTGGACATAATTAAGCACAAAGGAAGGAGGAGCAATTCCAAAACCTAGGGATACACACCAAAGCAGTGACTCACTTTGATAACTTCCAGTGTATCATTAATGCAAATTCACCAAGTATTGTACAAACTATTGTGTGTTTGTTGAACATGTAATTGAATTTGGATTGCCAACCTGTGTGAATTTTCCTGGTTCTTGTCTTTCTTCAATTCTCCTGTTGTGATGATCATGTCAGCTAGAAACAGCCCCCTGCAACTTCAATCTGAGAGAATCCCATGCTTGCAAAAAGTTGCATGCCTCAAAATTTTAATTGAAGTCACACTGTCTACCCTCGTTAGTTTTCCTGATTTTCTTTTCTTTCTTCAGTTCTTGTGTAGTTCTGATTTCAATCAGCAACAAACAGAACCCTGCAACTTCAATCTGAGAGGACTCTATGCTCATCCTGCATTTTATATCCACTAACTCAGATATTGCTGTTAATACAAGCAAGTTCTTTATTGCCTTTATCAAATAGGTGATCAAGGTGCTTGTATGTGTTTATAAATCTAGCTTCCAATGGAAGTGGTCATGTTCAAATAGTTTGCTAGGGAGTTCTCTCCAACTGTTAATTCTTGTGATTCTCAAGAATCACACATTTGTGTTGACTGCAAATATTTTCCTCATTAGATTAATTGTGTTGATTTTATTTTGCTGGATTTTGTGCTGCTACAAAAACCTTTGCTGCAAAATCCTGACAGATGAGATTGTTCCTGCTTATGTCTGCTATCTTGCCAGAGTTGTTAAACAAACTAGTGAAGTAATGGTGCTAAAGACTTGGCCATTAGGCATTTTGTTCTGATATGTACATATGCATAAACAAGCTAAGGTCAAGAATTTGTTCGGACTTCTGAAGTTGAAGTCTGAATATTTCCGTTATTTCTTGAAGGAGAACTGTGTAAAATGGTTAATAAGTGACTACTCATTTCTCTGTTTCATAGAATCTTTCTTTGACGTTTGGTTTGAAATGTTTCATGAACTCTTTATTATCCATCTAATGATTTCTTCTATTTTCTGGACATTTTGGCAGTTTGTAATTATTTCTTTCTAGTTATACCTTTTCATAAATAATTATTGCCTCTTCAATCTAGTTAGACTTTATAATTATTTATTTTTCAGAAAAGATTACTAAATTTGTTGATGTGATTGTAAAGTTAGCAGTGGACAAATATCACCGTATGTCTATCTTCGTTCGACATTATTGGGCAGAGCAGCATATGAATCCTAAGGTAGTAAGCAGTAAATGGTCTCAGATTCTGTTAACATTTACTCCAATGTTGTGGCAAAGAAGCAGGTACATGTGTTTCAAACATATTGAACTGAAAAGAAAACATCATTAATCATTTAAGTATAAATTCTTTTTGTCTTACTGAGGAAATGCAAGTAAGAATTTCAATAAATTTGCTTAATTAGGACAGTGCAGCATTTTGTGCTACCACCAACTACAAGAAAATATAATTGGGAAAAAATGGAAAAAATTAAAAACTTATAAAGAGGAGAAACAGCGGAACCAACAAAAATTCCTTTCAATTAAGAAACGATGCCAGTAGCTTTCTTTCTTTCGCTAGTTTTATGTCAAGAAACAAGAAGATGGCTTGCCGTCTTTTTCCTTCAACTTTGTGTGAAAATTTCTCCATGAGGCATGGCTAAATTGTAATCCAGTCAAAGATCAGCTCAACGACTGTGAGATCTAACTGATTAAGTATTTGCTTATTTAATTCATCAATATTTGTGCACTTTTTGTTTTATGTTCTTGAGATTATTTTGTTAGTTGAATGTCAATGGCCCGATATTCAAATTAACATAATAATCTATTGCCAAATTAATCTACTAAATCCGTAATTATTTAGTTAATTAATATTAATAGTAACTAACGTTAACACACGTTAAGGGAATGTGCAATCTAATTTAAACAACCCTCTTCGTGTGTTGTTGGTTAGGATTTGGAAATTTCTAATTCTTAATGCAATTGAAAAATCAAATCTTACGATCGTACCTAGAGTTATTTTTTAGTTAAGGTAATTAATGGTCATACCTTAATTATCAACAAACTAAGGAAAAGTTGGTCGTCAGAGTTTATTGACGACTATAACCAACTTGTTAATGAATTGAGTGAACTATCCTTGCATCAATGATTGGATATATGGATTGTGTCTGAAAAATTGAATCTTTGGCTAGAGTTTGTTTACTGCCAATTTAATTCCTGCTTATTTTAGTAAATTATTCTATTATTTAGTTGATTAGTTATTTCTAAACTTTCCAAAAATCTCTCCATATTTCTTATTTAAAAGGAAACAAATTTTTTTCAATACCTGTGGAGACGACCCGACTCACCATTATACTCAAAATTTATATTTTCTGGAGTAGGTAATTATTATTGCACAAGCCCAACATCTGTCAATTTTTGGAGTCATTGCGGGGGACTAGTACCTGAATTATTTGTTTCTTTTTGAGTTTGTTTATTGTATTTTATTTGTTTTGGTTTGTTTTGTTTTTGGTTCTTTTTTCTAGTTTATGTCTCGTTTTTCTCGTATAGAAAATTTGATATATATTCTCGAAATAGAGAAGACTGCATGTAGGATAAGGAAGGAGACCAGAAAATAAAAAGAGGAACAGTCACTTGTTGCATCTTCAGAGGATTCTTCAAGTGATTTTTCAAGTGATTCTGAAGAGGAAGAGAGTACCATGGCAAACGATCCGACATTGAGGGAGTTGGCTGCTCTTGACTTAACTCAATAGCCACTTTGCATTACTTTTCCCAATTTAAATGAAAATACTCATTTTGAATTAAAATCTGAATTAATTTACCTCTTACCTTCTTTCCATGGTCTTTCAAGTGAGAAACCCCACAAGCATCTACAAGAGTTTGATGTAGTATGCTCGAGTATGAAACCTCCCGGGGTAACTGAAGAGCAAATAAAACTAGCAAGTAGTATCACAACTTGGGTACAACTGAAGAAGAAGTTCTTGGAGAAATACTTTCCTACCTCCCGAGCTACAAGTTTGAGAAAAGAAATATGTAGTATTAAGCAGCAGCGAGGGCAGACCTTATATGAGTACTGAGAAAGATTCAACAAACTATGCACCGGATGTCCCCAACATCAGATATATGATCAGTTGTTAATTCAAATATTTTTACGAGAGTCTTAATTTGTCTGACAGGAACATTATTGACGCTGCAAGTGGTGGGACACTGGTAAACAAGACCCCTGTAGAGGCATGCGAGCTGATTGAAAAAATGACGAAAAACTCATAACAATTTAGCTCTAGAGATAATTTTCCCACTCGTCGAGTGAATGAGGTGGAAATTTCGTCTATTCAACAGCAGTAATCCGAACTAACTTCTTTTGTTCGACAAATGATTGTAGGGAATGCGCAACAAGTCAAAGTGTGTGAGACCTATACCAATACGAGACACGCCACTAATATGTGCCTGATGCTCCAAGAGGAGAATCATGAACAAGTTAACATGACTGGCAAAGTGTCTACTCCAAGGAGGCAATATGATCCATACTCCAACACCTAAAATCCGGGTTGGAGAGATCATCTGAACTTTAGTTATGGAGGGAACTAACAGCAAAACTTTAGTCAGAACAAGCAGTAAGGGTTCCAACCCCCCAATACTAGTCAAAGTCTCAACCCTCATCTTCTAGTGGAGGCAACTCTTTAGAAGATCTTGTCAAAAGTTTAGCAACGAGTATTGCTCAATTCCAACAAAGTACTGCTCAATTTCAGCAGGAGACGAGATCTGGCATGCAGAATCTAGAGACCCAAATAAGCCATATGGCAACAGCAATTAACCACTTAGAGGCTCATGCATTTGGAAAGTTGCCATCTCAACCTGAAACTAATCCAAAAAATGCAAATACCATGACCCTTAGGGGTGTGCATTTTTGAATTTTTTCGAATTCAATTCCGATTTCAAATTCAATTCAGAATTTTGAAATCGAAAATTCGGAATTCAGAACTTTTTTTTCAGAATATCTGATTTCGATATCATCGAATTTGGTTGGAATTCAGTTTTAAAAAATTTGAAATCGGAAATTCCGATTTCGAATTAGTAATTCGAAATCGAAATCGGAAATTCCAAATTCGATTTCAAATTCGATTATTATATAATATATGTTATGTGTATTATATTTATATTATATATTTATATAACATTCTAGTCAATTAGTTATAAGTTATTAAGTTATAATATTAAGTCATTAACAATATGTTAATTGATTTACATATATATTATATATAATTATATATTATATGTATATAATATAATAATATGTTAATTGATTAAGTGATTAACCCATTTAATTAAATTATTTTACCATAGTATGTTATATAACTTAAAATATAAAAATTAAAATATATAACATTATAGTTAATTAGTTATAAGTTACTAGGTTATAACATTAACAATATGTTAATTTCATAATTAAATTTAGTAATTAAGAGTTAAAGATGAATTCGGTGAATTCAAAAGAATTCCGAATTCGGAATTCCGAATTCAATTCCGATTTCGATTTCTGACTTGGCAGATTAATTTCAGTCAATTCGGTAAAATTCCAAATTCCGAATTCAAATTGAAATCGGAACTTCTGAAATCGAAGCGAAATAAGTCAAAAATTTTAGTGTCATTTTTTTGAAAACTTCCGAATTCAAAGTTTAGAATTACCGAATTCGATTCCGATTCACACCCCTGACCCTTAGGAGCAGTAAAGAGACTGAAGACCCCGAACCAATAGTCCCTAAGAATAAGAGCAGGAGCACATTGAGAAGGAACTCGAGGAAGAAAAATGGGGAAATTCAAACCCCAAGGTAATTTCTGATTCTCTTGTTAAGAGTAAGTCTAATATTCCACATTTTCCTAGCAGGTTGGAGAGGCCGAGAAAACCAGACAAGGAGAAGGAGATCCTAGAGATGTTCAGAAAAGTGGAGATAAACATCCCCTATTGGATGCAATTAAGCAAGTGCCCAGATATGCCAGATTTTTGAAGGATTTGTGCATTAATAGAAGGAAATTAAAGGGAGATGAGAGAGTAGTGGTAGGGGAGAACGTGCCTGTAGTCGTAGAAACTTGTTGGTCATGAAAAATTTTGTTCTTCTCCTTATAAATTAAAGCATTATTGTAAGTCTCATTCCGAATTTCTTCCAACTTTTGCAACTGCAATATCCTTTGAACTGCACATTCCTCAATGTCCATGTTACATTGTTTGACTGCCCAAAACGCTTTGTGCTCAAACTCGACTGGGACATGGCATAGCTTTTCAAACACTAATCTCTATGGTGACATTCTAATGGGCATTTTGTAAGTTGTCCTATATGCCTATAGTACATCTTCTAAACACGTACTCCAATCCTTTCTATCTGGCCCGACCATCTTCTTTAAAATTGATTTAATTTCTTTATTGGAGACATCCGCTTGGCCATTTGTTTGAGTGTGGTAAGACGTGGAAACCTTATGAAGAACACCATACCTTTTGAAAATGCAGCAATTGCCTTATTACAAAAATGTTTTTTCCTATCACTTATAATCGCCCTTGGCTTTCCAAAACGGACAAAAATGTTAGGCTTTACACAACCACCTTGGAATCATTAGTTTGGGTGGCTTTTGCTTCCACCCATTTAGAAACATAATCGACTGCAAGTAGTATATATAGAAAACTGAAGGAAAAGGAAAAAATGACCCATGAAATCAGTGCCCCAGACATCAAATCAGGTGCATTTGAATGATGAATTCTTTTGTGATAGGCAGCAATAAGTTAGGCGTGCCCATGCCTGTAAGGCACGTCTATAGGTAGATATTTCAAATTGTCGACAGAACAGTTAGGCGTGCCCACACCCAGTGGTCACGCCTAAGGAACAAATTTTGATTGCCTAAGCAGAAAACTTAATAACAATTAGGCATGCCTATGCCTAATGGTCATACTAGGGACTGCATTTTGCAATCGCTGGGTAGAAAACTCCTGCATAGTTAGACGTGCCCACATCTAACTGGTGGGTGTCAAACCGCTAAAAATAAAATACCTACTCTAAAAATATGAATTCAAGTATAATGGCGAGTAGGGTCGTATCCACAGGGATTGGGTGATTTATTTCCTATAGAGAATTTGGGGGTTTTTGGAGAAGGAAACAAATAATTAAATATGCAAAAATACTGAAATTCTAATTAGACAAGAATGCAATAATTAAAGAATGCAACAAACAATAAATTGACACAACCTAGTCAAGGAATTTATCTCAGCACCGGTGCACACAACTGATCATAGATACATGGAAATATTCATACGTTCACGAATAAATTGGTTATAGTGGTCAAGCGACGCTCCCAGCCACCAATCTTTTCTTAATTTTATAGTAGTCTAGAGACGCTCATAAACTACCCTCTTGTGAACTAGACAACCCTAGAGATGCTCATAGGATTTAATGTAGTCACAGCATTAGAAATTAGAAAGACCCAATTCTAGATGACAAACACACATGCGGGTTTATTTAGGCTAGATTAATATTTTCACGATCCAAATTAGACCGCTTGCGAGGTGGTGAAATTGTCTCGTTTGCCACTAATCAATATGCTTAAAGGTGACGCGCCAATACCCTAATTGGCTATATATTATTTAAACAATTGAACAATAGGCCTTATTCATTCAATAAATCCAAACAATAATAACTCAAGGAAAAATAGAGAATAATTAAATACCCATGAACATATAAATTAAAAGTAGACAATTAGAACGATCTCACAGTTATGGTGCCCCGAGTCTTGATTATTCCTCAACTAGAAAAAGAATTAGCCACGCCTTGTCATCGCCATACAACCCGAGAATGCCATGTAATCGGTATGAAGCAAAACAAAGCAATTGAATTAACAAAGGAAAGGACTTCACTTAATTAATACGAACTAGCACTGAAGAATACACTGAGTACTGGTCTGATGAATTTAATGGCAAAAAGAAAGGAAAAACGGAAAACTGGAACACTCCAAAAACAAAGGAAAAGAAATCAAAGCTATTAACTAAGTATTAGTCTACTTCCTAGGGGTTTGGCAGCGGCAAAAACGAAAGAAGACAAACTACCAATTGCAATACTAGGCTACGATCATTCCCCCGCAAAACGAGATCAACTCCTATATATATAATGATCTTTCAAATCTGCCGGCCCAAGGAAACACAATCTCCTAATCCAACTTGCTTCTGGACTCCTCCGAAGACAAGGAAACAATGTTAACTCCTTATTCAATTGCTCCACCGCCCCTTGATTTCCTCCAATTATTTCGGTAATCTCAGCAAAATAAAGAAACACATGCTGGCCTCCCCAGAAGTCTCTAATTGGTACAAGGTTTCCCTTCCTAATCCACTGCCAATTCCTTTTAGGGATATTTCCTACCCAGAATTGATTTCCAAGATATCCCAAAAATAACAGCACAGTGCCCAGAATTTTAGCTCCGCATGTCACCACCTCAGCCTTGCTCCCCTTCCTCTAGCACAGGCACGCCTTGGAATACAAAGTCTTCTAGAATTTTGCCAATAAACACCACTTTCAATACCCATGGCTTGCAAGTGACCCAAAAACCAATTATAAGCAGTAACCCGATACTTTGCACAATAAATAGCCAAAATTAATATCAAATACCCACAAATAAAGTGCACAATTATCTCCCTATCACTAACAGAGCGGTTGGATTATGAAAAAAAAAATCTTTAGAAACCCTATTCTTCTTCTCTGCTTCATTTTCTTTCTTTCTTTCTTTCTTTCTTTCTCTCTTTCTTTTCTTTTTCTTTTCCTTTGTTTTCTTTTTCTTTCTTATCTAACCACCACCACCGTTCTTCCCCTTGGCACCATTCCTCCTCCACAGTGCCGACGCCACTGTCATCGACACGTCCGTCTTTGTTAGTTCACCCCGCCACTTTGCCTCTGTCCCGCTGTTGTGCCATCACAATGACACAATTGCCATCGCCCTCAGCCGAAGCTGGTTTGTGGCTTCAATCGCTGCCTGGTTCGCTCCTGCTGTGCTATGCACCATCGCTGCCGCGCTGCTATTCCTCGATTCGCGATTCGCCATTGCCATTTCCTGGTTCACTGTAACCACCGCTACTAGTTTGCTGGTGCTGTGCTACTGCTCTCAACTTCATCCACTACCATTCGTTGGTAGCTATCGTGGTACCATTGGTCACCCACCCCCTTCTTCCTTGCCATTAATCACTGACGGCTTCCACTGCTTCACTATGGGTTGCTCCACCGAGTCGTTGCTCTGCTATTCCTGCCCAACTGGAAACTCTTCAATCATTTCAGCAGTGAGTTATCATCTTACCCTCTAGTTCGATTGTTCGAGGCCATACAATTACTGAGTTCATGGCTATAGATGTTTGACTCGTTGTATCTCTGCATCCGTATTATTGGGAATTGTGAATTTGGTGGAATTTGATTTGTATCGTAAAAATTCGTCGTTGCGATTAGTGTGTTGGATTTTGATGGACTTTATTGTGCCTCACTACGGCTTTACTGAATAGAATTGTTTGTGGTTGACACTTGAGTGCTCTATTGTCTTGGGACTTGACTTACAAGAGCTTAACTGGATAACCGAAATTGGACTTGTGAGACTCTATGTGAATTTGCCTTTGCTTATTGCGTTGTTTGTACGCTAGGCTGTGTACATTTAACCCGTCCTTTCTTGCTTTTTCACTAAGTAAATGGCAAAGAAACGCGATAAAAAGAGATCCCAACCTGGCACTCCTTCCTCACAGCCCACTGTTCCTGTTAATGGACCATCCCATACCTCGACTTCAGGTGGTCCACAGTCTCACCTTGGTCGAACCAAGGAAATTCACATCTCCTTCCCTTTACATTTTGATGGTAATTTGAATTTTACCAAAGCTACCGATAAGGAAAGGTATCAAGCCTGTTGTAAGCATCGTATCATTCCTTGTAAATTTATTCATGGTCCAACACTTGATGTCTTGAATATTAAAGATGAAGTCACTAAG
The DNA here is from genome assembly GCA_013103745.1 of Gardenia jasminoides. Classification (NCBI taxonomy): domain Eukaryota; kingdom Viridiplantae; phylum Streptophyta; class Magnoliopsida; order Gentianales; family Rubiaceae; genus Gardenia; species Gardenia jasminoides. The sequence continues at coordinate 31,768,416 of CM023103.1, forward strand.
AGAATTACTGCAATTGGTTGGACTAATTACACTGCTATTGCCTTACCAGTTTTTACTGAGTTAACTAGGGAGTTTTATGCCATATTTGAGTTCAATCTGCCTACTGAATTTTCTGTGATGACTCCTAATATGATTCGTTATAGCTTAATGGGTAAGGAATTTAGGCACTCTATCACTAAATTCAATTTGGCATTTGGTTTCATTGATGTGCCCTATCCTCAGTCCCTAGAGTATGCGGAAAGTGCCTGTGATTTTACCGAGCCATTTTTCTCTCATAATACTGGTTACTAGAACGATTTATCTATTGTTATGCATTCTTATGACCCTAGCAAGTCTAAGAGTTCCTACCTGAAGAACCTGGTATTCCGTTATATTCATTGTTTTCTAACTTATAGTTTCTCGGGTAGGAAAGATAGTTCCGACATTTTGTCTAAACCTGAGTTCTTCTTTATTTGGCACATGATTGTTGAGGTTAAAGTGAACTTACACTATTGGTTATCTTCCCAATTCGGGACTGTCCTGACCAAGAAAAACAAGCCACCGATTCTTGGTTCATATATTACTCATTTGGCGGTCAATCTTGGCGTTTTAGATCTTAATCATCAGAATTTGCATTTGAGCTATCATATGGAGCCTCTCGATTTGGTCTGCTTGGAGAAAATGGGCTTGGTTCAGCAGGTCTGTGGTACTTTTTAGTTCACTCCCCTGGGTCCTATACAACTTCCTCCAAAGAGGAAGGCCTCCCATGTTGTTCCTCCTCAGCCTGCCGGTGCTGCTGCAGATGAGCCTGGACCTTCCACCTCTGTGCCCTGCCATCATCTTCTGGAGAATGACAGTTCTCGAATCTTCATTTTTAGCTGCACCAGTTGGATACTCGTTTGGAGCGTGTGGAGCGCCAGATTTCACGCATGTCCCAGAATTTGGTATAGTATTTTCGTCATGTGGGCTTCACACCTCCCTTTCCTACCAAGCTTTACCATGTTTGCACCCTTCCTCTATGTTCAAAGAAGTGTCATTGTTCCCCTTCCTTATTTTCTTGATCTCCATTTCTTATCTTGGGAACAATGTGAGGTTTAGGTATGGGGGAAGTACATATTCAGTAGTTATGTTTTCGCTTGTTGTTTTGAATTTTCTTTTCTTTGTTAGTTCTTTATTCTATACTAGGATGAATGCAATCAAAGATGCAAGTATAAGTAGAGAGTTCATACTAGTTGGGTTTTCTACTTTTCTTGATGATGAATTTGAATGATGAATATGTTGGATTTGACATAAATTTGACCACTTGTGAGATTTTTGGCCTTATTAGTGAGCATTACATCCTAAATTTGCTCTATTTTTTGTTTGTTGAGTGGTATTGCACATAGTTTTGTCATTCTAGAACTTGCTCTGTTATGTATGTCAAGACCACATTTAATTGAATTTGATGCATTAAGAATGACAATGGCATTTAGGATTAATCATTTTTGACTTTTGTAAAGAACCCACCTTTATTTATTTACCTTTAGTGAGCAAATTTAAGGCTTTAACCCTTTTCTTTGTTTGATAACCACAATTGTTAGTCAAGGACATCTTTTTAGACTTTCTCTTTAAACCCTTGTGTTAAAGAAATGCTTGAATTTCATTGCATGGGAATTTGATGTATTATTTGCAAGGCAATGAATTGGAAATGCAAGTGTGGCAAGTGAAGGTTTCTAAGATGTTTGTGTCAAAAAAAAAAGAAAAAAAAGAAAAAAGAGACAGGAAAAAAAAAGAGAAGAAAAAGAGTGTGTCACAGCATGTGACAGGTGCCGAACCTGTACAATAATAAATATTAAAACCTAACTGTCCACAGGAATACTCCCGAGTTAAATCTGGTACTGGAGCAGGGACTCCGGATGTGCAATGGGTTACTAGCTTCACCCTGATTCCAAGGAGTTTACTTAATCCGATATACCAGAAATTAACTAGAGAATTTAATTATTTTGTAAAAGTGGCAAGTAGGGTCGTCTCCTCAGGGAACGGTAGGAAATTGTTTCTTTCCAAGTTACAGGAAAATGGGGGGTTTGGATGGAATAGAACTAGAAATAAAGTAAATAAATTAAGTAAATGAGAAATGGAAATACCAACTAAATAAATCACCAAAGAACAATTAGAAATTAATTTAATAGAAATGCAAGTAGTGAAATTCTACCCAAAGGAACAACTTCTCAGGCACAGTCCAAGCACTTGATCATTGATGCAAGAATAATTCAATCATTTTTCACTAGGTTAGTTATAGTTACCAACAAGCTCTGACAACCAGTCTTTCCTTACTTTTTCGACAGCCAAGGTACGACCGTTGACTGCTTCCCTAACCAGATAACAACCCTAGGTACGACCGTAGGAATTTAATTATCCAATTGCATTAAAAGTTAGAAAAACCCAACCCTAACCAATGAACATGCTAAGAGGGTCCATTTAAACTAGATCATACGTTTCCCCAACATAAACCAATTATGGTGGTCGTCACTTGTAATTAACTAAATGAACGATTATGTATTCAATTAGTTAATTTGACAGTAGGCTATTAGGTTAATTTAAATACCCGGCCACGATACTCACCAATGTAATAACCCCAATCAATTAATCCAAAACGCATCGAATAGTAACAAATTAAAAGAAATGTTAGAGATTGATTAGATCTCACAAATTTCCTGGACCGCGCCTTCGAGTTGCCCTTTGAGTAGATTAGGGTTCTAGCCGCTCCTCATGGAGAATTTCATCCAACAATTGTTTGAGAAGTTCTCAACCATAGAAATAATAAGAAAGGAAGACGAAAATAGCAAATTGAAAAATGGAACTTCCGAGTCAACGAAACAATCAAGTCAGCCGCCAATTGCTTCCTTTTTGTTTTCTTGCTTTGTGACCAATCACCAGAGAGAAAAACTAACGAAAGGAACAAAATTCTAATGAATCAATAAGACCATCCGAGCAAGTCAAGGAAACGATCAAGATTTTCTGTTTTTCCTTTTGCGTCCTGACGTTCTCCCTTGCGGCTTGGATCCTCCCAATTTAATAGAAACCTAAGCTTTCCTAATCACTTAGGAAACCTAGTCCTAATTGGAGTCTATTTTCCTAAAAAGCATAAAATAAATAAGGAAACTAATTACTAAAAATCCCTAAATAAAAGGGTCTTCAACCAATTACTAAAAATAAATAAAATCTTCCACCAATGGTAAGAATTGTCAGGTGTAGGATTTCTTCCACAGACTTTCTTCTTCACAGCTCAATGTAGCGCGCCTACGCCCTATCCTTGAAGGTCTTCTGGAATTTTCACCAAAAATAGAGCTTTTAATCTTCAATTAATTCCAAGAACCTAAAATCAATACCAAAACCAAATATGAGTAGAATAAAGCAATTAAAACCATATCTAGGCCATAATTGAGGGAAAATGTCCACAAATAAAGCATGTAATTTAAGACTTAACAATTCCCCCCACACCTAGTCAATGCTTGCCCTTAAGCATTCAAAGACTCAAAAATCAGAATCAACCATAGAATAGCATAATATCATAGCACAAATAATCCACATTTCCTTGACAATCCCATCAAAATCAGGATATTCAAGACTTGAGAATCCTCACATAGATAATGGTGTATGCTCTCAGCACTCGAGATTTTTAATAGGGACACGTACGCTCCAATCAACACCATAGAAAGAAATTACCATAAGCTCGCTAATCTATCACATCTCCACCACTGAATATGAATTCACATGCAAGAATCAAAGGGTCTTTGCCAGGGTTGTAATGGGGCTTAGGGCAAAGGTTGGACAAAAAGGTAATTTAGGCTCATAAATATCAAAGAAAATTCCAAAATGTCTCTTGCATGAATTTAGATATCATCTTCACTCACATAATTAACTCTTAAGCACGACGACAACTTCTCGAGCATAGCAAGTGCATACAAAACAAAAAGATTAGTCCCACTATCAAAGCACTTCTTCCTTTTTTTTTTTTTTTTTACGTGCTTCACCCATTTTTTTCTTTTTTTTTTGTTTGTTTTTCTCTTTTTGTCTTTTTTTTTCGATTTTTTTTTCTTTTTTTTTTTCAAAGAAAACACTAATAACATATGAACATAAAAGCACTTGCTAACTAGGAGTACAATCGCCTTCATTACTCATGATATCCTCATACAAACAAAAACATTAAGTCACTTCTTTGACATAAGGTTCAAACAACGGGGTCTATAACAAAAACGGGTTACAAGGTGATCAAATGTGTTGTTAAACAAAGAAAAAGGTCTAAGGTCCAACTTGGTCAACTAGTGGAAAAAATAGTAAAGGTGGGTTTTTAGAAAGCCAAAACGGGTAAATCCTAATTGCCCTTATCATATCCTTGCACCAAATTCAATAATGTGGCCTTGACACGTATATCATAGCAAGTTCTAGAATAATCTAACTAGGTGTGATAATTACACTCAAAAAGAATTCAAGGCAAAATTTTCATAATGAACTGATAGGGAGATAATTGTGCACTTTATTTGTTGTTATTTGATCTTAATTTCTCCCATTTATTGTGCAAAGAATTGGGTTACTGCTTATATTTGAATTCTGTGGCATTTGCAGGCCTTTGGTGTGAAAATTGGTGTTTATTGGCAAAATTCCAGAAGACTTACACTTCAGGCGCACGTGCAGAAGGGTAGGCTGAGTTGGCAATTGGTGAAATTGAATTTCTAAACATGGGCTGATATTTTGGAGGCATTGTTGGAAGTTAATTAGGGAAGGACTTGTTGGCTGAAGCTGATGGGAGGAAGGAACCGTTTCCCTAATCATGAGAGAATTCAATGACAAAGCGGACTTGGACGCCGTGGATTGAATAGGGCTCAACGAATTGAAGACAAAGCCATACATATATATATATATATATGGTAGCTTTAAGCGGTAGAAAGTGCGACCAATCTCTTTAGCCTAGCTTTTGTTTTTTGTTACCTTTGAATAGTTTTCCTTGTTTCTTTTGTGCCGCTGACATAACGAGAGACTAGTACTTCAATATTGCTTAAGCTTTCGTTCGTCCCTCATCTTGTTTTCCATTCTTTCACGTGTTCCGACGGCAGACAAAGTATTGTTAATTGTTGTTTTGGGTTTCTTCTGTGCCGCTACTATTAGCAATAGAGATTCCAAGTCAGTTGTTAATTGGCGACTTCACCTCGCTTTATTTAATTGTTTTGACTGCTGACCGAGTTGCGTGGAAATCATGGTTTGCATGATTACAATGTGAGATCGTTTTGATTATTAATTTTAGTTTATATGTTCATGGGTATTTAATTATTCTCTGTTTTCGATTAATTATTATTTGGGGTTATTGGATAATTAGGCCTGTTGTTCAATTATCTAAATAATATATAGTCAATTAGGGTGTTGGCACGTCGCCTTTAAGCAACCTAATTAGTGACAAACGACAGCTTTCACCGCAAAGTGGTCTAATTTGTATCGTGGGGATAATTAACCTAGCCTCAGTAAACCCGCATGTGTGTTTACCATCTAGAATTGGGTCTTTCTAATTCCTAATGCTGTGACTACATTAAATCTTATGAGCGTTTCTAGGGTTGTCTAGTTCACAAGAGGGTAGTCTATGAGCGTCTCTGGGCTACTATAAAATTAAGGAAAGATTGGTGGTTGGGCGCGTCGCTTGACCACTATAACCAATTTATTCATGAACGTGTAAATATTTCCATGTATCTATGATCAGTTGTGTGTACCGGTGCCAAGATTAATTCCTTAACTAGATTGTTTTAATTAATTGTTTCTTGTGTTATTTGATTCTCGCATACTTGCTTAATTTAGAATTTCAGTTTTTATTCCTTTTTAATTAATTGCTATCTTTTCCAAAACCCCCCAAATTCTCTGTAGGAAATAAATCACCTAGTCCCTATGGATTCGACCCTACTCACCATTATATTTGAATTTATATTCTTAGAGTAGGTATTTTATTTTTGGAGGTTTGACGCCCACCAAATTTTGGCGCCGTTGCCGGGGACTGGTTCTTGAATTATTTTCTCAAAAAAAAAAATTTCTCCTTTATTTCTCCTCTATTTTTCTTACTAGTTGATGGCTACTAATTTTCACTATTTTGGTGATAGATTGGACTTTGTTCCTAAGTGGGTTAATGAGGGCTATTCTATTGGTGATCCTTGTTTAGATGATCTAGCTTCTCTCGTGCAAAAAGTGAGTGATGGACAGAAACCACAAGTCAACACTTGTAGAATTTGTCAGTTGGATCATCTGACTGACAGGTGCCCGCTACTTCAAGTTGACGTGGATGATCCAATTGGTGATGTTGGAGTATTCCAAAATCCATCTCCACCAAATTTTGATACTTATCAAACACCAACGTTTGATACTTATTCAAATGTGTGTGGTCAAAGATGGTGGAATTACCCCAACTATAGCTATGAAGTGAGTCCAACATCTCCATCCTCATTCTCTAGTGGGGGGAGTTCCTTGGAAGATCTTGTTAAGAGTTTAGCAACAAGCACTGCTCAACTCCAACAAACCAATGCTCAATTCCAACTTGAGACTGCTCAATTTCAACTAGAGACAAGGACAAGCATTCGTAATTTGGAGAATCAAGTGTGTCTACTAGCAGCTACTTTAATCCAAATGGCGTCCCAGAATTCTGAAAAATTGCACTCAGAGACCGTTGTCAATTCTGAACCAGATATGAGTGCAATTACCTTGAGCAGTGGTGATGAATGGCAAGAGATTCCAAAGGAAGAATTTAAGTCTGTGGTTGAAAAGGAAGCTGAGGAAGAAACAATGGGATCCCAACCTCTAGTCTCTCCAGTCGAAAAGTCCAATGATGAAATGCCAACTGTGGTGACATCTCCTTCATCCCTAACTCTTATCTCTCATTCTATATTTTCTGTTGGTGAGATTGATTTTGTTATACCAGAAATTTTTGAATTTCATGATAGAGATAAGTTAGGAGTTGTAAAGACTATTAGGTTATTAATTAATTGTGATGAAGGAGTAAATAAAGAATTGAAAGCATTATTTGCATGTTTGCAACCATCAACTAGTCAAAAGAAGAAAACAACTCACATGCTTAAAGATTTCTCTATTTATGATAAATATCATGAGTATGAGAACGATGTAATGAAAAGAGCTATACGATTTTATCCTCCATGACCAGGCATGGAAATGTCTAGCCAAAGACATTAAAGAAAAGCGCTGCTTGGGAGGCAACCCAAGGATTTAATTTTTCGTTCTTCTCATCTTTAGGTTTTCCTTTATTAATAGTTTTTTTTTTTTCTTCTTTCCTCTCTTCAATTATCTTTGAGTATGTTCCAGTGGTAATGGGCAGAAGACATCAGCTTCTCTGGCGTGCCCACGCCAGAGAGTCTGTCTGAAGGCAAAGCAAAGAGATGATGATCAGAAGACTTCTGCTTATCTGGCGTGCCCACGCTTTCTAAGCGGATGTCAGATGCTCAAGTCCGGTGAGAATCAAGACTTTTGACTTGTGGCGTGCTCGCCTTATAGGTCGATCTCACATCGCAAGTCAGGAAGCGATGGGCGTAAGACTCATGCTTCTAAAGCGTGCCACGCCTTCTACAACGGATAGGGTGTATACTCAAAAAAAAATTCCTCTTTTATTCTAATTCTTTCTATCTTATTCCTTACAGCATCTAGTATCCGTATTTATTGTGCTCCAAATTTCACTCATGATTGGACATCAACTCAAGTATTTTCATCCTTCAACCTCCTCCGGTGCTTAATTCTCTAATCAGGGAAGTCCTCTTACTTTCCTTTTACTCTTTATTTTCATCCATTGAGGACAATGTCTGATTTAGGTGTGGGGGAGGGGATATTTTCTCAGATATATATATTTTTTTTCAAAATTTTTAAGTTTTTCACAACTTTTTGCAATTTCTTAGGAATTTGTTTTGTTGTGAAAAGTAAGAAAGATGCAAGTATGATTAGTGAGATTTTTGCTAGCATGGGTATTATATTTTTCTTGCAATTGATTCAATTGATGGATGTACAAGATTTGACAAATTTTTAGCAATTGTTGAGCTTTTGAGCCTAATGAGCATTTCATTCATAAATGGCTCTAATTTCTTTCATTGAGTGATATCACACATGGTTAGATTATTCTAGAACTTGCTTTGTTATGCATGTCGAGACCACATTGTTGAATTTGATGCATGAAAATGATAAGGGCACTTAGGTTTAACCCCTTTTGACTTTCTAAAGACCTGTCCCAATTATATTTTCCCCTAATTGACCATGTTGAGCCTAAGCCTTTTCTTTGTTTAAAAACTCAGTGTGTTACCCTAAATCCAATTTTTGTTTGTACCTTCTTGTTTGAACCCTCTGTCAAAAGAATGTCTTAATTCCATTGCATGATGATTTCAATTAGTGGTGCAATGGTATGGTTGAAGTTAGCAAGTGTGTTTATGTTTCAATATTAGTTATGTCTTGTTGAAAAGAAAAAAAAAGTAAAAAAGCAAAAAAAAAAAAGAACAAAAAAAAAAGAAAAAGAAAAGCAAGAAGAAAATCAAAAAAAAAAAAGGAAAAAAAGAAAAAGGAACAAGAAAACAAAAGGAAAAGAAAAAAAAAAAGGAAGAAAAAGGAAAAAAAAAAAAGAGCTGTGAAGTGTTATTGTAAATATATGTTGTGTTTTAATAGTTGGGCCAAGCCTTGGTTGTTCTTGCACTTGCTAAGTTTTGGGGAAAGTTATGGGTATGCCTTGGAAGGATCATCTGGATGAAGAAAGGTATTTGAATTCATGCAATGGGTTGTTGGTATTTCCTTTGATGTGTTTAGCCTAAATTTTCCTTTTTATCCAACCCTTTACCTAAGCCCCATTACAACCCGCATCAAGACCCTTTGATTTTTGTATTGAATTCATTTTGAGTGGTGGAGATATGATATATTAGCAAGTCTATGGTAATATCTTTCCATGTTGGTGATTTGAGCGTATATGTCCCTTTAAACACTTTTGAGTGGTGAGAAATACACTAATATCCGTGTGAGAGTTGAATCTTCTACATCCTAATTTTGATGAAGTTGTTGAGAAGATTTGATAATTGTGTTAGTTTATTGTGCTATGAAATACTTGTTATCTTGATTGTGATAGTGAATGCTTGAGGACAAGCATTGTCTAGGTGTGGGGGAATTTGATAGGGAGATAATTGTGCACTTTATTTGTTGTTATTTGATCTTAATTTCTCCCATTTATTGTGCAAAGAATTGGGTTACTGCTTATATTTGAATTCTGTGGCATTTGCAGGCCTTTGGTGTGAAAATTGGTGTTTATTGGCAAAATTCCAGAAGACTTACACTTTCAGGGCGTGCCTGTGCCAGAGAAGGGTAGCTGGGCTGAGTTAGCAATTGGTGAAATTGAATTTCTAAACATGGGCTGATATTTTGGAGGCATTATTGGAAGTTAATTAGGGAAGGACTTGTTGGGCAGTGAAGCGATGGGAGGAAGGAAATCCGTTTCCTAATCATGAGAGAATTCCAATGACAAAGCGGACTTGGACGTCGTGATTGAATAGGGCTCAACGAATTGGAAGACAAAGCCATACATATATATATATATATATATATGGTAGCTTTCTGGCGGTAGAGGGTGCGACCAATCTCTTTAGCCTAGCTTTTGTTTTTTTGTTACCTTTTGAATAGTTTTCCTTGTTTCTTTTGTGCGCCGCCGTTGACATAACGAGAGACTAGTACTTCAATATTGCTTAAGCTTTCGTTTCTGTCCTCATCTTGTTTTCCGTTCTTTCACGTGTTCCGACGGCAGACAAAGTATTGTTAATTGTTGTTTTGGGTTTCTTCTGTGCCGCTACTATTAGCAATAGAGATTCCAAGTCAGTTGTTAATTGGCGACTTCACCTCGCTTTATTTAATTGTTTTGACTGCCGACCGAGTTGCGTGGAAATCATGGTTTGCATGATTACAATGTCAAGGCGTGGCTAATTCTTTTTCTAGTTGAGGAATAATCAAGGCTCGGGGCACCATAACTGTGAGATCGTTTTGATTATTAATTTTAGTTTATATGTTCATGGGTATTTAATTATTCTCTATTTTCGATTAATTATTATTTGGGGTTATTGGATAAGTGGCACATTTGTTCAATTATCTAAATAATATATAGTCAATTAGGGGTGTTGGCATTGCCTTTAAGCAACCTAATTGGTGACAAACGAGACAGTTTCACCGCCAAAAGTGGTCTAATTTGTATCGTGGGGATAATTAATCTAGCCTCGGTAAACCCGCATGTGTGTTTACCATCTAGAATTGGTCTTTCTAATTCCTAATCTTTGTGACTACATTAAATCTTATGGCGTTCTAGGTTGTCTAGTTCACAAGGGGTAGTCTATGGCGTCTACAGGCTACTATAAAATTAAGGAAAGATTGGTGGTTGGGCGGCTTGACCACTATAACCAATTTATTCATGAGCGATGTAAATATTTTCATGTATCTATGATCGGTTATGTGTACGGTGCCAAGATTAATTCCTTAACTAGATTGTTTTAATTAATTGTTTCTTGTGTTATTTGATTCTGCATACTTGCTTAATTTAGAATTTCAGTTTTATTCCTTTTAATTGTTCTATCTTTTCCAAAACCCCCAAATTCTCTGGAAATAAATCACCCAGTCACCGTGGATTGATACTCACCATTATACTTGAATTTATATTCTTAGAGTAGGTATTTTATTTTTGGAGGTTTGACGCCCACCATGAACAATTTAAGTTCAAAAGCTCACAAATGGCTATATATGTCATGTCAAGAACGTCCATCATTCAACTCAATTGCAAGTACATATGAAAAAATTCATGCCATTTCCATTATACTACTCCTGATTGCAATTGAACCACAAAATACCCACTCATCATAAAAAGACAACACCAACAAGCAACTAGAGAATAAAATGAACAAAATAGAAACGAGTTGAAATCAAAACCACGAAAAACTAAAATAAGGTTATCAAAGCTTATCAAAGCCAAACTAATCCCCACCCTAAACATGACATTGTCCTCAATGGAAAGAGAGAAGAGAAGGAGGGACTCCGAAGGCGAGGCTAGGGGGGAAGGAATGATAGGTAGGGACCTCATAGACTCAAAGAAAGCCTCCATAGTCCCACGCCATGCGAGATAGTTGAGCTCAATAGCCTCAAGCGACCATCCAGGCGATGAAGCTGCTCTCCATGTGGCGAAGCGGGCATCCACAGAAAATGGTGGAGGAGCGGGGAGAGGAAGGACCGGCCTCATCGGGGAGAGTGGAAGGACCAACATCCGGAGAAATACGATAGGAGTGGAAGTGGGGTCCCGGCTCACTAGAGGGTGTAAAGTGACACTCACGTTGAAGCACCGAATGATGCCCATTCGCTCCAAACAATCAACGCGTCTAGAGGCGGTCAAACAAGCCACATGTTTTGGCTTTTCAGCCGGGATGCAATGCCAAGTTGAATCATTTGATCAGCCAAAATGTAATGAGAGAGCCTAGAATTAATGGTTTATTAGCCTAGAGATGGGTCTGATTTGAGGCGTGACCCAACACCCAAAATTTAGCCTCTCTTTGGTGACCATGCCATAAAGTAAATTCAGTCTTGGTAAGGGTGCAGGGTTATCCCTCCGTCAGGAAGAATGTATAAGCCGAGCCGTTGAATCAATCTCAAAACGGATCCTTCAAAAGTAAACCTGATTTGCTAGGGTTGTACACTGTTTATCAATGGACCACCTCCAAATGTCAATGTAGTCAGAAACAAAGGCTTAACATAATCACAAGCCACGGGTAAGAATGCTTGGATGTAACCTCGGTTTCCTCCAAAATCCCAATATCATTAAATTCATTAATAGACAAATGGCACACATAACCCATTAATCAAATTTAATCACACCGAGGTATCAAGGTACAGTGGGGGTGAACAAAGCTGAAAAGTGGGTAAAATTCCCATGACAATTGAGTGGGTGGGACCGTCGATTGCCAACGAAATTTTTTCCAACCAATATTAGAGAATAATTGAAACACTTCATCATCGACCTTTAACTTAGCGGGTGGCGGGATGGATGCATTTACAAGCAGCAAATGGGGCCCCTAATCTGCTCCAGCACATGGCTGAGCAGGAAACCCTCAAGAGCGGCTCCCACATGTGTGCCATCATGTGGCAGAAATCTGTGGGTAATCCTAGCGAGAACGCGTTTTGAGGCCGTGAAGTAGTAGCTCCAGTGATGGTTTAGGCCTAGAAGGAGTGGGCTCTAATTTGATGGGGGATTTGCTTTTGGTCAAAGACTTTCATTTAGTTTTAGCCATTGCTAGGCTAGCAAAATCCCAATGCTCAGGAGTCAACAACCACCAGTGAAACCACAAAAGCAAAATTAACCAACAAATGGCCTGGAATATCAGTTAACAATTGTAGCAGCCACAACAGAAATTAAGAAATCACTAATAGCAACAATGACCAACTACGGTAAGCAAGTCAATTCCACGAAACATCACACAACCCAGACAACTATGCATTCAAGTCAACATGCTGGCTATGACAACAAGAAATCAAAATCTCATCATTTAACTTAGAGCTAATCGGCTCATTCACATTCTATTATGGCATCGATAGGGATGGTAAATAGGAAACAAACCTCAAAGCGGCAATTGTGCGGCAGCGATCTTGGATCGAAACACGTGCAGCAACCTAGTGTCACTGAAATACTTGGCGGACAAATTTTGTGTAGCTCTGCGAACTCACAACAATAACAAGCGAAACCTTTGATGGGTTGAGGTAGTGGCGGTATGAGCCAGGACTTCTGTGAAGTGGAATGAGAATGGCGACAACTGCCAACCAATGCGGCGATCAGGAAGCAGGAACAACAACGAATGTGGCAATGAAACGCGTCAAAGTCAGCGAGCCCAGTGGCAATGAAGAACGTGGTGTGGACCAGCGGTGTGAAAAAGCTGGATCAGCTTACGTCAAGCAGCGATGATGGATGGCGACAGGAGCGGCAACAATGGACGGCAACCCTCGAGTTGAACAACGATGCGACTTCAGCGTAGAAATGAACCTGGGGCATCGACGGCAGCGGCTACTTCAGAGCCTGAACAACAACGGCGGCGACCAATGACGGTGGATGGTGGTGATGGCTAGTGTCGAGCGGCCGAAGAACAAAACAAAACAAAGGAAAAAAAAAAAAGAAAAAGAAGAAGATGGGTGCTTGACGGAAGGAAGGAAAGAAAAGAAGGAAAAAAAAGCGAAGAACCGCTTACTATTTGGTTCAAATTTTTTTTTTTTTTTTTTTCTCTTGTTCTTAAGAAGGCAGGATTACAAAAGAACATGATGGAGTCTTCTAACAAAAATGTTGTTGTAGACGAAATGTGACCGGAAGACTCTCCTCCCTTATAACCAAGGCACGCTAACGTAGTCTTACATCAAATAAACGAAAACTTCAACGCACCATATTCTTGCACACATCAAACCTACAAACCTAAAATTTACACATTAAAGCAGGAAATGAAAGATCCTAAGAAATAAAAATAAAAAAAAAAGATGTACTAATCAAAACTTAACAAAACGAAAAAAAACGAAAAATAGAAAAATGCTTGGGTTGCCTCCCAAGTAGCGCCTTTCTTTAACGTCTTTGGCTAGACATAACGAAAGCTCTCAAGGTGTAAAATTAGGATCTTCAAGGTGATAATCTCCCCTCAACATTGAAACCTTCATAATAAGGCTTGAGGTGACCATGCTAACTTCTGTAATGGTCTTCATGTGGATTTCCATTTGCAAAAAAACATTAGAGAGGCACAAATGGACCAATCCAGCGAGGCCGCTTACGGGGAAAAGTTTGAGCCTTGAGTGATAAAGGAGCACTTTTGTCCCACTTGAATGTTTTCTTGAAATTTGTTGGTCATGAAAATTTTGCTCCTTTCCTTGTAAATCCATGCATTCTCATAGGCTTCATTCCTTAACTCCTCTAATTCCTGTAATTGGAGTTTTCTATCTTTCGACCTCTCGAGATGCATGTTGCAATAGCCCAAAATGCCTTGTGCTCATATTCTCTGAGGAGATAGCGCGGTTTACGAACACCAACCTATAGGAGACATCCCAATAGGTGTCTTATAAGCGATCTGTAAGCCAGTGCATCTTCCAACCTCAAACTCAATCCCTTGCGATCCGAGGGACCATTTTCTCCAAGATTGACTTGAATTCTCTATTTGAAATCTCCACTTGCCCATTGGTGCGTGGATGATATGTGGAAACTTTATGACTTACTCATACCGTGGTAGAGCTGCAATTACCGGTTACAATGCTTTCCCTATCACTAATCATGGCCCTTGGCATTCAAAGCGAACAAAATATGACTTTTCACGAAATCTGCAACTACTTTAGAATCATTAGTCCGGTGGCTTTGGCTACCCATTTGGATCACGTAGTCAACAGCCGTAAAATATATAAAACCCATAAGATGGGAAAAGGACCCATGAAGTCAATACTCCAAACATCAAAATTTCACAAAATAGTATGGGGAGTGCAGGGCATTTGGTCTCTGGGGATATATTACCTACCGTTGACATCTATCCACATGACTTGCGAACATGTAAGCATCTTTAAAGAGGGTGAGGCGGTAGAAACCACTTTCTAACACCTTCACGGCGGTTAAGCTTAGGGCAAAATGGCCACCGCGTACATAAGAGTGACAAAAGTTAAATGGAATTGAATTGAGACTCACTCCGCATCACATCACTTGATCAGCCTTGACTTCAAAGATAGGGGTCATCCCAAATAAAATACTTAGCATCACTCCTCAGTTTATCCCTCTTAGCCTTTGGCCAACCTGCAGGTAATTGATTAGTAATTATAAAATTTACAATATCAGCATACCAAAGTAGGCAATTAATGGCAAGCAATTGCTCTTGACGCCTCTCTCAGCGGTGGGTCCTCAGATTTGTAAACAAGCGACTTCGGTGATCAGCTACTAGGTTCTCCGCCCATACTTTTATCCTTTATCTCCAAATCAAACTTACGTAGGAGCGAATCCATCGGGATGAGTGGTGGCTTTACATCCTTCTTTGTCAACAAGTATCTCAAGGCTGCATGATCAGAAAAATTATTACTTTTGCACCCAATAAATAAGACTAAATTTTTCTAGTGCAAAACAACAGCTAATAATTCTTTCTCGGTTGTAGAGTAATTAAGGCGGAGCTCCATTCAGCCTTGGATGCATAATAGATTGCATGTGCATGCTTGCCAATCCTTTGTCCCAAGACCGCCTCCCTGCATAATCACTTTGCGTGCTTTATTATTTGAATGGGAGGTTCGGTCGGTGGTTGAATGATGGGTGGCGATGTCGCGACTCTTTCAATTTATCAAAGCGCCACCTTTACATTCGTTGGTAAAATTCAGTCGGATGCGATCCTTTGCAACAATTTGAGCAGGGTGCTCCAATTTTGGAAAAGTCTTTGATGAATCTTCTATAAAATCTGCATGACCCAAAGGAGCATTACTCCATTACACTACGGGTGGGTAAGTGTTAGAATAATATCTATTTTCGCTTTATCTACTTCTATTCCCTTAGCGACACAACATGCCCTGGGACAATACCATGATCCAGCATAAAGTGGCATTTTTCCCAATTAAGAACCAAATTCGTTTCCATGCACCTTTTCAAAATTAAAACTAGATTATCAAGACATTCGTCAAAACTATTCCCATATACACTAAAATCATCCATGAACACCTCGATAATCTTTTCCACATATTCGAAAAAAATGCTTACCATACACCTTTGAAACGTTGCTGGAGCATTACAGAGACCGAATGGCATCCTCCGGTAAGCAAAAGTACCGAATGGACATGTGAACGTGGTCTTTTCTTGGTCTTCTAGTGCAATTGCAATTTGGAAGTAACCTGAAAAATCATCAAGAAAACAATAGTAAACACGGCCAGCCAATCTCTCTATCATTTGATCAATAAAAGGGAGAGGGAAGTGGTCCTTGTTTGTGACGGCATTTAATTTCCAGAGTCTATGCATTGATGCCATCCTGGGCTCACGGCGGGGACCATTTCTCCTTCTTGGTTCTCCTCTACAGTTACTCCGCCTTTTTGGGACCACTTGGGTGGGCTTTCACCCATGGGCTATCGAGATAGCAAATATGATACCACCTCCGGAGTTTAAGTATTTCCTTTTTAACCACTTCCATCATAGGGGTTCAATCTTCGTTGAGCTTGCCTTACGCTTTGCATCACCTCAAGGTATCCGATGCATGCACAAGGATGGTGCGATGCCCTTTATGTCTGCTATGCTCCACCCAATCGCCTCTTTATGATCTCTAAGAAGGCGCACTAACTTCTCCTCTTGATTTGGCGATGGTGAAGAAATAATAGCTGGGGCTCCTTATCTCCAAGAAGGCATACTTCAAATGGCTCGGGGAGAGGTTTGAGCTCTAACTCACTGCACAGCGAGAGCAAGGCAATTTTTGTTGGATTTCCGGTATAAAAAGAGAAGTTACTTCATACCTTGAGAAAATAGGTGGAAGTGAATGCAAGGCCTCAAGCACATGGCACAACTCCTCACTGATCTCCATCTCAGGAGGTTCTCCCAATTCCAAAGGTTTGGTCAATGCCACCTCCAGTGCATCTTTTCCATCTAATTCAAGAGTTTCCTGTACAAGGGGCTCAATAACACTTAAAACAAAAACAGTTAGATTCTTTGGGTGCTTCATTGCATCAAAGATATTAAAATGTCTGGGTTGCCCCATGAATTCCATTGATAAAATACCTCATTCACATCTATTTTGGTCCTAGCGTTGCTTGAAAGGCCGACCTAACAAAATAGGTGATGGATTTAATGCTCTTTCATCTCCCATATCTAGGATATAAAAATCTGCTGAAAATATAAGCTCATTAACTTGCACCAAAACATCTTCAACTAATCCCTCAGGATAAGCATTAGAATGCACGCTAGTTGAATGATGATGCAGATCTCATAAGTGGCCCAAGATTTAGAGGGCATAAATGGTTTTTAGGCATCACATTAATTGAAACCCCTAAATCTAGCATTGCTCTCCCTAATCATGGTATCTCCTATTTAAGGGATCGTGAACATACACGGATCCCCACACTTGGGTGGGGCTTCTTTGAAATCAAATGGTGACCGTTTTCTCCCACAACCACTCTCTCATCACCCCTTAGCTTCCTTTTATGGGTGCACAAGTCTTTCAAAAATTTTGCATACTTTGGTACTTGCTTGATTGCATCCAGGTGGGATGTTAATCTATTTTTCGGAACACGTCCAAGATTTCTTTCTCCTTGTCTGCCTTTTTCGTCTTCTCCAACCTACAAGGAAAATGAGGTAAATTAGATTTAACCGGAATTGAAGGATTAGAGGTTACCTTAAGCTCGTGGGAATCGTCCCTCCCTCTTCTATCTCCTTTTCAATCTCTTCTTCATTTTGCTTTTTCGCTCCTTTGACTTTGGCCCTTCCACCTCTACCACTTCTCAATGTCATGGCGACATTTTGAGATTAACCTCAGTTGTGATGGCAATTTCCCAAAAGCGTGAGACTCAGTCGGTTGATCGCCCGTAACCATGTGGCTCATTTGAGTCTCCAAATTTTCATGCACGCCCTAGTCTCCCTGGCTGGGCGGTGCTGGTAACCAAATTCTTCACAATATCCTCTAAAGAGCTTCCGAGATTTGTAGATGAAGGTTGAGATTTTGCTTGAGGGTTGCTGAAATCACAGGGGGCGGTTCACAAAGCCAATTTTGAGGTTTGTTCCGTAGCTGAAGTAGGGTGGTCTCGCCATCCGGATTATATGTGTTGAGTATGGATCATATTGCCCTACAGGGCGCGAATCCAGCGTCGATCATGTTAACTTAGTTCTACTCCCTCTTCTTGCAAAGTAGGGCATGCATCGGGAGTGGCGGTGTTTGTCAGATCCCACGGACCTTTGCTTGGAGTGCATGTCCCGTAGCCAGTTGTCGAATGGCGGATGTTAACTCGGACAACTGCTGTTGAACAGATGAGGATTCTATTTCATTGACTCTACGGGTGGGGTTGAGTTTCACAGCCAAATTGTTGAGAATTTTCTGCCATTTCCTCAATGAGATTCCAAACTTCCCTCGGTGTTTATTTACCGGCTCTCTGGCAAAGATCAATGGCTGTCATCGGATGATTGAAGTCCTTCATAAAGTATTGGATCAACTTTGCTCACTAATTTGATGTTGCGGGGCATCTAGTGCACAACTTGTTGAACCTTTCCCAATAGTCATATAAAACTTCCCGGGATATTGCTTATCGCATATCTCCCTTTCTCAAACTTATGCGACCGGGATGCAGGAAAATATTTCTCCAAGAACTTTTTTTTTTAATTGAGCCTGTTGTGATACTACACCGGGTAGGTAGTACAGTAATCTTTTTGCTCCATCTTTGAGGGAGAACGGGAATGCTCGAAGTTTAATCGTTCTTGGTGACCTGGAGGCTTCATACTGGAACATATCGCTTCAAACTCTTGAATGTGCTTGTGGGGTTCTTCACCGCAAAACCACGGTATGTGGGCAAAAGATGGATTAGATTTCGAATGAAGTATTCTCACCCGAGTTGGAAATGTAATGCAGGGCTCTTTGAGATCCGAGGCACCATTCTCTTAGTGTTCTAGGAGCGTTGGCCATGTTCATTTCTTCTTGAAATCACTTGATTGATTAGTTGGAGATTACAGGCGTTGAGATTCGATATGTAGTGGCCAAAAATTCTTCTCATGGTTCCTGGTCTCCTTTCTTAGTCTACGGCCTTCTCACCTCAAGATCGTAAGTCAACTCACTGCATGCAGGAAGAGCGTGGCATAAACTAGCATACAAATATCAAAAATAAACAAATAACCCAAAAGAAACAAATTAACTAAAACACCTTCCCCCACAACGCCGCCAAAATTGACGTGCGAACCCTGTACAATAATAAATATTAAAACCTAGCGTCCGGGAATACTCCCAGAGTTAAATGCAGTGCTGGAGTAGGGACTCGGATGTGCAATGGGTTCTACTTCACCGATTCCAAGGAGTTTACTTAATCCAATATACTATAAATTAACTAGAAATTTAATTATTTTGTAAAAGTGGCAAGTAGGGCTCCTCGGGAGCGGTAGAAATTGTTTCTTTCCAAGTTACGTGAAAATGGGGGTTTGGATGGAATAGA
This sequence comes from Gardenia jasminoides, assembly GCA_013103745.1. Lineage (NCBI taxonomy): Eukaryota > Viridiplantae > Streptophyta > Magnoliopsida > Gentianales > Rubiaceae > Gardenia > Gardenia jasminoides. The sequence goes on from CM023103.1 coordinate 31,787,565, forward strand.
ACTAGAAATAAAGTAAATAAATTAAGTAAATGAGAAATGGAAATACCAACTAAATAAATCACCAAAGAACAATTAGAAATTAATTTAATAGAAATGCAAGTAGGTGAAATTCTACCCAAAGGAACAACTTCAGGCAACGGTCAAGCACTTGATCATTGATGCAAGAATAATTCAATCATTTGTCACTAGGTTAGTTATAGTTACCAACAAGCTCTGACAACCGGTCTTTCCTTTTTTCGACGACCAAGGTACGGCCGTTGGCTTCCCTAACCGGATAACAACCCTATGCGACGTAGAATTTAATTATCCAATTGCATTAAAAGTTAGAAAACCCAACCCTAACCAATGAACACGCTAAGAGGGTCCATTTAAACTAGATCATACGTTTCCAACATAAACCAATTATGGTGGTGCGTCACTTGTAATTAACTAAATGAGCGATTACGTATTCAATTAGTTAATTTGACAGAGGCTATTAGGTTAATCTAAATACCCGGCCGTGATACTCAATTAACAGTAATAACCCTCAATCAATTAATCAAAAGCGTACGAATAGTAACAAATTAAAAGAAAGGTTAGAGATTCGATTAGATCTCACAAATTTCTGACGGACCGCTACCTTGAAGCGTTCTTTGAGTAGATTAGGGTTCTAGCCGCTCCTCATGGAGAATTTCATCCAACAATTGTTTGAGAAGTTCTCAACCATAGAAATAATAAGAAAAGAAGATGAAAATAGCAAATTGAAAAATGGAACTTCCGAGTCAACGAAACAATCAAGTCAGCCGCCAATTGCTTCCTTTTTGTTTTCTTGCTTTATGACCAATCACCAGAGAGAAAAACTAACGAAAGGAACAAAAAACTAATGAATCAAGAAGACCATCCGAGCAAGTCAAGGAAACGATCAAGATTTTCTGTTTTTTCCTCTTGCGTCGTGACGTTCTCCCCTTGCGGCTTGGATTCTCCCAATTTAATAGAAACCTAAGCTTTCCTAATCACTTAGGAAACCTAGTCCTAATTGGAGTCTATTTTCCTAAAAAGCATAAAATAAATAAGGAAACTAATTACTAAAAATCCCTAAATAAAAGGGTCTTCAACCAATTACTAAAAATAAATAAAATCTTCCACCAATGGTAAGAATTGTCAGGCGTAGGATTTCTTCCACAAACTTTCTTCTTCACAGCCCAATGTAGCGCGCCTACGCCCTATCCTTGAAGGTCTTCTGGAATTTTCACCAAAAATAGAGCTTTTAATCTTCAATTAATTCCAAGAACCTAAAATCAATACCAAAACCAAATATGAGTAGAATAAAGCAATTAAAACCATATCTAGGCCATAATTGAGGGAAAATGTCCACAAATAAAGCATGTAATTTAAGACTTAACAGCATGCTATCGTTCAGAATTCTCGCGATGTGATTGTGGCAAGTGCCTATAGTTCTTTTCACTTGTTGCATTGATGGAAGTGTTGCTGTGTCTTAGAAGTGCAATTTTGCAAGGACTTTGTGCATTAAATTTTTGGCATTATCTTTGACATATTTATACCTCGGTTTACCTTTTATCCTACCTTTACCCAAACCCTATTATAATATTGTAAACATTCCTTCAATTTTTGCATTTAATTCATAGTTATGTGGTGGAGATGTGATATAGGAGCAAGTTTATAGTAATGTCATTCCATTGTGTCGATTTGAGAGCTGTCTTATAACCTATACACTTTGAAGTGAATGAGTGCATATGCTAAATTCTCTATGAGAATTTCCAATTTGATATATTTTAAGTTTTATGAAGTTGTTGGAGAAGATGGGATGCCTCTATTGATATCACTTGCTATGAATTGCTTGGTATCTTGATTGCGTTTCTGAGTTAGGATATGTTTGAAAACAAGCATCATTTAGGTGAGGAGAAAATTCATATGGTGCATGTTAGTCATTAATTTTGTTAATATTTTCTAATTAGTTGGACTAAATATTGCACTACTTGGTGGATTCTACTTAACTTTTGTGTTTGATGATAATTGCAGGAATTAGTAACGAAAGGGGCTTGAGAAGCAATTTTTCCAAAAGACTTCCCTACAGTTAGGCTAGGCATGTCTAACTCCTGCCTTCGAGTCTAGGACAGTTGGGATTTTGTGCGCGTAGGAAGGTTCCAAAGAAGTGATGAGTCTAATTCCAAGTCATGTTGGACAGATGAGTCTAATTCCGAGTCATGCTGGACAGATTCTTTTCCTTTGCTAATTAGTAGTTAGTTGGTATTAGAAAACTTTTCTAGTTTTTATAATTATTAAAATGCTTTTTAGATTAGGAAAGTACTAGTTTGATTCCTATTAGGATTTTCCTAATGGATCAAGTATTAATACTTTTATTTGGAAAACAATAGGAAGGGCCGCCAACTATTCTTTTTGATTGGACTATTCTATTCCTTTGGCTGCGAAGACAAAATGATGCCAATAGCTTTCTTTCTTTCGCTAGTTTTACGTCAAGAAACAAAAAGATGGCTTGCCGTCTTTTCCCTTTCAACTTTGTGTGAAATTTTCTCCATGAGGCATGGCTAAATTATTAATCTAGTCAAAGATCAACTCAAGGACGCAGCCCAATTATCTGTGAGATCTAACTAATTAATTATTTGCTTATTTAATTCATCAATATTTGTGCGTTTTTGGTTTTATGTTCTCGAGATTGTTTTGTTAGTTGAATGTCAAGGGTTTGATATTCAAATTAACCTAATAATCTATTGCCAAATTAATTTACTAAATCCGTAATTGTTTAGTAGATTAATATTAGTGGTAACTAATATTAACGCACGTTAGGGGAATGTGCAATCTAACTTAAACAACCCTCTTAGTGCGTTGTTGGTTAGGATTTGGACTTTTCTAATTCTTAATATAATTGGGAAATTAAATCCTCTACGGTCGTACCTAGGATTTTTTTTTGGTTAAAGGTAATTAATGATCGTACCTTAATTATCAACAAACTCAGGAAAACTTGGTCGTCAGAACTTGTTGATAACTATAACCAACCTGTTAATAAATTAAGTGAACTATATTTGCATCAATGATCAGATATATGGACTGTATCTGAAAAGTTGAATCTTTGGCTAGAGTTTGTTTACTACCAATTTAATTCCTGCTTATTTTAGTAAATTGTTCTATTATTTAGTTGATTAATTATTTCTAAATTTTTCAAAAATCTCCCCATATTCTTACTTAAAAGGAAACGAATTTTTTCCAGTCCTTGGAGAGACAACCCTACTCACCATTGCATTCAAAATTCATATTTTGTGGAGTAGGTAACTATTATTACACAGGCCCGACACCTGTCACTGACATTCACACCACCCCTTGCCTTCAAGCCTTTGATATAGTCATTTTTCCATTTATCTTGAGGTAGAGTAGAGAGAAAGTATATCTCTTGCAGGGTACTCTGGACAAGCCTTTGTGCCATGGCTGCAGAGAAGCTGACACCTGAAATGAATTTGGATCTTCATCTGTTTTAAAGGATTTCACCTTATCTGCAGTTGAAATTGTTTGTTTTTGACTTCCAATCAAACATTTACTAGTTAAGTTGCAGCATTTCCTGTTAAACTTTTTGGTTGTTTTGAAGGGCTGCAATGAGATGCTATAAAAGAGATTTTGATAGTAATTCACATGCCGAGAGTAAAACTCAGAGCAAGAAAATCTTTCTATTGAATCCAATGTGCTACGAGCCTCAGAACTGGGAATGTGTTGGAAATCAGAAAAGTTGGTGAATGGTCCATCGAATGAAGATGGTGCTACCAACATGATAATGGCTAAATCAAAACCCTCAACCTGAAGTTTTATTGTCATCTATAACGTGAAATGCACCCAAATTACCACAGAGTTGTAAATCAAGAGCAGATGAGAACTGAATTCCTCTAGGATAATCATCATCTTCAATCGATTGAGGTACAATTCTTTTACCAGGACAACTTCCCTGCATAAAAATCTGACCTTTTCCCTTTACATATGAATGGTGATGTAATTCGCTATCCAGGGACATAGTAAAGTTCAAACACCTGGTTTGCTAGCAGAAATCTTTACTATTATTTCTTGATCTAAATTAGAGACGAAATGTTCCTGCATAAATTCTACTTCACCCACTGAATTTTTTATTGTTACTGTTGCAGTATCAAAGTTCAGGTCCCTGTGGTACGACTCTTTGTTATATTTAGTATGGGAATCATCAATCTCTATCTTGGCATCTCCATCTCCAAGGGGTCGTATATCTTCATCACAACAAGGAATGTAAAAAAGCTATTCATGAGACTATATAGAAATTTCTCAGCTAGGAGAAAAGATACAAAACAAAGATAGCAAGTACATAAGCCATAAATCTAAACCGAACTCCACTTAATATCTAAGCAGCATCCATGATATACCTAAAAAGAAATATTGTCCTAAATTTGATGGCAACAGAAGTTTAGTACCTAGCTGGTAGTGAAGTTCTCCACTTAATTTCCTGACCACTCTTGCCCCTAATCTTTTTGTCGATAAGACAATTGTAAACCATATATTGGACCAGCTTGAGCATGGCATTACATGTCATAGGCAGGCATAAACTAGGATGAAATTACAAGGTACTGAAGTGCAAGTACTCCAACAATGCGTCAAAAAGCTAGAGCATTAAAGGTGTGATTCTTGTATTGATTCCAGTATGCTATAGGGTGCCAAAGATCTCCTTCCATGCTTAAACTTATTGACTGTTAAAACTGCAACAAGGACTTGAGATCATAACAAAATTTCTTTAGTAAATAAATAGGTGTATGTCAGTTAAGATCTCAGAATGAAGGTCCCAAGCGGCTACTGTATCGTACATTTTCTACCAAACTCCACCTAGCAGTGGTAAAGACAACAATTATATCCGATTATAGTTTTGTATCCTCATCTAAAGAACCATCCCTCAGAATTGTTAAAACAGAACGAAAAAGGTTTTGGAAAAAAAAAGTGATCTTCAGATGGTTTTCCTCTTAACTCTGCTGCTAAAATAGTAGCTTCAGCATATTGGTCTTCATGAACACGTTTCCTGACTTCAGTTAGCACTTCTGGAGCATCTGGATCACTATGATCCAAAGGAATGCCCGTCCAAATTGTGTTCTCTACATTCAAATATCCAAAACAAAGTAATAAAAGAAAATATCAAAATCAGAAACTTTGAATTGGACCAAAAACTATAGCTGCTTAAGGAATAAGCCAAAATTCAGGAAACCAGCAAAGTTAAGAAGACAAAGAGGAACCAAATTGAGCAAATAATTCAGAGTGTACTGCCACATTGCCTGTTGTTAGATTCATCACATTAATACCGTCAAATGCTGTTGGATTATGGTGGGCTCTAATACCACACTAATGGATTAAATCCACTAATAATGGAAGCTAATGAACAATTTTATTATGCTCAAGATGTACACAATAGCAACACTCACAAAATAAATCTTTACTAGACACAACTAAATTGAGGCTCACTCTTGAAAAAATCTACTCTAATTTTATTAGAGTCTTATTCTAGACATATCTTGCTCAAACACTCTCTTAACAATGGAGTTCATTTATTTCCTAACTTTTCTGGAGCTGTGGTGCACTACAACTGAAGAAGTGACTCCAATTTATACTACTGAACGTCTGACAATCAATTTCAATTTTCCTCTTCTCATTAATGCATGACTCCTGAAAATCTACTAAAGATCACAGCTAAAACGGCTTCTCAATTTGAACGTGATACAGCAGCAAAAGTTTCTCACATTCTCCTACAAAGTTAGACTTTGCATTTCACAAGCTACTAGTAGGATAATAAATACATAGGACAAAGCCTCCAAATGTTTAGTCAAACAATGTGGCCCAACCACTTCACTATTGCAACATAATCATGTCAAAGGAAGTAGTGTTGTAACTTTAACACTCCCCCTCAACACTGACTTCCCTCTTAATTAGGCTGACCATATCCCTAAATTTGGAAGAATTCAAACTCTTCGTGAATATATCAGTAACTTGATCATCTGTGTTGACATCCTTCAAGTCAATTTCTCCCTGCAACACATTCTCTCGAACAAAGTGACAGTAACTTCGACATGTTTTGTCCTTGCCTAGAATACTAGATTTTCAACCATGCGAATAGCTAACTGGTTGTCACAATATAATTGAACTGGGTAATTAATTTGTTAGTGTAAGTGCTTCTTAAGTTGCACTAACCATCTGCTCTCTTGTGCTGCTGAAGCTGCTACTTTATACTCTGCTTCTATACTGGATAATAACACTATCGATTGTCACTTACTACACCAAGAAATTGCAGTTGATCCAAGATTGAACAAATAACCTATGGTTGACCTCCTTGTGTCATGATCACCAGCATAGTCTACATCACAATATCCAATCACTTTGCATGCTTCTTCTTTCTTGTACAATAAACCATAGTCAATGGTCCCTTTATGTATCTCAAAATCTGATGCATAGCTTCCAAGTGTGTCTTCTTTGGATTTTGCATGAATCTACTCACAACTCCAATTGCATATGATATGTAAGGTCTAGTCAAAGTGAGATAGATTAAACTACCTGCCAAGTGTCTATACATGGTAGCATCGTCAAGATCTTTGCCCTTAGCAGAGTAATATCTAGCACTGACCTCCATTGGAGTTGAGATTGGCTTACACTTGAGCATCCCAAATTTCTCCAATAAAACTTTGGCATACTTCTTTTGACACAAAAACAATCCTTCATTAGTCTTATCAATTTCAAGACCAAGGAAGTGCTGTAGTTCCCAAGCTCTTTTATTTGGAAATGTATAGACAAGTTGCTTCTGATTCGTTGAATTTCTTCATCATCATCTCTTGTAATGATTAGATCATTAACATACACAAGGATAATAGCTAACCTTCCACTGCTAGCTTTCACAAACAAATTGGAATCTGTAGGTGTTATAGTATATCCACTTTGAAGTAAGAACTCGGCTATCTTGCCATACCATACTCTTGGTGATAAGGTGCATTTTAGTGGTTTATTTCATTAATATTTCCTAATTGTTGAGGCTAAATATTGCATTACTTGGTGGATTCTACTTAGTTTTTGTGTTTGGTGTTAATTGCAGAAATTGGTGACAAAATGTGCTGAAAATCAATTTTCCAGAAGACTTTCTGGTAGTTAGGCGTGGGCTCACCTAAGTCATGTTTCCAGATCCGGATTCTCGGGATCTCATGCACACATGTGCAGTTTCCAAAGAATTGTGGATTCCAAATCCGAGACTATGCTGGAACAATTATTCTCTTTTGCTATTTAGTAGTTGATTATTATTAGGAAATTATCTTAATGCTTGTTATTAGGAAATCTTTTTAGATGAGAAAAGTGGCAGTCTTTGATTTCTATTAGGAAATTCTTAGTAGATTAGTTTGGAAAGGAATCTAGGTTATTAGTAGTTTTTAGGTTTTGTTTGCGAAAGGGAGACTTGGCCCAGCGAAGTCCAATCATTCGTGACTAGTAGTAGTATTAGACACCCGCTGGAGACTTCAGAGGAGAACAATGAACGATAGCCTTTGTTTTCGTTTCTTTTCCTTAGCCACTTTTCAATTTAAAAAAAAATAATAGATGGCTTTGATATTTTCTCTTCAAAGCTTTTGTGGAATTTCCTACGTGATGCGTGGCTAATTTCTTTGTCTAGTCAAAGATCAACTCAACGACGTGGTCCAAAATATCTGTGAGATCTAACTGATTTATTTTACGTTCATTTAATAGTATTTGTGCGTTCTTTGTTTTATGTTCTTATGATTATTTTATTAGTTGAATGTTAAGGGCCTAATATTCAGATTAACCTAATAATCTACCACTAGTTTAATCTGCTAAATCCATAATTGTTTAGTTGATTAATATTAGTGATAACTAACATTAACACATGTTAGGGGGACGTGCGATCTAACTTAAACAAACCCTGGTAGTGTGTTTGTTGGTTAGGATTTGGCCTTTTCTAGTTCTTAGTGCAATTGAGAAATTAAATTATACAAGCGTACCTAGGGTTATTTCTTGATTAGGGGTAGTTAAAGGGCGTACTTTAACTATCTAAAACTTAAGGAAAAGTTGGTCATCAGAACTTGTTGACAACTATAATCAACTTATTAATGAATTAAATAAATTAACCTTGCATCGATGATCGATGATCGGATATATGAGAAGTTGGATCTTTGGCTAGAGTTTCCCTTTCATTAATTTAATCCTTCTTATTTTAGTGAATTGTTTTGTTATTTAGTTGAATAGTTACTTTTGCATCTTCCAAAATCCCCCCATATTTCTTACTTGAGAGGAAACAAGTTTTCCCCAATTCTTGTGAAACGATCCTACTTTCCACTGTATACAAATTAGTAATTTTTCATGATTCTGCAACTCTGGTATATCGAGTTAAGCAAAATCTTCGGAGCCAGGTGAATTAAGTAACCTATTGCACATCCAGAATTCCTACTCCAGTACCTAGAATTGAGTTTTGGCTACTCTAATTGGCAGTTAGGTTTTTTTATTATTATTGCACAGGCTCGACACCTATCACTTAGTGCTTGCTTTAATCCATATAAATCCTTCTTCAATTTGCATACATAACCTGGTCGGATCATGTCTTCAAACCCCTGTAGTTGATCCATATAGATTTCGCTATCTAACTCTTTGTGAAGGAAAGTATTCTTGACATCCATTTGCCAAAGTTTCCATGACTTGCTGGCTGCAAGTGCAGATAGAACTTGAACTATGATCAACTTTGCCACTAGGCTAAATGTTTCATCATAATCTAGCCCATACTTCTAAGGAAATCCACGAGCAACAAAGCATGTCTTGTACCTCTCAACTGAGCCATCTTGATGAGTCTTAACCTTGTAGACCCATTTGCAAGAGATAGGTTTGACATCTGTTAGTTTTGGAACAAGATCCCAAGTCTTATTTTGCTTGAGTGCTTGAATCTCTTCCTCTATAGCTTTCTTTCACTCAGTGCTTTGAGTTGCCTCCTGACAAGTGAATGGTTCAATTTTTCCATCATTTTTTAACAAAACTACATTAGCATACCTGAGATTTGGCTTCCTTTGTTGGTTGATCTTCGGAGTTGTACAGGAGAATTATTATCACATTCAATATTCTCGTACTGGCTTGGCCTTTTATCTTTTAGGGTTGGAGCATGTACTTCTATTTGCCAAGGACTTTTACTCTTCTTAGGTGAAAAAATATTAGTTGTATCTTTAGCCCCCTCTTGATTTGTTTCTAACCTATTGGTTTCAGGTTGATCATCAGATCTCTCATGCATCTTTTCTTCTAATTCTTGTGAATCCAGCAACAATGTTGCCTGGGGTGACCACCAAGATGATACCTCATTGAATACCACATTTCGTAAGATATAATATCTTTCAGTTGTAGGGTCACAACACTTCTAGCCTTTCCTTTGATTATTGTAGCCCATGAATATGCAACGAATGACTTTCTTATGAAACTTGGTTAGAAGATGATTTGGCACAAAAACACAACAAACACACCCAAACACTCTAAAGTGAGTAACATTAGGTTTAACATTCCACAGTATTTGAATTGAAGAAATAAAGCCTGGGGTAGTCTGTTGGTCGCATGGACTACCGTCTTCATGCACTCAGCCCAAAAATGTGTTGATACATTTTTGTCATGCACCATGCTCTTACAAATCTTTGCAATATATCTGTTCTTCCGTTCAGCTACTCCATTTTACCAAGGTGTACCTAGACAAGTCAGCCGCTGCCTTCTCTTCCACTCCTACAAAAATCTAGTGAACTCATCTAATGTCTATTCACCTTTGTTGTCTATGCATAGGCACTTTATTTTCCGACCTACGCCTTTTTCCACCTTCTCCTTGAACTGTTTGAATTTGTTCAAGGTTTCTGACTTTTCCTTCATAAAGTCAACCCAAACGCACCTAGCAAAATCATCAATATAAGTAATCATATACCTTATATCACTAATGGAAGGTTCTTTCACTCGATCAAACATGTCTAAGTGAGTTAGCTCTAGAGGCGCCTTGGCTCTGAACTTTGACTCCTTCTATAGAAGTTGATGAGTTTTTCCATATTGACAACCTGCACAAACAATGTCTTCTTGGACATCTAGCTGAGGAAGTCCTCTAAGCATCGACTTCATTATCATGACCTTCAACTTGTGGTAGCTAACATGCCTTAATTTGACATACCACACATCAGCTATCTCATTCTTCCTCACCTTATCAACATAGGCTTCTTGGGCTGACATCACGTACACTAACTGTGGTCATCTCCCTAGCATCATTGATGCACCTGTAATTTTTAGCTGTTGATATGCCTTGACATCATTTGGTCCGAACAATATGTAGTTGCCAAAAGCCGTCAATTGAGAAACTAACAATAAATTCTTTCTCATTCTAGGTACATGGTAGATGTGCTACAACTCCACCTCTTGAGAGTTGTATTAAGGTAGTATCACTATATTACCAATATGAGTAATTGGTAATCTGAAATTATCAGCTATCACCAATACTCGGCTGCTTTTGTACTCTTTCAAATCTTTTAGCTTTTCTTTATCTCTAGTCATGTGGTTAGAACAACCAGAATCAATAATCCAATTATCAATATAGTTGATGGGTTTAGTACTCACTGCTGTAAGTTTATGCTTTTCTTTGCAGTTCAGTGATACAGCAAAATATGAACTCTTCTACTGCGAAGGATACCTGGACATCCCAACCTTTATCATCCTTATTCACTTTTTAGGATGTGGTGCCTTCTATTGGTAAGGATCTACAAAATTTTGCGTGATGCCCTTTATTACCACAATTGTAGCATTCATCATTTCGCCACTTTTGGTTGCTTTGCGACCATTGACACCTTCTATTTTGGCCATCTGCTCCTTGACTTTGGCCAGCTCCCCCTTGATTATTGCTCACTTTTTCTGCTGCCATGGGTCCTACTTACCATTTGAGTTATTCTGGCTCTTCGTCGGCCTCTAATTTCCAGCTTGAAGTCCTCCGTTCTTGGTAAAAAGAGATCTTTCCTCTTCTTTAATTGATACTTTAGACATAGAGCTATCTAAAACTTCCTCATTGGCAAGTAAACTTTCCAAATCATTTAAGGTTGGTCCCTTGGCCTAACCATGAGTGGCAGTAATAAGACCCTTGTGTTCTAGTCTCAAACTGTGGATAATAATTCTCTACATTCTAGTCTTTGTTATTGCGTTTTGGGAATCCAATTTGGATATTTCATCACAAATTGATTTTACATTGGAGAAATATTGACTTATTGTCATATTTTGCTGAGAAATAGACAATAATTCATTTTCAAGCTTTTAGGGTTTTGCGTCATTGGTTTTTACAAAGAGCATTGTGAGTGTGTCCCACGCCTCCTTTGGCGTTTTGGCTTTTTTTATCTGTTGTAACAAATCATCTTCTACAGCCATTGTCAAAGCATACGTAGCTTTGCCAACTTTAGCTTTCCACTTTTTAAGTGCCTTTACCTCCGTTAGTGTTGTTATGTCATCTCCACCAACAGTGACCCACAAATCTTGTTCAAGCAGGTAGAACTTCATACAAGTATTCCAGGAACCATAGTTGTTAGAATTGATACTTAATTTAACAATATTTCCAAATGAGATAATAACCTCTACAATAATTAATTTTTATGACTCAAACTTTAACATTTGACTGATATCATAAAATTTCATAGTGTTTTACTATGTTTCTAGAGAATTTTCTCATACTAGCCTAGCAAGTGTACCTGCAAAATAAATATTTATCAAGTGCAAGTCCAAGATTGACCCTCTCTGATACTAGAATATTGAATTATGGTGGGCTTTAATACCAAACTAATGGATTAAATCCACTAATAATAGAAGTAAATGAACAATTTTATTACATTCAAGGTGCATGCAATAGCAAACTCAAAAAATAAACTTGTACTAGACATGACTAAATTGAACCTCAATCTTGAGAGTATCTGCTCTAATTTTATTAGAGTCTCACTCTAGAGATATCTTGCTCAAGCACTCTCCTAACAATGGAGCTCGTTTATTTCCTAACTTTTTTGGAGCTCTGGTGTATTACAACTGAAGAAGTGACTCCTATTTATACTAGTGAACGTCCGACAATCAGTTTCTATTTTCCTCTTCTTATTAATGCATAACTCCTGAAAATCTGTTGAAAATCACAGCTGGAACGGCTTCTCAATTTGAATGTGATACAGTAGTAAAAGTTTCTCACGCTCTGCTGCAAAATTAGACTTTACATTTCACAAGTTACTAGTAGGATAAAAAATACATAGGACAAAGTCTCCAAATGTTTAGTCAAACCATGTGGCCCAACAACTTCAGTGTTGCAGCATAATCATTTCAGAGGAAGTAGTGTTGTAACTTTAACAAATGCTAGAAAATGAAAACCTTTACTTAAATGCCAAGAAACAAAACACATAAATCAAAACTTTCTCATTAACGTAACTTAGAAAGTAGAAATTAACCCCAAAAAAATCACGAATAACTAATTATTGTTATAAAACTAATGCTAATATCAAGTAGAGAGAGAAGTAGAGTAGAGAGAGAAGTAGAGAATTTCTATTATCAACTGTATTGCTCATAAGTTCTTATTGTTACAACTGAAGTTAGGATACCTCTATTTATAGGTAAACTAAGATCAAAGGTACATGAATCCTATTAAATATCTATACATGAATTTAGTACTTCAAGTACATGTATTTAGTAGTTCTATAGATGAACTAACGAACTACGAGAGGATACATCAATGTACCAATAAATCTTATGGGGAATAAATATATCAATCTTCTTGGGAATATAAATGGACATCCACATCAATACAGATAATTATTTCATAACACTCCCCCTTGGATGTCCATCACACAAAGAATATACCTCGTTAAAACCTTACTAGGGAAAAACCCAGTGGGACAAAAACCCTAGTGAAGAAAAAAGAGTACATTACTCTTGTGTATTTCCTCCCCCTGATTCAAACATCATTTGAGATCTTTTAACCGACGCATTCCAATATTTTTCACCAATTTTTCAAACGTTGCTGTCGGTAAAGCCTTGGTAAATAAATCTGCCAAATTATCACTTGAGAGGATCTGATGCACATCAATTTCACCATTCTTCTGTAAATCATGAGTAAAGAAAAATTTTGGTGAAATATGTTTCATCCTATTTCCTTTAATATATCCTCCCTTTAATTGAGCTATGCAAGCTGCATTATTCTCATATAACACAGTCGGAGAATTTTCTTTTTCAGAGGATAACCCACAACTCTTTCGGATATAGTGGGTCATTGATCTTAGCCAAATACATTCCCGACTGGCCTCATGAATTGCTATTATTTCAGCATGATTAGAAGAAGTGGCAGCTATTGATTGTTTTGTAGATTGCCATGAAACAGTTGTACCACCACATGTAAATAGATAACCAGTCTGAGACCTTACTTTATGTGGGTCAGATAAATACCCAACATCAGCATAACTAATCAATTCAGGTCTAGATTTATTTGAATAAAATAAGCCAAGATCAATTGTTCCTCGGAGATAGCGAAAAATATGTTTAATACCATTCCAATGTCGTTTAGATGGAGAAGAACTAAATCTTGCTAATAAATTCACAACAAATGATATATCTGGCCATGTGCAATTAGCAAGATACATTAGTGCCCTAATTGCACTGAGATATGGTACTTCAGGACCAAGTATCTCTTCATCTTCCTTTCGTGGTCTAAAAATGATCTTTATTAGGATCAAGTGATCTGATGACCATTGGGGTATTTAATGTATGTGTTTTATCCATATAAAATCGCTTTAATACCTTCTGGATATAAGCAGTTTAGTGGATAAAAATTCCACCTTCTAAATGCTCAATTTGTAAACCAAGACAAAATTTTGTCTGACCAAAATCTTTGATCTCAAATTCCTTTTTCAAATATTCAACAGTTTTCTAGATCTCTTCAGGAGTTCCAATCAAATTAAAATCATCAACATATACCGTAATTATCACAAAATTTGACCCATCTTTCTTTATAAAAACACATGGACATATTGGGTCATTGGTATAACCTTCTTTAATCAAACATTCACTGAGTCGGTTATACCACATACGTCCAGACTGTTTAAACCCATACAAAGACCTTTGTAATTTAATAGAATAAACATCTTTAAGATTTGATTTACATGCTTTAGGTATGTTGAATCCTTCAGGGATTCTCATGTAAATATCATTATCAAGATTTCCATATAAATAAGCAGTGACTACGTCCATTAGACGCATTTCTAACTTTTCATGCACTGCTAAACCCATAAGATATCTAAATGTGATCGCATCCACTACAGGTGAATACGTTTCATCATAATCAAACCCAGGCCTTTGTGAAAATCCTTGGGCTACAAGTCTTGCTTTATATCTTATAATTTCATTTTTCTCATTTCTTTTTCTCACAAATACCCATTTATATCCCACTGGCTTTACACCTTCAGGTGTTTGGACTACAGGTCCAAAAACTTTTCTTTTAGCCAATGAATCCAATTCAGATTGGATCACATCTTTCCATTTTGGCCAATCATTTCTTCACCGACATTAATCAACCGATATTTTTTCATGATTCTCATTTTCTTTCATAATGTCAAGTGCTACAAAATATGTAACTTCTTTTTGTTTAGGCTCCAATTTCAAATTTCTATAGTTCATTCTCTTCAGGAGTAAACTCTTCTCGAGTCAGCTCTTCAGGAGCGACCTCTTCATGAGGTTAAACTTTGTCATGACATCTATTCATCTCCGAATGTTTTATTTTAGTAGGCCGGCCTTAAGTTCATTTGTAGCACTTGTACGTGTCCTTCAGGGACATCAATTTTAGCTATAATATTTCCTGCAGGAATATTCAATTCAATGACTCTTCTGGAGTCGATAAATATATTTGATAATTGATTTGCAATTTGCTGCAAATAAGTAATCTATTGAACTTCCAGTTCACATTATTTGGTATGAGAATCAAGGAAATCCAATAATATTTTTTAAATGATTTCCTTTCGGTTGATCATTCCTCCCCTTAATGTCGGGAAGTGTACAGTTGCAATTTGTAAATAGATCACCCATCAATATTTCATCATTTCTAATTGTAAAGGGTGATTTCACTTCCGACACAAATTTCTATTGGAACCACAGATAATACTAGGGGGTATATATGAATAATTGTCGGCTTTTATTTTTAACAAATCATAAATATGTTGGGATCAGTAAACTTCTAGTTTACTATAGGAGGTGATTTTTTATTTAATGAAACCAAATGAGAATAAAGACAATTATAACAATAACCATTTCACCTTTGAATTGTTTTGTAGTATAATCAATCTTTATCTCAATTGATGATATCTATTATTGTCTCATGTCATATCTCGAAATAATATCCATTTCAGCGGATATTTTTAGATTCAATATATTTCTTCGAGATTTTGGGAGAGGATAGTACATAATTTATGACAAACTTTACTCCTTCAGGGAGAAATATTGTGGTGGCTCTTCTGGAGCTTGTAATTATTTTACCACTATCACTGATTGTATTTATCTCTCCTATTCTCAGACACAAATATAGTGTGCATAGTAGCACTATCAATGAGACATACATTATCATCACCATAATTTTTAATCCCAAATATTTGATATTCATTTCTTCTTCAGGAAGAAATAACAAAGAAATATTTCTTCTTCAGGAAGAAATAATAAAATAGCACAACACAACAATTTCTTCGTCAGGAAGAAACAATAAAGAAATGTTCTTCTTCAGAAAGAATTAATAACGAAACTTACAAATAAATGTAAACATTAAGAAAATCCATAACATAACTGATGACATAAAATATGCGAAAATAATAATTAACCAAATTCTAAATAAATATCGAGCGTTTGGCATCAATTTCTTCTTCAGGAAGAAAATATGATTATTACTATCATCAAATGCACCATCAATTTACACCTTTAGGGTGTTTGTTTATGATGATTGATAAAGGTCAATAAAATATTTAGTCATATGATATATACGTGACTAATGACCTTTAATACTATATAAATAGTATTTATTTTGGGATCTTTCTTTTCGCATTCTTTCTTATCATTATCTCACTTCAGGTGGTATATATCTATCTTAACTATCTACAATCACAACTGTTGTCATAATTTAAGTCGCATTCACTTCAGGGAATGGACTAAATCCATTAAATTGGATTTTAAACAAAGACATGTAATAAATTCAAAATACTTCTCAAATTCATTCTCTCAATATTGCTACTTCAGGAGCATATTCGAGGAGTAAAATATGGAGAATACATTTTTCAGATATCTATATCAGTGATATTTTCTACACATAATAACAGGCAGCATTCAACAACTTTATCATATCGAATTTTATAAGAACGACCATCTTCAGGCGGTCAGATCCTTTTCTCTTAAAGGATAAACGAATCCTTATGCATCATTTTTTCTATTAATGGTGCCTTCAAAATTTATTTTTATCAAGATATATTTCACCATCTAATATTTATAATAAATAATTTGTTGATAATAAAGATAAATAAATAGAATTGAATTTAACAATCAGGTGCGGGAAAGTAAAAGCAACAAGAGAAGCATCCAATCAGCTCCAAATAAGTTCACAATCACGGGCACATGCAAACAACAGTACATACAACTAGAAGCTCATGTGATGCTCAAATGACGATTTAGAAAAAGGTTGACATTTGTTGCACCGTGCTAGTTAAGGATCATTTGCAATGTAAAATGTTCACTTTCAAATTTAAAATAGTAGAAACAAAAAGTCTCGAATTTCATGGCTTTTTCTTTCTCATTTGTGTCATCCAAGAAGTTTCTTTTTAGTTAAACCAATCAAATAATTTGCATACGTGTAGGATGACATACGACTGGTTTTGAAATGGATATATCTTTTAATCCCCTGCTATTGATGACATGCTTCCCCAAGGCCTTTTCTGATTTCTACAAGTCAAGTTTAATGCTTTTGCAATGAATAGTAAAGTATTTTCTTCTAGCAACTCAATCATATAGAAAGCAAATTAGATGGGCAGACATCATATAGTAATGATTTGTGGGCGTGTTGGTGCTAACCTGTGACAAGTCTGTGCCCAATACTTTTCTTAAAAGAGCTGAAATGTGTCCATTTCAATGTGTTCCAACTTTGGCATTCCGAATCATCTGGCGCATAGAATTCAGCAGGTGACTATAAGTCAATCCGGGTTCCTTCTATGCAGCTTGGATGAAGCTATATGTCATGGCTCCAGTGACAAAGATTTGTAATACATATATGCCCAATGGTAGAGACTCGTGCTGATAACGTGTTATAAAACTAATGCTAATATCAAGTAGAGACAGAAGTAGAGTAGAGAGAGAAGTAGAGAATTTCTATTATTAACTGTATTGCTCATAAGTTCTTGTTGTTACAACTGAAGTTAGGATACCTCTATTTATAGGTAAACTAAGATCAAAGGTACATGAATCCTATTAAATATCTATACATGAATTTAGTACTTCAAGTACATGTATTTAGTAGTTCTATAGATGAACTAACAAACTACGAGAGGATACATCAATGTACCAATGAATCTTATGGAGAATAAATGTATCAATCTTCTTGGGAATATAAATGGACATCTACATCAATACAGATAATTATTTCATAACAATTATCCCCAAGATACAGGCGTAAATGCAAAGGTGAGATTCATCATTTTCAACAATTAGGACATCAAAAGGAAAACAAAGCTGCTAAGTTTACCACTAAGGTTGAGGACTTCAGAAGGAATGCCACCCCAGACCATAGCCTGAAGACAACCATTACCAATGGGAAGAGCATCAGTCCAATAGTCAGCTGGTTTATTGAGCCTAACCTTAAGAGGGCCGGAACCCGTATTAGCCCCTGAATTTGATGATGTAAAACTTCGGCTCCATACATCTCTATCACTTGGTTTCTTCACAATTACCCTTTCACGAACTTCTTTCCGTTTGTTGAATAGGCAAAGCATCAATAAACAAAAACAATTCTAAACTAGGCAGAATGGTTAATTGGATAATGAAGTGAAAGAAAGCCATTTTTACTTAATTTATATTCTGACTATTTGTCATTGAATCTTGATCGGTTCTGCCAAAATTATACTGGTGAGTCAGTGAACTGTTGAGCTAAGAAGAGTATAGTTTGTTTATGACCGTTCACATTTTACATTAATAATTTGGTTTAGCTACTATTATTATTAGCTGTAATTCGTTCACCAAAACTTCCATTGATGAAACAAGTGTCTGATATTAGCATTCATATAATCTCTGCACACACATTTCTGGCTTTTTGCTTATGTCAGGCGCATTCAACATAAGCCTAATCTGTCTTAGGCGGGGTACATATATTAAGGTATATTGGAACAACAAAGAAGGTTGTTTCCACAGCGGTAGTATCTTCTGATACTTTTTCCTATAGGTGTCAAAATGGGTGATTTGGGTGGGTTTGAATAGGTCTTAATTGGGTAATAAATATAATTAGTCAACTCATTTATACCTATTTAAACAAATGGGTATAAATGAATGTCCATTTAATAAATGGGTATGGATAAACTATCCATTTATGACTTTGTTTGAAATACTACTTAATTTTTTAAAAAAATTTTTGCATAGTGTTTGACAAGAAACAATAATATTTTATTGTTATTATATTGGTAAGAATTCAAATTTATCTCCTTAACACTCATTAAAATTTGAGTTTAAATGTATATTTATTTTTAAATGGGGTAAATGGGTGAGTCAAGTCAACCCATTACCCATTAATTAAATGGATATAATTGGGTATCCATTTATAACCATTTAAAATTAATTAGTGGGTTTGGGTGGGTTTTTAATGGGCGGATTTAAGTGAATCAACAAAATTAGATTATGATTGACACCTCTACTTTTTTCCTTACTTTTGGCTGGTGGTGCTGAAAAGGGTGAAGGGGCAGGGGGAAGCCAGCTGAATTTATAAATGAAGCAGAGATGACAAACATATCTATTTCAGAAGCAAAAAAAATGAAAAAGTCAAGAATTGGATTGAAGTTGATAGTATTGGAACAAAACAATCCACATGAAGTTGTCATAAACATATGAAAAAGAGTACGAAATAGGTAATGTGAACAAAAAACAGCCCTTTCAGTATGTGCACTCCCCAAATGTTTATCACCAGCTGGAGAGAGTTCATCAGCCCACGGAAAAGAGCTTGCATTCCTGTCAATGATTGAAACAAACTTCTGCAAAAAAAATTAAGTATGACACAAGTGGAAGGTAGCAGACAACATTCTCAACCCATGAAATTTAAACAAATGCAAACTTAACTCGTGAAAATCCTTCTTAGGACAACTGTGAAACTACCTAAACTGCTTTCTTTATGTTCTTGATCTTTTCCCTTTTGCCATTAGAATAGAGGTATTCAACATTATCTACCATAATTCTGTTTCTAAAACGTTATCTTGTGTGTGATTAACGTACAATACTTGTTTTGTAGCAAATGTTAAGCAGGGAAACTGCAAAAATAAAACGCTAGACATCTTTTACTATTCAGTAGGTGGTGGTCAAAGTTGCATGAGGATATTGGAACGTCATGCTAAAATTTGAGCCAGGATTGTCCTTTTTTTTTTTTTTTTTTTTTTGCTTAGTGCTGCTAGATTTACATTGAGAAACTTACATGTAGCTGTGAAAATAATAATATTCATAATAATTACGTAAATAAAAGGGCATGAACTAGATGTATATATGAAAATATCTTTTTATTTGTCTTCTTTCTAGGGCCACAAACTTATATCTTTCAACTTAGAAAAAACTTCAAAAGTCTAAAAAAGAAAAAATTATTCAAAAAATTTCTAACATTTTGTCAAATAAATTTTTTTGTCATTCACTTTTACAATATAAATTCTATGTCCCTTACAAATTCAAGTCATCAAAATTTGGTCTCAACTTGTGTTTACGGTCAATTCTTTAGCTTGAAATCACGGTGACACATACATTGTCATTTTTAGATATAGAAAGATTAGATCTCACTTTTTTAGAGGCAAAATTGAATATGAATCACAATAGATCCCACTTTTGAGGGGAAAAATATGAGTATGATTCAAATAAGATCCCACTTTTTAAGGACAAAAATAAATCTAAATCGGGTCATTTGTTTAACTATGAAAGGAATCTAAACTTTTTTTCCTAAAAGAATGACCATATGTGGTTAATCTGAGGGCCTCGAAAAATCCCGATTTTATTTTAAAAATGTCAAATATTGTTTATATTGTGTCTAAACATTGAAATATGAGTGAGTATATGTTTAAAGTGAATATTTTCCAATTTTGAAAATTTTATACGAATTGTTTGCCGGTGTGTGGTTTTGGCCAAAATTAGCGTTAAAAATTATTCCGACGCGTGAATAGTGATTTGGAATTGAAATCGAGCATATGTAGTGATATTATGGAAATATTATTAAGGTTGGACAGTATTGGAATGGAGTAAAACAGTGTAAGTTGGACTGTCGCGTGTGACGCGATATAAAGCGTCCAAAAAGTGCTTTTCCTTAAAACATGGAAAAAGGCACTTTTTGTCCCTTGAAACCTTGACTTTCTTGGCAAACTTGGAGCTCACTTTTCAGCTGCAATTTGGGGGTAGAGAGAGAGGGAGCAGCCGAGAGCTTCAAGGAAGAGAGAGAGAGGGTTTGCCAACTTCATCTTCTTCATTCTTCATCCTTGCTTCCTTCAAGCTTCAACCACCATTGAAGACCATCATCCCCACCATTTCTTGCAGCCAAGTGAGAGGGAAGAGAGAGAGGAGCTGGTCCGATTTTTCTTGGGGAAAAAAGGGAGGAAAAAGCTTGAGGTTTGAGCTTTCATCTTCTTGATCATCCATCAACTTGAAGTGTGAGATTTGATTGAAGAATTTTGGGCTTGATCATCTCTTCCTTGGCAGCCGTGAGTGAGTGAGAGAAGGAGGAGAGATATCCGAAAATTTGAGAGAAGAAAAGAAGAAGAAGTGAGCTTGTGGTGAACCTTGAACTTGATCTTGGAATTTTGCGGGAAAACACCAACAAAGCTTATAGATCAAGAGCTAAGATTGAAGCTTGTGAAGGTTGCTAGGCTTGGAAGCAACTTTGGGAAGTGGAACTCACAAGATCTTCCTTGATCTTGTTGGATCGTGTTAGATCCGGAGGTATAAGCTCTAAATCTACTAGATATAGCTTTATTAGTGTTAAATAGCTTATATCTATGGTTGATATTGGTATAATGATCTCATCTGTAAAGATGAAGTTGGGCTCTTGAAATCCCAACCTAGGTAGCGGACTTGAGGTGGCCTCTAGGTAGCGGACTTGAGGACCTGATTGTGGCTTTGAATGATATTTGTGAATTTGTCATGATATGGTTAGAAATTAGGGTTTTGGGTTTTGAAAAGTTTGAAGGAAAAATGTATGTGATGGCCAAAACCATGCTTGGTAATTTTAATATTTGATTTTGAAATGTTGTGATTGTTCTTGAAGAGTTTTCTTCTGAGAAAAACATGTGTATTGTTCATTTGTGAGTGTGTGTGTATGTGTGAGGGAATGTTTGAAATTTAAAAGGTGAAAAGTGAAGTTTTTCATGAAATTCGAATGAAAAGTGCCATTTGATTGAATTTGAGGGTTTTACTATATTTTGGTCAAATTCTAGGGATTTTGAATATAATAGCTTGGTATGAAGTGTTCTATATTAATATTAAAGTTTTAACTAAGAGTGAATGCCGAATTGTTGTGCAAAGAATGATTATGAGGTGTGAGACCTCACTTAAATGTCTTGTTAAAGAGAATGTGATTGTAGTGCCCAGTGAGTATATCGGTGGAGTGTTATTTTGAAATGATAACGTGATTTCCAAAAGGATTTATTTGGAACATTGTATCATGTGAAATGAAAGCTTTTCCTTGAGGGAATTTTGGAAAAATTGTTGTTTGAAACTAAAAAGTGAAAGTGAATTGTGTTAGTGAATGAGAGATGAAGTGAATCTCATCTATTGTTTTAAATTATTTTAGGGAGTGCACAAGGCAGTGACTTTGATCCTTACGTGGAAGCCAAACCCTAATATTTCGGTGAGTTTCCGTATATGTTATGTGATTTGTGAACATGATTCGAAGTGTATTGGTCAAGTGACATTTGGTCTCATTCATATAATAAATCAATAATTCACTAAAATGACATGTCATATCTTCCTAAAATATGAGTATGTTATTATTATTTTGAGAAACCCATTACTGCAATTGTTTTTGAGTGTATGTGGGATACTCTCTATTTTGCTCATATAATAATTTAGCATTTGATTAGTCATAATTAATTTATGAACGCATTTTAATGGGAAAGTATAGTTTAGCAATGAGATATGTAGGTTTTCGTTTGTTGATTATAAGAAGATTTTTTTGTCATATCAGTTTAAGAAACTTACCATGATGCTTAATTCAAACACTTATATTTTGACAAATGCTATAATATTTTTATAACAAAGGAAATCTTCATATATTTTTTAAAAATGTTAATATTAGTAAAACATAAGTTAATTACCCATTTTGTAATTGGCAAATATAACTCATTTATTAATTGAATTAAGCCCATATAAAAATCTATGAATTGAGATCATAGATGGTTTTCGAACTGCAAACGACGCCGTGGAAATTGATGGGCTCATTCAATGTGTACATTCGCATCTTGCGAAGTGACAATGCAAAAGAATACTTTTCTCAACCTTTTGATTCATATATGTTAGAAAACGGAATTCTTCACAATCTTCATGTCCTGACACACCACCACAAAATGGTGTTGCTGAAAGGAAAAATAGGCATTTATTAGAAATTGCTAGAACCCTCCTATGTCACATGAAGGTTCCTAAGCAGTTTTGAGCAGATGCTGTTTCTACAACTTGTTTCTTAATTAATCGCATGCCATCATCTGTGCTTGCTGGTGAGATTCCTTATTCAATTTTGTTTCCAACCCACTTAATATCAATTAATATTAAGTATTTTAATAGGTAGAAACATGTTATATTAAAAATATAATTATTAAAACAAATAATATTCGGTTAAAAATTCATCTATCTGTAATAAAAATAATAGATTATTTTGTCAATTAATATTACAATTCAATATTAACCATATAAGTTAATTGATTTGGGTCATTTTATATTATCAATTTACAATATATTGGCATTGATTCCTTTTCCACTCTTATCCATTTCAGTCTTTTTAGTTGCACAAGCTCTAAAGTCTGGAGTTTTCCGAATCCTGCAATCTTGAAATGCAATGTCTCCCCTTCATAAGTACTGCCAGATTGGGCAAATGTCCAAGGGAGTCTATTGCATTCTCATCGTCTCTGAACCCACTATTTTACAAGCGTAAGATGCTCAAGGATTGAAGTGATATCAACCATTGTGGTACTTTCTCAAAACGCCCATTCAACCACAGTAATGTAAGAAATCCAAGTTTTGGAGAGACGGAATGTTGGAGATCAAGGCCTCATCTTCTTTATTACAGGCAATTCACAACTCTTGAAGGTTGGTCAGCCTTAAAAAGGAGGAAAGCAACTCCTTTCCATCTTTTCTTCTCTGCTTTGTGATGGATAATCGCCGCAGCTGCATGAGCTTTCCAATCTCCCGCATTATTTTATCACTGTCTGCTTCTATAGTCATCAAATCCTCCAAGGAAATAAGCATTCCAATTCCATCCGGAGATTTACAGCCCCAGACTGCATAGTCATTTGAATAATCACCACTTCTGCCTACGGAAAGGGAATGGAGTTTTCTTAGTTTTAGAATTTCCACAGGCAACTCTGTTATACTGGTTTCCATCAGAGATTAAACTTCAAGGTTTTGAAGCTTCCCAATAGATTTTGGAATAATTTTAATTCTGGTTCTACAAAGAGCAAGACACTTGAGATCATGGTTCAAAGACGCGGTCGCGGTCGCGGTCGCGGTCGCGGCCATTACCGTTCCACATCGGTCGCGGTGAAATCGTCACGGTCACGGTGAGACGCATATTTATTAAATAAAATATTCATAAAAAGGCATATATTATATTTGATACAATCATTCTTTATGTGTTTGTAAAATATAATATATGTTTAACTAATTTTAGATCACATTTATGTTTGTAAATTAAATATTCAATAGGTTTTCAAAATATTAGTAAATTTTTTTAATATTTTCTAATTTATCCCTCTTATCATTAACTATAAGATGTTAATTTAATATTTCAATAATTATTACAAATTTCAAACTACAATAATTACCTGATAGGTAAATTTTTTATGTGCAATATATTATGCATATGTAATCAAAATGCAAGAGGAGCTTATAAGTAAATTTAAAACATATAAGAGGCATGACATAATATTTAAAAATATGTAGTTTCAAAGTCAAATTTTCTTGTATATCTTGCTCGGAAATTGCTAATATTTGATGTTGAATAACATGTTAATTTTGCTAATTTAATTATTAACCACTGGGGTTGGCTTATTTTTTAGAAAAGGGTTTTAAAAGTCTTCCGTATTATTAGATTTACAATTTACTCAAATATGGATATGATACCATATGAACCCATGTCAAACACAAAATAAATTACATTAACATAAAAATAAAATTTCATTGTGCATATTCAGTATCTCTTTAATTTTCACAACATTAAAAACAATTAGTATCTATTTCTTAAGAAATAGTTTAATTACAATACATTTTAATTTTTTTATTTCTTATACATTCCATCTCTATTACATCTCTGTTATGCTCACGAGACTGCAGTAATTTGTTATAGTACTAGAGTAGGACATAAGAAAACCAACTTATTTTATTTGCTCAATTTATCAACTGCCTGTTTACAGGGTCAAAAACATTACTCAAAAACATATTAGCTTCAAACCAAGGCCGTATCTCCTAAAAGGAACCAAAGCAGCATTCGGAACTTTGACTTTGAGGAGCCCACACCACACCTTTTTTATAGTAACCTGAAGCTTCCTCTCTCCCATACAACTTCTCATTCAAATTGCTGCCTAAGCCGAATGTATCATATGTGCTTGTTCAGATTAGCTGGTAATGATGTTAGGTTCTGGAGTGATAATATTAGCTCATATGCTATGAATATTGTTTTAGATGAGGAAGTTTGTGATCCTCGGTGTCTCAGCACACTTGTTCTGTAGTATTGTCGAGCCTTTGCTCGTGGGTTGTATTTTTCCCGTATATCAATATATCACCTGCCGTTTCGAAGAAAAAAAAAAAAAAGCGGAATAGGGCCCATGGATACCTTTTGACCAGAAAATCATGCTTTTTCGCAACCAAAAGTGAGAGAGGCGTGTCACTTTTGCTAAAAGCTGTCTTCCCCACAGGATTGGCTGGAATGGGACTTCTGAGATGCCCAGATCATCTCCGCTGCTTGTTATTCAGACCTGAGCACTAAAGTCTAGTTAGTCTCCTGTGTCAGTAAAGGCAGGCAATACAACGGTAAGCTATGTTAAACCGGATTCTTCCCTCTCCTGTCAAAATTTCATCCCCACCCGTGAATGTGATTGAAAGCCTCCTCTCCTCTGCCATTTTGTTTGTTTTTCCTTCTCTTGAATCTTTGCAACCCACTTGCTGTTTAGTGAAGAGTATTGGAGGAGGAATTTTGGGTTAAAGATTGATTTCTTATTGCTAGTTTTCCTGCAATTTTTCACGAATCAGACATGGTTAAGATTTTGTTTCATTGTTTGTACCATATGAGCCTCTAAAAATCATGGTGAGAGTGTAGTTTGCTGGATATCTGATGAATCAACACGAGTTAACTCGGTGATGACTCGGTTAACTCGGCCGATTTTTTGAGTCTCAGAGCTAACTCGGACCGAATCTTCCGAGTCTGGCCGAGTTCTGACCGAGTTTGCCGTCTCCGGGATATATCGGACCGGTCGCGGAACGGAAGCTTCAGTTCCGGTGTCGACTCGGCCGAGTCTTTGAACCCTGCTTGAGATGAATTAGTTTTGAAGACTTTCTTTGGGATGTTGTCCAATTCAGCTCCCTCTAAATCCAACACCTTTAGCAACTTGGGATCACCACGTAAAAAGTTGGATAAAAATGAAGTAGTGAGAGGATCTTTATACCCAAATATTTCCACGAACCGAAGACACTTCAAGTTGCTGAATTTTTGTGGATTATCAGTGAAGTTGTGGATTGCTAGGTGTCAAACTTTGTCAGGCCATCTTCAGTAATATCCAGTGGCTACAGTTGTGAAGTTCTGCTCTTCAGATTTTGAAACAATGATTTCAAGCAAAAAATCGTGAAGACCACATCTCCGCAATTTGCCATCTTCCCGTATGTGTTTAACTTGGATTAAGACTTCTGTTGATGAGTTCTTTCAAATATCTCGTAGCAACATCAATGGATGCCATTCCTTCTTTTAAAGCCTAGTGCTATCCATTTCAGAAGTATATCATCCACAATAATTGAATAATCTTCGGTATAGAATATAGATGCTTAGATATAATGGGCAACTTTTGAGGTAGTGGGGCAAATTATTATAGTTAAGTAAGAGTACCTTCCTAATTCTGTCAAGCTTACCAGTTACCACTACCAATTGCCTCACCATCAAAACCACGAAGAATCATCTCCCATTCATCTATCTTTCCCTTGTCCTTCAGTGCCAAAAGACCACCCATTGCAACAATTGCAAGTGGTAGGCCTTCACATTTTTTTAGTATAAGATGATAGATGCAGAGAGAAGTAGATTTGGTCATTTGATGAAATAACCATGAAGATTCTGACTAGTGATTAGCGAAGATTCTGACCATTCGCCTTACTGGTGGCCAAGGCATCATTAGACTAATGATATTTGACTAAATGACGACAGATTTATAAAAATGCCTTGATTTCAATTTGACACTTACAAAACATTTTACAGTAGTATGTGCTAAATAAACCAGTTCTTCGTGCAAATCTTCAATTATTATCTTATACTTGATGGTGTGGACTTACATATTAGATTTGTTTGCTGTTGGTACTTGAGCCAAGACCCCAAGGATAGAGAGATGGCGTAATGATAACGTAGTAAAGACCAAAAAACTAAAAGAATATGCTATGTGAGTGACTTTAGAAATGTTTAAAGATTTTGTTCTTAGATTGACATGTATATTTCACCTTGAGTAGGTTCAATACCCTTGTGTGAAGGGTAATAACTGCCAAGTTTTAGAGGGTGTTTGGATTGCTATTTTTAGGAGTTTCTTGTAGAAAAATTACTATAGCAATTTGTTATATGCGAGATAAAAAAGTGACTAAAAAATGTGTTTATAAAAAATAAAAAAAATTCTATAGCAATCTGGAAAGGAAAAAGAACGTTATAGATTTTAGAAGGCCAAATTGAGAGCAAAATTTATTTTTCTTTTTTTGAACTTTCTAAGCTTATAAAATAATTTTCTCAAAGTGAAGGGAAGCATTTGCAACCTCAACCACATACGGCTCCGCCGCTTGTTTCTGTAGAGGGAGCCTTTTTGTGTCTTAGAGGCATCTCACTGCGGTCACTTTGTGCAAGCCTGATGAAGTCAGAAAGAGCACTTTCGCTTGTCAAAGTAAAATGTTAAAGTGGAGAGGAAGGGCAAAGCACATTAAGGATGGAATGTCGCAGCAATAAGCAATTTAACTTATATGATAGAATACTTAATTGACGCAATTGGACAGATTGAAATGAGCAAGGGAGACGAAAAGAGGGGGGGAAAAAATTGGTGCAACTTCACAATTCCTGAGGTTGGAGGGGGACAAGTTATTAAAAAGGCTTAATGTATTTTCATGTCCTGTGACAATCAGAATAAAAGGTGGTTATTTTCAAGGGGTAAAAACTAAGGCAACACCATGACATTCATATTGCATCTAAGGCTGATGAAAAAATTTCACGGGCTCTTCTGGACTTGAAGAATCTAGAATGGAAAGCAAAGTATAATTGCGAACGTATACTATAGCTGTTACAATTTTACTTGGTTTTAGCGCATCGTTCTGAAAATTGGCTTTCTACGGCCTGAATAGTTTGAATGTCCGATGTTGGTATTTACATTTTTTTTTTTTGCTTTAATTTAGGAGAGACTCCAAATCTTTGTTTGGATTGGTATTTTTCTCTAAAAAATTTTTATGTTTTTCGTGAATACATTTTTAAATTGTCTTTTTACTTTATATACATCACATAACTACAATATATTTTCTATAAAAATTTCAAAAAATAGCAATCCAAATAGGCAATTGCTATGAAAAGAGACAAAAGAGAAGATTTTAGATTCGAACCAAAAACTTCATATCAATGTTCTTTCAATTGAGACGGTATTCTTGAATAGGTTATGCCTGGTTTTTTGTCTGGTTGCGTCGCAAGTAACTTCCAACTAATGTAGTTGACTTCTTTGTATGTACCCATTCTGACCGTGGTACTTCTTCAAGTTATTTCACAGCTCCACCAACCCCCTCAGCACCTCCAAAACCAAAAAAAAACACAAAAAAAAAATCAAAGGAAACGAAAAAAAACTCTGAAAGTGGTGTCTGAAAGTGGTGGGGGTGATAGTGAGACAGATAGAAGGGGTGACCCTAACACAAAGCTACATCTAAGCAATTCCCAAATATTTCTTCCCATTTATTAATTGATCACCTATTTAACATCTTGTTTCAATCAACTATTCTTTTTCTTTTTATTTTTCCTTATTTTTTGCAGTTGTTTCAATTCTTTTTTTCTTTAAGAAAAAAAGTTAGAATTTGTATGGATGTTATTATGAAAAAAAAAAAGACTTTTTCTCTAGAGTTGCCATTTAATTAAAAAAAGAAAATATAAAGTGAATTGGGCTTGAGTAAAAGATTGATAAAAATAAATAATTATTTTGATTTATCATCTAAAATACAAGATATAAATCTAATAGATATTTGATTGCACAGTGGCAGTTTTTGGTAAAAAGGACAGAGGGGATAGAGGAAAATTGGGGACAGAGGATTTGAAGCCCCCTCATTGCGCTCTTACTCAACCATTCCATCACCCATTTCGTCATCACCACGCCGACGTGTCCATTTCTTGGGGACTGGGATCCTCTGTGTTACAGTCACCCTGGACTAGCAAGTAAGCCTGAGAAATGGACATCCGATGCCCCGGGAAGCCTTTTCATCTGGAGTTCCAGTAAAACTCTGAGATTAATTATCCCTCAACAAGTGGGAGAAAGCAAGAATTTATTAACTCAATTGATTGCTGGAATAAATTGCAAGCAAGCTATCATGAACTAAATTAGTTGTCTGGGCTAAACTATTCGTCACAGGGATTCATGGCCCAATCAGAAATGCCACTCTGAAAGTGAGCCCATCAATTTCCACGGCGTCGTTTGCAGTCCGAAAACGTCATTTGCTAGTCATAAACATCCTGATAATTAGGAAATTAGTTGGCCTTCTGCTGGTTCTCCCAAGCCCACCTCACAACTCCCATCCTCATAATGAGGAAATGGTACTCTCTTTAGCCTCAGTTGCCGGTTGCTGCTTACTACTGCAATATCTTTCTGTCTTAGTTCTGGTTTCTTGGCTTCTCGATTTCCAGCCTGATTAATTGGAGTCACTGAACGTTTGGATCTTTTGCTGGTTCTTGCATATAGCTGATTGCTTTTTTATTCTATCTGACCCATGTAGCTCATCTTAAACAAACATTACTTAATTTTATTTTCCAGTAAAAACGTATCAAACAATCATCCTGGTCGAGGTTTTGGTTGTTTCAACCTGTAGGAAAAACAAATAGTCTTTGAAAATACAAACTTTAGGTGATTTGTATAATAATCTCTTTTTTGTCGGGGTTTTGTTTTTTTTTTTTTTTTTGGGAGGGGAATGATTTGTTCTAAAACGGTGACATGATTCTCATGGGTTCCAAAAAAAAAAAAAGCTTTGTTACTATTATTCTGGATCTACTTCTTGATACAAGTTCTATTGGAATAACAAATAATACCCCTGCAATATTACTAAAATAAATATAATATTAGTTAATTGATAAGAAATATTCCCAAATTAATAGTAATTGCATCACGCTTTTATAAATCATTTGTAAAATTATGGATTACAAATATTTATTTTATCACAATTCAATATTAACCCATAAGTTAATCAATACAAAATTAATTGAATATACTTATTTGTATATAATAGTGTAAGAGTCACTAAATAATTTTGATATATAGTTTTTCATTTTAATTACCATTATTATTGAGTTTAGTAATTTCGAATGTTTTATATTTTTAGTTACTACCACAACTAGGGATAATTTCAAAAACTTCCCCTGAGATTTCTGACAATTTCACCTGGCTTCCCCAAACTTTTAAAAATTTCACTTACCTCCCTTACTTTATGTTTTTGGTATCATTTATAACCCGTTTTAAAATATAATATTAAAAAATTCATTTTGGGAAAGTAAATGCAATCTCATTCCAAAATTACCCTTTGTTGTCTCACTTTTTATTGTCTAAATATATTAATAACAAAATAAATGAAAATTCATGCCGATTGAAAAAAATATAGTGCATTTTTATATGGCAAACGTTAATATTTAAATTTTGCAAGTTACAAAGATAATATGTTCTTTCTTGCAAAGTGTTTCGAGTTAACTTAAGAAGTTTTACAAATCATTATGTTCATTAAGAAACTACATCCATCTATTTACAAAAATTAAAAAGATATGTTTGGTGTATTATAGTAATTAAGAAATCATAGGAAAAGGGCAAACTTGGAATAGAACTATATTCTCTTACCCAAAATAAGTTTTTTAACATTATATTTTGAAATGGGTTTCACTTGTAAAATTTTAATATTAATGTTTGCGATATAAAAATGCATTATATTTTTTCCAATCGACATAAACTTTCATTTATTTTGTTATTAATATATTTAGACAATAAAAAGTAAGACAACAAAGGGTAATTTTGGAATGAGATTGCATTTACTTTTCCAAAATGAATTTTTTAATATTATATTTTAAAATGGGTTATAAATGATACCAAAAACATAAAGTAAGGGAGGCAAGTGAGATTTTTAAAAGTTTGAGCGTGCCAGGTGAAACTATCAGAAACCTCAATGGAGGTTTCTGAAATTATCCCTTTTTTCTAAGTGATATTATGGTTAATACAGAATATAAATGATTTATACTACTTAATTATCTTAGATTAACTATTTCATTATCGATTGAAAGAAATAGTTGGGTTCTTTTATTTTTGATTTTCTTTTATTATTTCTTCATAATGATAAAAAGTTCATAATTATATATTTATCGTATGATAATCATTTCAAAATTGTCCAAATGAATGTGGACTCGTTTTTTTTCTAAAAGCATCTTTTTTTACACTAATAATTTTTTACAATTTTAAAATTATGGTTAATGCAATTGGTCACACTATTTTGAGTAAGAAAATTTAACACACATAATAGTTGAAAATAGAGTGTAAGAGTCACTAAATAATTTTAATATATAGTTTTTCATTTTAATTACCATTATTATTGAGTTTAGTAATTTGGAATGTTTTATATTTTTAGTTACTACCACAACTAAAATGCAATAACTCTCATTAAAAGATTGGGGGCAATATGGGCATAACAAAAACTAAGATAAAAAATTGCTTACAACTTATACCAAAACTCATCACACTTTTAATATAGTAATGATAATGATAATGATTATCTGCCAAGTTTACAGGGATAATCAAGATGTTTAGTGAGATACTCAAGTCTTTTTTTTTTTTTTTTTGGAAAGAGTCAATTCTGAGCCAAGAAAATTTTCACTTTATAGTGATCAATTTAATTCCTGAAACTAATTTACTGAATATTTGTGTCTAATAACCTCTAACAAATTTTTTTTGACATCTTAATATTGTAACTTAAATTTTGATTAAGTCCTTACAAATTCGGCATGTTGTAGGCTTCTTTTTCTTTTGGTCGTATATATAGAAAATGAAATCATTTATAGCTCCTCTTGTTTTATTCCTCATGAATACGTTTACGATAAATTACATTCGGTAAAGTACATCTATACCCTACATGATAGCACGTTTAATTGCTGCTTGTGTTTTGGCGTAAAGCATCAGTCTTGAATTTATGTTCAAACTAGTTTTGTACCCGTTTGCTGAACGGGAATCATCAAAAAATAATAAATATTGTAAAGAAAAATGTCTATATAAAATACAAACTTATTGTATAAAACTATTATAACATGTATTAAGCATGTTGGTACTGTGTACATTGTTATTTGAACCAATCTTCAAATCACATAATGTAAATTTGAACATCTAGTTCAGTGAATGATAATTTAAAAATAGAAAAAGTTATCATTCGAGAATAAGATAACATTCAAAAATCTGAAAGTAGATAAAAAGTTCTGTAAATAACATTAAAGAATATTCTACTCTTCATGAGCGTGTTTTTGTTCTTCTTCTATTTGAGTTTTTTCACCCATATTGACGTGTAACTCAAATTGTACGGATTTTCCATTATCACTGCATAGTAGCAAAGCAGGATAATTAACTATAAAAAATAAATGATTTATCACATTCAACGTTGTATGTGACAATAATGGTTTCAGAAAGTAAAATAGTTATTGAATCTACCTCCTCATGCAAATCCTTTTATGAGGATTTCCTTCTATATTCTCTGTTGAACCCTCTGATGAATGGTTTGCAGAAAGTATATTGAAACACTGCTGATTAGAATCAATTGTGGAATCTATTATATTTGTTGGGACCTGGGAAGATGATGCTCCAAGTTGGTTTTGACTATTACTTCCAACAATCTATTAATGATTTTTGAAAATTAAAGGCCAGAGGAGAAGATGAGGTATAGTATGTTAAGCACAAAAGAAATTTATTACACGTCACCAGTGAAAGTATGAAATGCGTTTCCAACTCTAAATCACAGTGAAACTATCTAGTCACTGTAAACTTGTTATTACCTTGTTCCAAATTGTAACTAATCAACTTGATTTGGAACACAAAAGGCTTCCACGTGATCTTAGTTGTAATTGATGAGATGATTTCATTGTTAAATCCTTCCTGAAAATGAAATACATAAAGAATTTTTTGTTAAATATAAGCCTGATTGAGATATGTGTCTAATTGTATACTATTAAAAAAATAAAAAATTTAAAACTTTACATATATATTTACCTTGTTAAATTCTTCAAGAACAAAAGAAAGTTCGTGTTCTATTATCCTTTCAGCCTCTTGATCAAATATAACTAACCAACCACTACCAGTTGCATCACTTGCTAAAACTTTGAACATGTAGCTGTATAATTTTTTAAAAATAAACAGCAATGTTCTAAAAAATATTTTTGCATAGATATTGTAGCAAGTAAAATGACAAAAGGGTTAACACCCATGAAATACCTCAATTTAGGATACTCCACAATTTGACTGCAAGCATTATATACAAAAATAGATCCTTCAAATGTCACTTTTCTCTGATAGTTTGGACATGCTCTATAGTGTAGTCGACTATCAAAATCAACTTTTATAATAGTCACTTTGCAAGTGTATACCAATTCATGAAGAAATGACCAGTTATCGCAAGTAATTGAAATATTTTCTAATTTTAATTGTGAAAGTTGATGTGATATAATTGTAACTTGCAACTGTAATTGTACCTCTGTTTGAACAGCAGCCATAATCTCATAAATCTCTGATAACAATTTTCTATTCTTGAACATTAGTTGTTCTATAGCTTCTTGTGTTTTGGGAGGATGTAACAATTCAATAGTTTGGGGAGCACTGCTATCAATACTAATAACAATCTTATTTGAATTAGTTATATACAACATATATGAAAATATTAAACAAACACTTGATAAATATATATGGTCTTACCAACTCAAATAATCTGCAACTTCTGGAATACTTAGATTTGCATATATTTGTGTGGCAGTGGTTGATGACAAATAGTACAAACCTGAGTAACAGTTTATCATGAGATCAAATAAGAATGCTAATCAAAAGAACTAAGGAGCCGTTTGGTTCGAATTCCACTATCACTATCGCTATCGGTATCATAGAGTGGTCAATGATAATGGGTTTTGATAAAAGCTCACAGTGTGTTTGTTAATGCGGAATGGATTTTATAATTTATTATTTTTCTTTTTCATTTTTTCTTTTCTTTTTCTTTCCATTTGTTGAAACAGTAGCATTTTATTTTCTTGTTTTTGCATTTAATGAGAATAAAAGGGTAATTAAGATGGTTTAAGAAGAATAAGATGGCAACTAAGATGATTCCCTAGTAACAGGTGGGTAATCAAAAAACTCATAGAATAGGCCTATCATTCCCATTAATTCATTCCCATTGACCCTAACCAAACATTTTATATGGGTATAATTGAATTTGAAACCCATAGTGGGGGTTGAAACCTATTTACCAAACACCCCCTAAGAATATGTTTATGATGAGAAATTTATTAATATTCATGTCATTACCTTTAAATTGCTTGACTGTCACTAAAGTGATCACCAGCACTAATTGTTGACTAGACCCCATAATAATTTGATCATCTAATTGAGTTGACGTCGTCCCCTATAACGTGACATTAATGCTGTCACCACTGCAACAGAAAGAAGTCCAGAAAATTAATTGTTCAAACAACAATGTGTACTAATACTCAAAGTATAACAAATTTATTTAGTAGACTAAATTAGGAAAATGCAGTAAGTACCTTTTATTAGAAATTGCAACACCATTCCATTACGCTTTGAAACTTCATGAACAGGGCCCATTTTAGAAAGTCTTCCCATCACATCTATATAACACATGATTGAATACATCTAACATATATAGTTATGCATGAATCTCTTTTTTCAAATGGATGAAGTGAAAAGTAGTGTTTGCACTATTAACCTAATACATACATACTAGATAAGAATGTGAAAATTTGACAACGTGAAGAGAGATCATTGAAATCGACAAACTCAAATTTGTGAATTTTTATTGAACTCATTCGTCCATCAAGCTTTTTCACCAAAGTTGTGTAAGTGAAATAAATGTTATGCTCACTGTGCACAACATTCCAAGATTGTTTTATAGGTGTCACTCTAATTCTCTCCAAGATATACACATCTCCTTCAAGTAGTTGGGGTCGAACCTTTTGCACCAATTTTTTTGGTACAATGGCTACCAGATGATTATCCTAAATCAATTCTGACACCAATGAAACACCATTGGTTAGGAAAAAAATGCAAAACAAAAAAAATTTAAAGTTAAGTCAAATGTAGGATGAATAAATGATGCTACTCACATTTTCATCAAGCAATACCATTTCAAGAGCAAATAGATCACCAATGTTTGGTTAACGGCATCCCATATGTGCGTCACTCCTACCTTGATCGTCTTGGAATCAAATCCCATAGACAACTGATTTAGGAGCTTGTGACTAGAACTCATTGTTCAGAACCTGTACCTAACATTAAAATTCACCCGTTTAGAAAATAACTGCATATAAAATATCTTAACTAAACGCATAAACACATGATTGATGATCACATAAATAAAAATAACGAACTTGCATAAGCATAAATGGGAAATTAAATTTTAGAACTTAACCTATACCAGCATGGAAATTATTATATATGCCTCGATAAACAATATTTCTTGTATGACGATTTTCCAGATTTCGGTCATTCTTGATCAAGAACTTCAGACCTTGATGGGAAGTCACTCGAGAAGCAGCAACAATATTTCTCGATAAACAATATTTATTAAGGACTTGACAGGGTGTCCTGTGAGTTTACTCTGCAGTGCAGGGATGGAAGGCCCATATGAGAAAACAAAATAGAGAATATGACATTAATCCGTGTAGAATGTGGATTGAGCAGCCAGGCTAAAACCTCCATCTCATGATAGTTGTGACACTGGTTTACACCTGAAAGCAGTTAAAGATAAGAGTGCTATGCATTCAGAGAACTGTGCATCCACTTGAAGCTGTCCTGCTAATGGAACTTTGACCTCTTTTGTTTTAAAATGTGTAAATGGCATAATAAAAGAAATACTCAAACTGATGTTGATTGGAACATTTCAATTTTGAAACTCCTTCCTTCATCAAGTGACAGAGCACGAGATGAAAAAGGAGCATATTATATTATAATGGATTATTGGAGTTGCATAGTTGCATGTTTTCATTGTCTGGTGTTTGAAATGAGCTTCAGAATGAAATAGCCAGATTCATGCAGATACAGGCTGTTGGCCTTCTTCTTTTTTCAAGTTTCTGGTAGATCCAAATGTTTTAATAGCTATTTAAACTTTATATGCTTGGAATCTCTTAGTTGCCACAGATGCTAGTTATCATGGGAATTTCTTTGTATAAAAAGTATTCATGGTTGTCTTTGTTGTGCTGATAGATAAAGGGAAAGATGGAGGGGAAGCAGATACTGAAGATCACGAAAGCAGGACATCCTGGAGCCAAAAGCATGGGGTAGATGCACCAGATCTGTGATTCACTTTGGTTAACTGTCCTCCTTAGAAACAACGTCACTACTTTTCGTTGCAGAAACACTCCTATGTTTTTGAAACAAATCTGAATTCATGTTGTTAGCCTTCATTTGATCTCCCGCTTTTCTTTCTTCCTTTAGTCATCTTGCTCATCTGATGACAATCACTGAAACAGCCCCTTGCGACTTCAATCTAATAGAACCCCATGTACAGATTGAATTACGATGCATCAAATATTGTTTGTATGAGAAAATGCTTCTCAGAAAATATTGGCTGTGTTTCAATTGAGCTTGAATTGGCAGGCCTAACATTTGATTTTCTTGAAAAACTTGGACTAGATTTCTCCTACTGTTATCTGGCAGATTTTCAAGAAACCACAAAACAACAACTTACTGGTGAAGTCTTTTCTCAATAGAATGTGTGTAATTCAGTACAGTGAATGGAGCGCTGTTCAATCTCCAAGTTGCAGGTGCAGAGCAGTATTGAGCGTGTTAGATTGATGAATCAAAATTGATGGGAAAATTTTCATGAATGAAACCTGTTATGAATGAAAATTTTCATAAAATTTTTATGAACCAAGTTAGGAGGAGATAAAAGAAGCATCACTATATCTTGTGTTTTACATTCAATAAAGAACCATTCACTAGATTGACATGATTATGAAATTGTCACACTTTTCTGTTCCATTTACATATTTCGGGCAGTGTAATAGAAAGAATTTTAATTGGCTTCTGGTTTTCCTCAATTAAGAATCATACGCTCTATTGATTTTTATGTTATCCTCTAGGTGATTAAAATACAGTAACTGTTATGCAGCAAATATTAAGCAGAGAAACAACAAAAGACTAAACTATATTTTGTTACTTTAACAAAGTTGCATAAAGGACATGGGAATCAAAATTGGGCTATTCGTCTGGAAATATGTGAAATATATATGTGTCTTTTTTCCTTTTGTAGAAGTATAAAGTTTTTGATTCTTCAATTTAGCAATAGATTTCTGAAGGCTCCAGTCTCAAGAAAGTAACTTTTCTTAAACTTGTCTTTTGTTCATTCATCTTTTCTTTCCCAATTTAAGTGATTAATTGTCCGAAACTGATCAAAATTACAAACCAAAGAAAAGATATATGTACTTTCATTAACTAATCCATATACTTCTATTGAGAAAATAACAACAAACAACATAAAAATCTTTAAAAAAAAAAAAAAAAAGAACAGGGCCTGTGTCTTAATCTAATTACTATGAGCTTGTGATTTACCCCTTTTTTTTTGCAGTTTTTCCAAGTTCAAGGTTATTGTGAGT
This sequence comes from Gardenia jasminoides, assembly GCA_013103745.1. Taxonomy (NCBI): domain Eukaryota; kingdom Viridiplantae; phylum Streptophyta; class Magnoliopsida; order Gentianales; family Rubiaceae; genus Gardenia; species Gardenia jasminoides. The sequence goes on from CM023103.1 coordinate 31,825,336, forward strand.
CTTGTTTCTCTAGTTTAATCTGCAGATTGGAATTGTGACTTTTATTGTGAGCCTTGCTCTTCTTTTATATATCTGCTGGCTGACTAGAATTATGACTTTAATTTCTTTGTTATTTCGTATTCTTTGAGTGGTTGAAGAAAGGTTGGGGTTGTGAAAGGCAATGTTTTAAAACTCGGACCGGCCGGTGAACCGGTGGCATGACCGGTTCGCGGTTCAACCGGTCTGACCGGTCCGACCGACGGTTCATCGGTTTTGTTTTTTTTTTTTTTTTTTTGCATCTAGTGGCCCAATGGGCACCAGCACCAAAGTATTAATGATATTTTTCAAATTTTGAGGGAAAAAAAGTTTAAACCCAATAACTTTGAATACATTAATCCAAAAGACTTTATCTTGAAGTGTCTTTTAAAATTTTCTTAATAACATGAAAATTGAACATAAATTTTTTGAAAATTGATAAATGTAATTTCTTTCAACCATACAAAAAAAAAAAACAAGCCTGAAAAAATTTGAAATATTAGATACATCTTTAACCGAAAATTGGGAAAACAAAAAAAAGAAAACCAACATCAATAAATGAAAAGAATTCAAAATTTCAAATTAAATACAAAAACTCCACATACAGAAAATAAATAAAAGGAAGAAAACTTGTATAGATTATGTTAAAGTTGTGGAAGAAAACTTCAAGAGATTAAACTAAATACATGGAGATTTAAAAAATGGTAAGAGGGAGAGGAGGGAGGAGATGGAGATGAGAAGAGGGAAGCATAGAGTTTGTACAGAAATTTATTGTAGTAACCCTAAAAACTAGTGATTAAAAGAGAAATGATTGAGGTGAAATTGGAAGGATGCAAGATTGAATTATCTGATGGTGGAATTTAGTAACTCTAAAAATTAGTGATTAAAAGAGGATTGATGGAGGTAAAATTAGAAAGAATGCAAGATTGAATCCTTTGAATGTGAAACTTAGTAACATTAAAAACTAGTGATTAAAAAAGGAATGATAGAGGTGAAATTGAAAATGATGCAAGATTGAAGCCTCTGAATGTGGAAATAGAGAGAGGCATAGATGGGTAAATGGAAATTTCATTTTTTATTTTACTTTTCATTAGTTTTATAAATTTTTGTACTCATCTAATTTCAAAAATACTTGTTAGTGTGGTGGTTAGTGTCTTATATATGAGGTCCCAAGATCAAATCTTACTACCACTACATTTAATCTTTTCAAAAAATTAAAAAACCGCCGGTTCACGGTTCGACCGGTTCGCACGGTTCTTGACCACTCTCCGGATCTTAAACAGAACCGGACCTGTGGCATGACCGGTTCGCTGTTCAACCGGTCGAACCGGTCAGTCCGGTTCGGTTCTGAAAACATTGGTGAAAGGTAGTCTAACAGTTGTCAATTATTACTAAATCCTATAGATAATCTTGCATTAATGTGGGAATTACAAATAACCTCTTGTGATTTTTCATATTATTACATGATCTTTTTAAGGTTTCAAAATATTCACATGATAGCCTTGTGGTTTTATATAAAGTAAAAAATGAACAAAAAGCATTAATGGTTACAATGACTGAACCAAACATGTTCCAAACACTTGTGTGACGGAATTGTAATATTCATTTAATTCCCTTATAATTTGCATGAGTATTCACTTTTTCCCTAGTGGTTTTGACATTTATTCACATAATCCCACTTTAATTTTATGTAAGGTGGTTGGACATGTTTGATTTAGTATTTAAGTAAAAATAATATTAGTATTTCCACTAATGATGTTAGGAAGGCTATTTTCATTTAAGTCTCCACTTTATATGAAACCACATAGGGTTATGTGGACACTTTGAAATTTTAGAAAGGCTATATGGCAATTTGTGAACCTATAGGGTGTTATGTGTAATTTGTCAATTTCGTCTTCTGCCATCTAACATTAATCAGAGAAAATGAGAAAGTAATTTCGTTATATTTCACTACATGTCTAATTAGTATTGCACGTCATTTCTTAATTCAGTCCTTTGTATGTACATTAGCCATTGATTTAGGATGTAGATATGCGCTGCTGATGATAAACAAATCGATCCGCTTGGATTGAGACTTGAGCGTTTTAACTCCATAATTTGAATTGGGTTGAAAATGTTATAAAAATTTAAAAATATGAGAGGCAATTGATATTTTTAAAACTTCAAGAGTGCTAAGTGAAAGCATTAGTTGAGAGTACAATGTCAGATTTAGTTGTCACTGCTTGATTCAATCGTCACTACTTTTTTTTTTTGGGGGGGGGGGTGATTGTTGTCTGCCAATACAACTTTTTTTTAAAATGATGTAATAATTTATTAACAAATTGTAAGATATGCCTAACTATTTACAAAATCTTGTGATAAAGACGTATTCATTAGGTATGAAGTCCACAAAAACTGTAACAAAATATCATACTATTATTGTAAACTAATATAATTAGGCTTTATTTGGATTATCATTTTCTACAAAAAAAAAAAAAAATTCCATCATTCGTGAACAAATTTCCTAGTCAACTTTTAATTCCACATATATCAAATCAGTATAGCAATTTTTATAAAAACTCCTAAAATAACAATCTAAACACCCTCTTAATTAAGTGTCTTATTACTTATTAAAATGACATTATACCGTTCAAGAACGGTATGACAACCGCTCCTCCCTTGCCTGTTTCTACTGGCTTGTGTGCTTGTATGGTCAATGCACTCGGATATGCCATCCGCTCTGTGCTCGTTAAGCCAGAACAAGTCACTAGTCTTTGGTTAAAACAAAAATGAAGAATAAAAAGGCTATGTTAATTCCAGCAAGAATAAAAAGGAGAAAAAAACCTACATTAAATTAATTGATTATCAAAACCTCCTCAAAGTGATGCATTCTGTCAATGTCACAAAAATTCCCAATATTTGGAGAACAAGCCTGTATGTTGTTAATGGAACTCAAAATTCAAAATAGAAGGGGAAAAGGTCAATAGCCGACAAACTAGTTTTTATAGAAACAGGTAGATCAGACTAAAACTCATAAGCATTTGTACAAATGATTTTTACAAAAAATTTTAAAAGAGTTTGACTTCAGAATCAACTCTTTATCTGACCCCAAGAAGTAAAAAAGTTAAAAAAAAAATAAATCTTTATGCCAAAGTGCTGGCTTTTTTTTTTCCGTTAAGCTAATCTTACTTTTTTTTCTTTTCTTTTTCTTTCTTTTTCAAAATTCAAAGATTAACTTCCCTTTCTACATGTATAGCTTGTAGAGTAAGGCTAATTTTCAAATGGTGAAAGGTGCTAGGTCACGTCGGCCTTAAACATGCAACAAGGTTCTTCTAGTAAACATGATGTTCTGTGGAATATAACTTATTTATTAATCCAAGAAGATTGATAAAATGGAGAACATGACAATTTGAAATTTCTTTTTTTTTCTTCTATTCCAATATGAATATTCGAGTGTGCCAATATAGTAGGGAGAGTAGAATGCTTGATTCAGATGGCACTGCTTCTCCGGGGAGGGGAGGGGAGGGGGTTTGCTGTCTGAAAGTCTTTGTTATTTATTTCTATTGGCTTGTGTGCTCAGTCAATGCATTGAGATGGAAAAGAAATAAATTTTGTGCAAAAGGGTTTCACATTTTCATCTTGTAATGCCACTTAAATCTGAGAGATAATGAGAAAGCAAGAGCATCTAAAGTAGGAAAATAAAGTGGAATCGAGAAATGAAGAAATGAGGTAGAGGACTCGAATTTATGACCAAACGGGTAAAAATTTGAAGCTTGACAAAGTTTGTTTACAAGCAAGGCATAAAATGCAGCTCAGATTTTGGGTGGCATGTCTGAGAATTTTGTTTTCTTAGTGGTTAGGATTTATTTTTCCAAAAATGCAATTGGTAAAATTGGATTGGAAAAATGAAGAAAATGAGAAAATTGGCTGTAGATGAGGGACGAGTAGGATTACTTTCTCCAAAAGTTGTCAATATTATGATAACTACTCATGATCGTCACAAAAAATTTTGGCGATGATAAATAATTCTTCAGCATTTAAGCAATTATAAGTGGAGATCAAGCCCGAATTTAGACAGAAGAAAAAATTCGGATTTGTATAAAATCAAGGCAACAGTAAAAAATGTTAAACCAAATGAAGGGAAAAAGAACCAAAAAAAAAAAAAGAGAGAGACTTAATCATATTTTTTCGGTTGTTAACTTTGACAAATTCTGTGCTTGTCTATCTCTATTACGTGTAGTTACATGTCTTACATAAAAAATTTGGCATATAATTGATGAGACACAATTAATTATTCAAAACATGTTATCAAATGGTAATGAGATGTTTACCATAATATTCTAACATAATTTGAGGGCTCATTTTCAAATGCAAATATAATTTCCATCACCTAACCATTGTTGACATTTTCAACCATCATGTAAAGCTGACTCATTGCAAGTTACATCTCAGCATTGTTGATGCCGTTGGCATGAAATTTTTTCTTTTTTGGGCAACAAATCCCTTGAGTTTTTGTTTGCCACAAGAGTGATTCCTTGACAGACTGATTCCCAGCAACTTTCCCCTTGACAGAGCGATTCTTTGATGATAAAACTTAAAAGTCTAGTCTTTGTCTGCCTCAACGAAAGTTACTGGGAAGTGTGGTCTCACTTACTTGAGTTTTTTATTACTACTCCTGCAGCCTACACCATATCTTTTGTTAACAAAATAGCCTACTGCTATATGTACCCTCAAAAAAAGAAAATAAAAGAAAAAATCTAGCCCGTAGTACTGGCTAAACCAGGTAAATATCTGATATCAGAGTGGGAAGAAGATACCGTAATGGAGATCTCCTCCAGCTCCAGCTGTAGCACTAGTTGTTTTGATCTTGCTTTAGATAATTATCTGCACTCGTATCACATCTACTCCAGCAGTAGCACTGGATGCTTTGATCTTGCTTTAGATTATCTAGCCAAGTTTGAGAACCCCTATTTTTACTGGAACTTTGACATTGAGTTCCTGAAGGCAGAGGTAAAATTATTGAAAACCATTTTTCTGTATGCCAGAAAGTGTAGGAGAAGGAGGAGAAGCAACCATGAAGCGGTTTTGGAGCGTGATCAGGGAGGCTACTATGTCTGAAAGTCTGAGAAGTAGTATTATTTGCTTCAGAATTCAGGATTTGGTTACCAGGATAATCAATGATCTTCGCCCTGCTTATTTTGGATATGAACATTCTCATAAGTCAGACGGTGACACAGTCAAAAGTGCGCTCACCAGATCCCGGAAAAATATCATGTTGTTTATTGAGACAGATATCAAGAAAGCTTGTACCATAATGTTGTTGGATTATTACTCACCGGGAGATCCACAACTAGTTATGGATCTTATTTCATCCCTTTTTGTGGTTCTGAAGTATCTTCTCTACAAGAAAAGGAAGAAGCTAGTAGAAACCCTTAGAAAGAAGCTAATGCTCTTAAAAAATCTCATTGGATTTGCAACAATGCGAGGTGTTGAACATATCCAATTCATAGATCTCTTGACTCACACTGCAGTTGTGGCTGCACACTTGATTTCTATATGTCGGTTTGACAGAGATGAGGAACAAGTGTTCAATGATATGGAATTCGAAATTTCTCAGCTGATACACAAGAAGATTATTCCACTTGATCCCCAAGTCCGAGAAACTTATATACATGCCCTGACAGCTTCAAAGCTACCAAGATCATCATATGGTTTAGCTGCAAAGGGGAATAAGTATGCTGTGCCTGACTTTATTGCTTCGATCACAGAATATCTTGTGGATCTACTAAATTCTTATACCAATTTACCATGTCCAGTTAATGTTAATGTTTGTGGTCTAATAAGGTTGTAGAAAATTTCTCAGATAATAGAAAATTAAAAGAAAAACTCTTGAGGCGTGTTTAGAACACTATCCTTAAGGTTTTGATTGCCCCCACTACCAAAGCACTTGGTATTTGTTTCAGAGTTAAAGGCTATCTATCTCTAGGATAGAACAAGAGACAAGAAGATTTTGTAAGCAAAGAACAAAACTTCTTCCAAGAAATGATCAAATGATGAAAGATGTTAGTTTTTGAAGGAACATGATGAATTTATATCATCACTATGTTTTCCAACCAACAGACACATTCTCATACGTACTAGGCATCAGTAGGTTCCAAGTGAAAAGTCACAAGTCTTAAAAAGATGCCAGAAACGTTTCAGAATATCAACTGTTCAACAGATCCGCGATGAAGATCCGTGACCTAAAGCTCGCGTATCCGCATAGCGGATGTTTCTGGAAATGAAACTATGAATCAGAAGTTTTACTTCTGACGATCCGCTAGTCGATCCGCGAACTAATACCTCATTGGATCGATACCTTGACGGCGATCAAGATCAACTTCTAAGACCCATCAGTCGCGGATCAACTCGAAAGTTCCGTTTTGAATGAGTGAAAATCGCGCGCCGTTCGCGGTTCTCGAGAACTAGATACACGACACTAGTGTCGCGGATCCTTCGATCTATACGCTCACTTACAAGCTTCATTTCCTCTATTTTACAAACTAATCCAACAATCCCCACTTGGTTTGTAAAATAGTATTCAAACAACACACCAGGTGCTTTGCATAAAGAAAGTATCGTTAGATTTAAACTTCCTCTTAGTGTAAGTAAATCACTAAGACTAACCAAATCAAGGTTGCATTTAGCATTAAACCATAATTTGCAAAATTAGTCTAGTTCTACCACACACAATGCACTTAATATCCATGATCAAATCACGTGAATGATTAGCACTATGCGGCCATGTGCTCAATCCTAATATCATGATCATTTACAAAGTTTTACACTTCGGAGAATAAAGGCGGCACCACCTCCATGATCACTTAGGTGAAAACACTCTTTAGTTATAATTAACACCAAGAGATCTTACATTTCATTAAGAATGTATTTTAACTTTCATCCTCCCATTCAAACACTAGTGGGGTAAGATTAGTGTCACAACCACATCACAACTTGTTATTTCCCTTAAACCTTATCAACTAGTTGTAGTGCTAGTATCAAGGTAGGGTTCCGTTGATCGGTGACTATAGACAGAATGGTTTTAACCCCATTTCTTTGGTGCATCAGTATTCACCAAATCCCTAGGCAAGGGTTTAGTCAGCGGATCCGCTAAATTGTTGTAAGTTCTAGCGAACACATCAACCGCGATACGCCATGCATGAATTAATTGTCTAAGATACTCATGTCTTAGACTAATATGTCTAGATTTACCATTATACACCTTATTCAAGGCTCTAGACAAAGTAACTTCCTTTGTCACAATATAAAGATCGGAGGCATAGGTTGTGGCCACAACTTGATATAAAGTAACAAATTCCTAAGCCCAGCTTCTTTACAAGCAGCTCAAAGCTATAAACTCAGCTTCCATTGTGGAATGTGCAATCACCGTTTGCTTCTTTGAAGCCCATGATATTACCACTACCTAACTTGAAAATCCACCGGTTGTGGAATTCTTGTCACTTACACTAGTAAACCAACTAGCATCGAGTAACCTTCAAGAGGTTGGAAATCTACTATAAAAGATTCAAGGTCCTTTGTCTTTTCAAGTAGCCAAGAATCCTTTCAATGGATTTCCAATGATCCGCAGTTCTTAGTATATCTAGCAAGCCTACAAACGACATAAGAAATATCGGTCTAGTGCAGGCTCATAGCATACATCAAACATCCAATTGCACTAGCATACTCTAACCGAGCAATTGGATTACAATTCTCATGAAGTTTCAAAGCTAGAATCAAAGGGGTATTCACTTCTTTGACTTAAGATATTGAAACTTATTCATGACACTTTGTCAACATAGTGAGATTGGCACAAAGCAAAACCCCACTATGTTTCTTAACTTTAATGCCTAAGATAGTATCTCCTCACTAAGATCTTTCATTTTGAAGCTTGATGAAAGATACCTTAGTTTCAACTATTCCCTTCATTGAATTGCTAATGATTAACATGTCATCAACATAGAGACATATAATTACAAGATAGTCTTAAACAGTTTAGAATATACACACTTATCGACAATATTATACCTAAATCCATTCGAGTATCACTGATTCAAACTTTTCATGCCATTGTTTAGGTGCTTGTTTCAAACCATACAAAGATTTAATCAACTTGCACACTTTCTTTTCATTACGGCAAAACAAACCCTTCGAGGTTGTTCCATATACACCTCCATCTAGATCACCATTAAGAAAGGCTGTTTTAACATCCATTTGATGTACAAACAGATTGTACAAAAAAGCTAGAGCTACCGGTACTCTAACAGATGTTATTCTAGCCACCGAACATAAGTGTCAAAATAATCTACCCTTCTTTTGTTTAAACCCTTTGGCCACTAATCGGCCTTAAAGGTTAGTAACTTTCCATCGATTAGCTGTATATTTCCTTCTAAACACCCACTTACAACCGATAGGTTTGGAACCTTGAGGCAAATCAATAAGAACCCAAGTATTGTTAGACAATAATGAGTCCATTTCATCATTTACCGCTTCCCTCCAAAAGCGCCAGGCATCTCTTGAAGACATTGCTTCAGAATGTCTTGGGATCATCAACATGTAATAAGGTTGTATCTTATTATGTAGAGAATCCCTATTGCCTTCAACCAAGAAAACAATAGCTTGAGAAGATATAAAATCTGAGGGAGAGATGCTTTGCTTTTCTAGGCTTTGACTCCTCCTTAGCTCAATAGGGTGTCATTTTTTTTCCTTTTCTTATTACTTGAGGAAGGAATCTGATCTTAGAGTGGTTCAATATCATTAGAAGGTACTCTATAGGCACATTGTCTTTAAGAAACCTATCCTCAAAGAATTGCACATCTCTTGATTCTACAATAACATTCAGAATCAAGGTCAAGCAGCCTATAAGCTTTAGAATTTTCTGCATAACCTACAAATACGCTTTTGAGAGCTCTACGTCCCAACTTAGTCCTTTTATTGTCTGGAACTCTAAAATAGGCAATGCAACCCCAAACTCTAAGATAACTTAGGTTTGGTTTTCTTCCTTTCCACACCTCATGGGAGAGGATTTTATTTTTTAAAGAAGGAACCCTATTGTGTACATGACACGCAGCTAATAAGGCTTCCCCACAAGTTCTTTGGTAATCCCGAACTCACTAATATAGAATTAACCATGTCTTCTAGAGTCCTATTTTTCCGTTCACCAAACCATTTTGTTGTGGAGTGTAAGGTGCACTAGACTGGTGTATAATGCCATTTTGTTTCAAAATATTGAGAACTCACTAGGGAAATATTCACCTCCTATCACTTCTCAAAATTTTAATTTTCTTACCTAGTGATTTTCAACAAGTACTTTGTAAGACTTAAACATAGTAAAGCATTCATCTTTATTTCTCATAAGATAAACATGTACATATCTAGAACAATCATCAATGAAGGTAATAAAGTATCTATTTCCACCTCTGAAAAACACCGTTCAATTCACAAATATCGAATGAACGAGGTTCAAGTAAACTAGTTCTTCTTTCTACCTTAGGAAATGGTAATCTTGTCATCTTTGCTTGAACACAAATTTCACATTTCTTATCTTCTTTATTATCATAAGAAATTTGACCATTGTTAGACATAAAACGTAGAACTCTACTATTCACATGTCCCAATCGATTGTGCCATAAATCATAAGAAGACAAACCAACCAAATAAGAAGAACTAATAATTTTATTAATACTTATACTTAAACATTCCATCACTAGCATAACCTTGTCCTACAAAGATACCATTCTTGGACAAGATTATCTTATCGGAACTCTATTACAACTTTGAGACCACTTTTATTCAACCTATCGGTTGAAACTAAGTTCTTTCTCATGTGCGGAACATGTAGAACACTTGTGAGCACCAACTTTTTCCCGGAAGTGAACTGTAGTTCCACCGTCCCTTTGCCAAGCACCTTGGCTGTGTTATGGTTGCCCATTATGACCACATGACCTTCAGAAGTCACTTCATAGGACTTGAACAGAGTCTTGTCATTGCAAACATGGACAGTAGCACCAGAGTCGTACCACCAATCAACCGGATTGACCGTAGTTGAGGCCACATTCAATTCGAAATCATGGAAACTTTCCAATCGGACACCATTGCTATAATTTCAGCAATGTCTTTGTTCTCCACCGGGCAAGTTTGAGACCATTGTTCCTTTTGAGCTTTTGTTTTGTGCACTCATTCTTGTAATGCCCTTTTTGCCACCCTTATAGCAAGTCCGATTCTTCTTCTTGTTGTCAGAGGGTTTGCAACATTCTGACCTGGAGATTTCCTTTTCTTCGAACCTCCACCTTTATGGCCACTTCCTTCTTGCACATAGTTTGCTTTTGCACTTGTCTCCACTTCTCTCTTTAGTATGATTCTAGCATTTTCTTCTATACTGAAGATGCTTAAGAATCTGGTTTAAGAGAAGATCTGGTGGTATGTAGGAGTTTCTTTTGATAATCATTCCAACTAGGAGGTAATTTTGCTATGATTCCCCCCACATGCAACGATTCAGAAACTTCCACACCAAGATCTTTCAATTTAGATACTGCGCACAAGTCATGCATTTGATCCAGAGAGAGAGTAGAGTCATTAACTTTAAAGTCAAAAAATTTTTAATAAGAAATTTATCCGCACCTTGTTTTTGAGTATCATATTTGTGCTCCAGTGCAGCCCAAATTTCCTTTGCCGTTTTCATTGATTTATAGACATCATACAAACGGTCGGGATAATGTGTCTAGGATATGTCCTGCACAATTTCATCTTCTCTCCCTCTTCATTATGTGAAATGAGTGCTTGAGTCATTCTCATTGGTTCTGGGATAGGAGCAAATTTGGATCAAGGATGTAGGCAACCTTGATGGCTGTGAGGAAGAACATAATCTTGTCCTTCCATCTGCTGAATTCGCCCCATTCCATCAAGCGGTCAAGTTTCGTCACTCGATGATTGATGGTCGCAAAACATTGTCACTTGAAGAAGCCATTTTGCAACAAATACAAATCAAAACCTTAAGATTGTTGAATTTTGTGGTTTACTATGGCTGCAAATCGAGGTATAGGACAACTCTTGAGGCGATGTTTAGAACACTATCCTAAGGTTTTGATTGCCCCCACTAACAATGCAATTGGTATTGCTTCTTTTAGGGTTAAAGGCTATCTACCTCTAGGATACAACAAGAGACAAGAGAGTTTTGTAAGCAAAGAACAAAACACTCTTTTTTAGAAATGATCAATAATAAGAGATGATAGTTTTAGAAGGAACATTTGATGATTTTATATCATCACCATTTTCTCTGAGTTTTAACCAGAGACATATTCACATTCGTATTCAAAAGACTAGGCATCGGTTGTTAGGGTTAAGTGAAAGTCACAAACCTCAAAAGATGCGACGTTTGAGTATTGACCGTTGAGTAGATCCGGCGAATCCAGCGAACCAAAGGTGGCGTGGCATAGCGGATGTTTCAAATGAAACCATGAATTGAAGTTTACTTACGGCGATTGGATCCGCGAATAATACATGTGGATCATTGCATCAGCGGATATACCGAAGTTGTTTACGCGATCCGTCCATGGCTGTACATCACGGATCCTCAATGTCGCGGATCAACGGTAGTTTTGGAATCGTGACCCTCGAAAGCGCAGCCGAGTCAGCGGTTTGATCCATGAACGTTATGGGATCAATCGCTGGATCTACTGTTTCACTCGCAAGCTTCATTTCCTCTATTTTAAAACTAATCCAACAATAAAATTTTGAATTTATTTAAAGTTATTTGAAATTCTTTCAAGAATAAATTCTTCCATAGTTTTTTGACGAGGGATGAGCTTTCTTGAGTGGAGTGAAAAAACCAATTTTTCCAAACTTCAAAGTTTTGAAAAATAAATTTTTCAAATGGATACTAAATTTTATATATTTATAATACAAAAATTAAGTTACATATAACACATTAAAGATAAATTTCTTAAAGAGACTCATAAAGATCAATTTGATGGTAGTCCACATATTATTTTAAACAAAATCAAGAGTTTGGTTAGGTTACATTGGAAAATGTATTTAATATAATTGATAATGAATTGATTTTGCAACTTTAAAAATGAGTATTCAAAGGATATAATTATAATTTGTATGTAATGCTAGTAGTTCCTTTTTTTTTTTTTTACACAGTTTTCTTGTGCTAAAATTTGACCCCAACTTTATTGTGAGTGCTGGCTCTGCCCCCCTCCCCAACTAACCCAACCCAAAATAAAAAATAAATCAAAGAACAATGTCCCATTCTAGTGATGAAAAAACCATGAGTTATTTCCTTTTTTAACTTTTGAATGATGTATGATTTACTCACAAGTCACAGCAACAACTGTGAGAAAATAGAGGAGCGTGAGCAAGTCCATGATAGTTATGCTTACCTGCCACAATAGACTTGCAAGGCAGAATGAAGAGAGTACTAAAACGAAATGTTGAGGTGCGATACCTCAAGAACCTTAGCAGCAGTATTTATGGTGCAAGAGCCACATTGGATTGCCAGTTTTTAATATGGTTAGCAGTCTAAGACTGAATATCTAGTTGAGCAATTTAATGACTAGTCTCCCCATGCATGGTATGCACCGATCTTGAGAATCAACATGCAGGGGCAGCCGCCATCCCCAAATTTTCGAGATTTTCCTACTAGCTTCTAGGAAATTTTAGAAATTTTCATTAAAAATCTTTCTCTTGTACCCCTTGATTGTAATTTTTGAGTGTAATTCTATGATCATGGCTTGTATGTTTTTCTTTTTCTTTTTCCTTCTAACGCTTAACTATTCAATCTTGATATTTGATTACAGGTCAAAAAAGTTTTCTTTATCACTACCTTATTTTAACCAAAACAATAAATTTAACGATATGAAATACAACAATGAAGCTGTGTATACGTTATTGAATCAAAATATACATAAGTTATTTATTAATACAACTATTCATTTCACTATTCTTCTCATTCTTACAAATTTAAGGACAAAAAGTTGACTATTCTCTAATCTTAAATTCTAAAACAATCATATTTGATCAGGATTAAATTGAAAATGCCCGTATACATACTATTCTAATTGTGTGATATTTGCACTTTTATACTAGCCCATTGTGTTGCAATCCACTTACTGAGTAAAGGCCATCTATGAGTGTGAGAGGCAAATTTAGGGTGCAAATATCACTTTTCTATTTTTAATTGATTTTATATGTTGAAGAAGACAATTTATGAATATACACAAAATTAATTATTAGTTTTAGCTTCACATATAAAAGATCACATGTATGTGGGACCAAGTACATAAATCTGAAATTTGCCAGATAAAAAATGCAATAATTAATTAAAAGGTATGCAATTGAGTTTTGAAAAAAAATTTCTTGGCATAGTGGACAAAATTTTGAACAAATCAACATGTAATACTAATGCAATTAACAACATGTCAAACTTCATAGATTAATAACAAAATAACAAGGTCAAAAATATTCAAACAGAAAAAGTTTACATTGTTCACAAAGCAAAAGTTAGGTGGAGGGTGACACTGCAATTTTATTAAATCTAATGGGGCAGAAAAAAGATCTTCAATGAAAATTTGTTAAATTTCCTAGGGACTAAAACCAATCAAAACTTGGCTGGCCCCCGGCCTGCCCCTGCCCGTAAAAAATTGGCCGCATGCATCGTTTATCGCTCCACCCAAAACCAATGATAGCCATTTTGAAGGCTTATTTTGCCGATGTCCATGAATTTTGCTTATGCGACTACCTATAAAACTAGTGGGAACAACTATTTAAGGAATTTTTTGCTATTATTATTGTTAGAATAGATAAGAGGAATCTCTTATCCATTGGTCCCTCCTCGTCTGCATTGATCATTGTCCTGTGGTATAAACAAGAATGACTGCACACAACCTAAAATAGTAAAAATCAACCAAACAACTGAATCACTAAGAATACTTAAAAAATGAAACGACTTTGCAATATTAGATTGACATATATAATTTGATAATGAAGTAGAGAAGAGACTAAACAGGGATTCATTTAATTATCGCAAGATAATGAGTAGAACTCCCAAGCTGCAGAAGACATGTAGAAACAACATCAGAGCAACAAATATAGATCACTTGGAGACGTTAACAAGTTTCTGCAGAACATTTAGAACTTCGGAACCCAGACAACGTGATCCTCAGGAAGGAAATGGCAGATTGGAACAGTTCCGGGCTTCACCTTTAGCAGCTGAAAAGCCAAATGCTTTGGGTTCCATGCTGATGTATCCCGGTGACAAACGGATACAGCCTTGACTTTTGCTCCATCAGCACCAACTAAATTGACCATATATGCATCGGTATTCTGCGTGGTGTGGCAGTAGAAAACTGCATAGACATAGTTTTGCCTGTGGCAAGAAACTATTTCTTTATTGTTGTTGTTCAACTTGAAACAGACACAATACCATATTTCTGGATTTTGCATCTGTTTTCTGTGCTTCATTGGAAATTGCTAGAACATCTTTGCCCAGCTTTGAAGTCGTGAAATCAACCATTGATTCCAGTGAAGTAGCACAATACTTGTCTTCCCCTTTCATTGCAGGCACCTCGCATTCTGCTATCGTTTCCTTAATAATTCCAGCTTCTTCTGATTGTGGGTTCAGTGAGTATTTGTTCAAAATTTCAGGAACAGATTTGGACGAGAAGGGCTTCGAATTAGCAACCTGGCGGGCAGGAAAGCCGCAGTATTTTCACTGATTCAACAAACTTCATATTCACACTCGAGCCGCGATAGAGTTCCTTTCTCAAGAAAAACACTTTCACTTTTGGGTCAACATGGAGTTGATCTTCGGAGACTTTTACCATAGATGCTGAATCGATATTTGACCCCATATGTTGTCAATACTGGGGTTGCGGCTGGTCGTAACCTGAAATTGTCACTTTCCAGCGACTTCCCTATACTTAATGGATGAGCAACAAATTAGTATAACATATAAATCCGACCAGTTTTAATTCCTGGTAATGGACTAGAATATCCCTGGGCAAATTATTCCAGCAATAGCGCACTTTTTAAGATCATTGTATTACATTCTTGCTCTTTGTTAATGGAAGAGTAAAACTATTAAAAGCAGAAGCATGTTAGTTCCTCTTTTTTTTTTTTTTTTTAACATGGTACTAGAAACCCTGTAATTATTGAAGTTCTTTTTCTTTTTGTTCTGTTTTTAGTGAAACTACAGGTTTTCTATTGAAATCTCTCTCTCACAGATTTTTTCAAGGTTTTTGAACTTGTTGAGTGTCCGTCAATTCCCACAGAATCTAAGGGAAACAAACAAAGACTCAACTCAAGCAAAAGAAGCAGAGTAAATGGTAGACATAGAAAGGACCACTTCTGAGACAAACCATTGTTTAGGAGGTCTCTAACAGCTCTGGGCATAGGAGTGTTTGGAAGCTTGGAATTCCAATAAGCTTCTTCAGGATCTGCATGGTTTGCCACAACTCCTAGCTGAAATATATATATTCATGATACGGAAAAAGAGTTCATCAGTCATTTTGTACACTGCCCAAAGCGCAAGTACAGTAATTATCTAAAAATTAACGTAGCTTAACTTTTCCAGTGATGTATATATACTCACAAGAACAAAGAGAGAAAATAGAAGCTTAAGAAATTTCATAGTAGTTATGTGCACGAGCCACAGTAGAATGCTACTAGTATGCAAGATGGAGTGATGATAGTAATGAAAGTGTTAAAATATTTGCGCGAGATGGCACAAGAAACTTAGCAGCTTTATTTATAAGCGGGAGAGCCAATGTAGGATTCCCAGTTGATTTTTTTTTTGGGGGGTTTTAGGGATAATTTCAGAAAATGTTTCTTATAATATCACTTAGCTCTCCTGAGATTTTAAAAATCTCACTTACCTCCCTTGGATTGAAATGTCTTGTAACATTTTAGCCTTTGAAAAAATGCAAGAAAGATAAAACTTTTATTCAATACTACCCTTATATTATCCTATTTATGAAATTTACAATAACAATGAAAACTAAATTAAAGTTAAATTTTTATAAGGTGTAAATTTCTTGATTTAAAATATTTATTTTAGTTGTATAGAAACAAGAAAAAATTACACCATCAAAAATTTACACGTATGAAGAGATCATTTTAGTTTTCAATAAAAACTATATTATGTATTAAAACATATTTTTTAAAAAATTTCTTGAGTTCCTTAATTATAACTATGCATGAAATTTTTCAAAATGTTAATTACTCACCAAAATCCTCCCAAATGATTGACTTTGACTAGATTTAAATTATCAATATCTTTTGCTATCTCAGCATGATCTCGATGCAGAGAAATATAAATTATTATTAGATAGTAATTTATTTTTCTTAATATACATTTTTTAGTTTAAAATTTTTATTTGGGTTTGAATTTTTGGTTAAGGACTTATTGAGAGCAAGGGTAATGCTGTCAATTTGTGACATTGAGTAGGAATATTTAGTCTTGCTAAATTGATAAGGGAAGTAAGTGAAATTTTTAAAACCTCAGGGGAGTTAAGTGATATTATAAAATACCTCAAAGGAGGTTTCTGAAATTATCCCGAGTTTTTATGTGGTGGCTATACTATGCATGGTACGACACCAATCAAGTTTTGACATCGTTACTCAAAACATGCACCACAACTAGGATTAGGTTTCTAGACAGAGTGAGTGGAGATAATACAGAAGGCCAAAAGTGAGACACATCACAATAAGTGAATTTTAATCGCCACCTTAAATTAAATTAAATGTGCACCTAGGAAAACTGTCATCATTTGAACTATTCATGGTACGGCACCAACCAAGTTTGGACATAATTACTCCAAACATTCACTTTAATTAGGATTAGGCTTCTTGGCAGAAAGAATGAAGACAATACTGAAGGCCAAAATATATTAGTGAGAAATCACAATAAGTGAACTTCAATCACATCACCTAAAATTGAATGTGCACCTAAGAAAACTGTCGTCATCTGTACTATTTATGGTACGGCACCAATAAAGTTTTGACATATATACTTACTCTAAACATGCAACTTAACTACGATTAGGTTTCTTCACAGAGAGGATGACAACACTGAAGGCCAAAATGCATTAGTGAAATACACAAGAAACTGTCTGCATTTTCAAGGGATAATTTCAGAAACCTCCCTTGAGGTTATTCAACAATATCATCTAACACCCTTGAAGTTTTAAAATATCACCTACCTCCCTTATTTTTAAAATTTTATATCATTATTAACCCAATTCAAAATATAATAGTAAAAGCTAGTTTTGGAGTGTGTTGATAATTTCATTCCAAAATTATCCTTTTATTGTATTTCCTTAATTGCCATGATAAATAATTTACAAAACAAATAAAAATCATCATAATACTTTATAAAATAACTTCTCTCTTTCTTCTTTTTTTTTTTGGCATATTGAGAGGATTACAAATTAATTTGTACAGCCATCTCAAATAAGCTACAAATACAATTTTAAACACTTTTCATTTTTAAAATTTTCAAGCCATTGATATAGACAAAAAAAAATGAAAATATTAAATAATTTATAAAATTTTATAAATTAAACTCAAATTAGCTTACATAAAATGAAAAATTTCTTTATTCAAGAAGCGTAAAGGCACCTTAAAAAACCTAAAAAAGCACCTAATTAGCATATCAAAAATATATCTATGGACCCAACATCAAAGTTTTAAAATCATCATTAATCCCTTAGATTGCAACACTTTAGTAGAAAAATCTATATTTTTGCCAAAATAATCAATCCCCTGTTATAGAAGTACAAAATTGAACCTTAAAAAAGACAACAAAATTTATTTTTTGGTTTTAAAACATTTTAAATAAAAATTTCCTTTTTACAGTTTAAAATTTTTGTTTTATGGTAACAACTGCTATATTATGTTCCATCATATTTATACCTCATACTTTTGCCTTAGTTTTGAAATGTTGATTAATATACTTTTTAATTTGTAATAACAAGGCAACCAATGGGCAATATTGGAAAGAAATTATGTTCTTTTTCTTAAAATGACTATTTTCATAGTATATTTTGAATTGGGTTTGAAATGATACAAAAATTTGAAAATAAGGGAGCTAAGTGATATTTCTAAAACCGTAAGGGTACTAGATGATATTGTCACAAATCTCAAGGGAGGTTTCTGAAATTATCCCTTTTTCAAATGAGTGAACTTAATCATGACCTAACATTAAATGTGCACCTAAGAAAACTGCCATCATCGCTACCATTCATGGTACAGCACCAATCAAGTTTTGACACAGTTACTATAAACATGCACCTTAACTACGATTAGGTTTCTTGACAAAGAGAGTGCAGATAGTACAGGTGGCCAAAATACATTAGTGAGATATCGCCATTTTCTAAATAAGTGAAATTAATCATCGCCCAAAATTAAATGTACACCTAACAGCACAAAAACTTTTGCAATATTTCCTTGAAATAAATTTTAATATCTTTTTTTATTTTACATACATCATATTACTATAATACAATTTTCTATAAAATTGTAGAAACTTGCAATACAAACAGGGTCTAAGGCTACACTCGTGGCTTTTTTAAAATGGCGTAGTCTTTAACCCCACTCATAAATGTAGTGATTGGAAGGATTAATGTGAGCCAAAAGAAAATTATGGGACATCCTAAAAGGTGATCGGCTCCACCATGTGTTTGGATATGTATTATGAAATTTTTCTCGAGATTCTTTAAACTCTTTTTTTTAAAATTTTTTAAACACTTTTAACTCTCATATATATCATATCACGAAACATGTGCTACAATAAATAAAAAAATCTTTCCTGAGTAATATTCAATCAAAACATAATAGTTTTTCTACCTAAGATGATCCAATAATCTGCTCATAGTAGGTCACAATTTTTCCACCCTACATGTAGTAAATGCATAACCACCGATCCATCAATGCTAAATTAGCTAAAAAAGTAAGGATATTAAAGTGAATATTAATGGCACTCCACTTTTTTATAAAGGCATTCTCATTATCCTTTCTATCATATGATTTTTTATTTATTAGACCATATGACAATAAAGATAGTGAGATTGCTACTATAAAAAGGTGGAGTAAGATTAACATACATTTCCCAAACAGTAATCCCAAAAAAATATCCAGCCTTATACGTGAGGACAAATAAAGACTTTACTCTTCTGACATTTGGACACTAAACTACTATCGCTTTAAGTAGGCGTACGGAGCATTTCACCTAATTTCCAAGAAACTCCAATTATCAAATATTTTGCCATCTTAATTTTCAATGTTTGTATACCTATTGTAGGTTTCCTTTTTTTTTTTTTTTTTTGGGTCATAAAAGTGGGAAGGTAGGTCACTTGTTGTGAGCAAGACAAATTGCTTTGTGTAATGGGTGAAATTCTTCCGAGGATTTTGGTCAGATACTAAATGCTCCATTAGTTTTATACTTGATGTGCATCTGCAATTGCAGTTGTCTAAATAAAAAGTATGATTAAAAGGTGAATATAGCAAAGAGGATTCATTACAAGGTAGGGAGAAGGTTCTGATCCTCATGGAATAGATGTTTCCACAAATTTGTTCATCAGTTATGCAAAAGGCTTGCAATCTGTGTTTGCACACAGATGCACTTTTTATTTGCAATGCGGAGCCTTCAGATAAGCATAGAGATATCTCTGAACTTCAATATATGATGAATAGGTAAGAACGATGGGCATTGTCACACCATTGGGACTTATGTCGGAACCATAACTTAAGGTTTCTTAAAAATTGAAATTGACACCTGAAAAGGTGGATATTTCAAATCATGTGCGAACTTTTCTTCTTGGGCTCCAATTTGTATCTTTAGAATAGGAAAGAGGAATCTCTTATCCATTGCTTGCCTCCTCATATGTGGTTTAAATTGAATACGGATCACTATGTGTATGCTCAAGGGTTGCAATAACTATTTCATGACATATTGTTTAGACATACACCTATATGTGTTATATTGGTATTGGAAAATGTAAGTTACATGAAGAAAAAAGGTAACTTACACAGTGATAGAAATGTATATAGATATATGTAAGTATATCAACTACCCATACAACTGTAGATATTTAAGAAATATGACTACTAAAATGGTACATATATCAATTTGTAGTCTTTTTCTTTAAATTTTCTTTTTCTTACAAGTGGGGTGTGAAATTTAAGAATTGGGGAGGGAAAGGTGGATTTATAGTCATATATAAGAATAACTCAACAATGATTGTTGGCATTTCAACTTCTAATTATATATTTATAAGTGTGTACTATTTGTGCATAAGTAAAACTAAAAGCACATTTCTGAAATATCTACTTATAAGTCAATGACTAGAGGGGCATTTGATAACACTGAAAACTGAATATGAAATGTGCTGAAGTATTCGCTTGCTAAATCAATCACTTTTTGACAATTAATTAGCCAGTGGCACTTGAGAACTGATAGAATATTTATTTAATTTCTATATTGAATTGGTTTTCTTAAGTATTATTTTCTTATTCTCGTAATTTGCAGATAGAAGGTGTGTGTAGGGGGACATTCCATAAATATTGTGCAATAAGTGTGTTTGAAAAGAAAATTTCTGCGCAATAAGAGTGTTTGAAAAGAAAATATATGTAGCCATGTTTATGGGTCAGATACCTAACCTTTGGAGGAATTTTGTTAACTCAAACAGATCTCACCGGTTCGACGAAAACTTGAATCCAATTTGCCCCATATCAAATTCAAAGTATAAGTGCATTACATATAACTATAGGAAAATTCTAAAGTTAATTATTTCTGCAAATTGTATCTCTTTGCGATAATAATGATCCATGATTTAAATTAAGGGTTCTTCTATCCTATGCTCTAAGAGCACAAAAATAAGAGGTGAACCTAGTAGTTAGTTATCTGAAAGGTCCAAATTTTCTTTGCTAAATTTAGCTTAAATTCAAAGAGTGGATGATAATATTTGAAATTGATAGCAAAGTCACTGCTGTAGTTTGTGTACTTATTCTGCGCTCTTGGGAGATAAAACCTTTAAATAACTCAAATTATTGCAATCTAATGGTAAAAAATAACTAATTCATTATTCACGGATAAATTTAATTTGATGATATGATATGCAGAAGGGACTATAAATCTCTTGTAACTATCATCCATATATAAGCGGCACTACAAAGCATATATGTTCCCTTTGTATGGTCAGTTATGATTTAAACGTTTTAAACTAATAGACAATGTCGAACCTAAAACCATTTGAACTTACCACCATGCTTTAAGTATACTTAGTTTTGACTTAAAGCTCTTCAAACAAGTAGACAATGTCAAGTTTGAAACCGTTTGAACTTATTCTTACTCTTGACATAAACCTTTTAAACTAGTGAAGAAAACCATTTTGAGTTTACCATTGTATATTTAGGGGAAAAATATAAGAGGACAACCTGGATTGCACTAGCAAGGTGTAGACTCGAAAATTTTGTTTTCTTATAACCTTGTAACGAACCTTAGACGAACCAGTCCAAGAAAGCAGCTCATAGTTTAACGAACCAGTCTAATTCTATCCCTTCACTTTCTTCGCCTCCAAAAATTGGCCCATTAAATTTGCTTTTGATCTTGGCTTCTTGCCTACATGCACTACTCTCCACACAAGTCAAGTCCAAGAAGGAGTCCATCCTTCCCAAGCCTCTCCAAATGGTATTGAGAACTGTTGGACACTTGGACTGTCTCCAATTTGTTGTTTGACAAGTTATTTACTAGAAGGGATTTCAAATATCTCTTAAGTGTTGGTCGATAGGTCAATTCTCATACCCTATTTAAAAAATGTAGAAGTTGTGTCGGGAAGTTTCTTTAGTTTAGACGGGCCCTCGCTCCCACCTGCCCGCCCCTTTTCAAGTGTAAACGGAGGTCTCAATTGAATTCAAGGTTTCTCACTTACAATTCTTTTTCCTATGATCTAACTCATCAATCCCCCTTGTATAGGCCCTCTCTTTTGTTTAGCATAAGAAATTATATACGTTGTCAATTATATAAAATAATAATAATAATAATATCTTACCATCTTTTGGGCCCATGTGAGGTCACATTTATTGCGAGATTGTCCTCCATATTATAATTTGAAAGTATTGATGACTTGAGTCAAGAGGCTTGAAATAAGACTTAGGAGATTGTGAGTTTTCTTAGGACAAAGTAAGGGAGTTGGATAGGGGAAGTGGAGAAAAGTTAGGTAAATAAGGATTGAGGCCGATTTTTTTTTTTTTTTGGCCTTAACTATTAATACTTTAGACATATAATCATTGTGGCTTCGTTAATCAATTTCTGTTTTGTGTTTTACAAGAGAGCGCAAAGAAATGGAGCAGTATTTCCACTAGTATACATTAATAATACACATTTTTTAAAATAGACGACAACACAGGTGCTATCCTATCTTTAAAGGAGAGGGGAACCCTTTTTTTTTTTTTTTTTGTGGATACATAAAGGAGAAGGGAACTTAACAATGCAATCAAATACAAACCATATGGTTGAATCAAGATATGTGACATATGACTACTCACTAAAAGAAGAAATAAAAATGTGACCGATGGACCCAGTAAAACTAGACTCAGGCAGATGTCTGTAAATACAAATCACGCATACTCAAATTTTTTCCCTTTTTTTTATAAAGATTAAGTTTCTATCCATTGTTAATGTAGTAGATTTTTTACACTAACAAATGTAGATATATGTTACCTATGCAAAAAAGTGAATTTTAAATTTGAAATTAAACTACATAGTCTGCATCTACATGTGGTGCGTATATAGTGACAGTGTACAAAAAATTATTCTTTTTTTTGTTAACCTTTCAATGCCCTTTTACATCTTTTCCACCCCAATTATGGAACACAAAATACGAATCCTGAATCTGACAATGAAAAAGCTCTTAACAGCTTGCCTTAACCATTGGAGTGATCCTAGTGATTGCGGGCGTAAGATGCGTACATACATGGCCCTAGCTAGTGAGCTTAGACAAATATTACTGGGCCATGGGCCGGGCAAAAACAGCCGTCTGCACATATCAACAAGGGTAGGTTTAGGGAATGGGACCGTTAGAACAATTATTTTGTATTGACTTTAACCGTAATTCTGTAACTCAATAAATATTTTTTCAAGTGTGAATTTTGTGCTAATATGAACTGGTATTATGCTTTATGATTTTTGCAGTAATGTCGCCATCATTTGAATTATAACTGGGATGCAGGAGCTACACAAATGTGCAACGACAGCTAAAGATGAAGTTTCTATATAATGCATATTGTCTCTCGAAATCAAAATAAAAGTTTTCTACTTTTCCCAAGTATAGGACTAGCACCGTTATTGGTTTCCATATAACATCAATCTCCTAAATTTCATGATCTAATCTCAATTGCTTGGGGCACAGATATCAACTATTTAACAAAATCATTAGTTATAATCCTAATTGTTCTCTTTTAATAGTTTTCTTGAATTGAATTTCTTTTTCTGTTTAAAAGGTATATTTACAACAGTTTGTTATGATTATTTACAATGAAAAGCTCCTATATGTGTTTGGTTTTCTACTTGAGACGACAATTTAGACAATAAATGTGCAGATAAACCATGCAGGGCTCCTGTTTCTACTTTTGTTGGACTCCTTATGTCAAACCAAGAGTTGGAAAAAGCGTGAAAAATCTTCTTGTCAGATCTCTTTCTGGACTAATAATAGTACTGAATGTAAAACTTATCATAACATACCACAAAATTGCAATGTTAAAATTGAAGTAATTTTTGTTCAGATCTCCGTATTTGAAATTTCAAAGGAAGTCTGCATCATAATCATTAAAAACATCCAGGAAGTTTCAATCCCCTTGATGGCTTGGATCAGAGGTGGGGAATGATGTACTTTGTCCTAAACAGAGTTCTTTTCGTGTTTAAGATTGTTTGCATCCTTCATCGTGAGCGGGGCAAATTACTAAACGACATTTTCCTCCTATATATTTGCTTAGCATGCATGGTACAAAGGACACAGGGTGGCAAGTTAATACGAAGTTGTAAATGCTAGTTCACAGGTCCCCCAAAAAATGGCTGCTGCAGCTGACATTTGTCAGCAGAAAAGAACTGTAGAGAGAAGGAAAGAAAGCAGGAAAAAAGGATGAGAAAACATATTTCGTCCATTGCATCTACCATTTTCCCACTCAAAAGGGATAATGTAATTACTTTTGTGCTCATAATCATAAAGTGCGTAGATTTACTTAAAATTCTATTTCTTCTTGCTTATCTTCTATGTTCCTTTTTATACTTTTTTTTAATCTACACCATTTCCTTCCATTGCTACTATTATTTTTGTACCTAAAATAATCATTTAAAAATACCTTTCCAATTTCTTTTGATTTTCTTGATATTTTTTGTTTTGTTAATTTTCAATATTAGTTCATGGAAGATCTATATTAGAAAATGCTGCGCGTTGCTTAAATAAGAAAGCATATTTCATCAAGTTTTATTTATTTTTTGAAGTCAAAACAATTATAGACATGTTAGATATTATTATATATTTGCAAATACCATTTCAGAATGAACAAATAAACAAATCAATGATACCAAAGCAAATGTTAAAGTAAATCAACAATTTAATTCTACATATCCAACAAGTTATATTCGCAAACAAAGAGACTGAATTGAATCATGTAGAAATAGAAAGAAACTTCACTATAAGGCAATAAAAAGGGGAAAAGAAAAGAAAGTCAGTCAATTTGGCAATTAATGATGAGAAATTTCCAATTTTGTGATGAAATTTAAAAATTTCCTGCAAAGTGGACGATTTTGTTGTGGATTTCTGCCATATGATGTTCATATTCAGCAAATGTGAGCTCTGTTGAGCTAGCATTCACTGAATGCGAGTTCAAAGGGATATAAAAAAATCTTAGTTGTATCCAAAGCTCGCATTTGTTAAATGCGTGTATACTGCCTTAATCAACTCATGTTTGCTACTCTAGACTAGGTCTTCTTTCTGACATCTCCCAATCAGGAAGCGACCGTGTAGAGTGGTCATCAAGTCTTTGTGCCATTTATTCTTATTTTGTTCATCTGGATTCATATTGGTACTTGAATCATTCTCCAGCACAAGAGATTTCAGATAGCAGTAGTAAGATACTCTGTTTTATGTCAACAGCTCTCTCATCTCTACAAATAAATTCTTAGATAAAATTTAGATGTTGTCATCCGTTGTCAAATTTAATACTAATTGACCATAAAGTCTTTCTATTTGATTACTTCATCTGTCTTTGTCGATAACATTATAGTTTGAAATTTTAAAGACACCGAATCTGTTTCTTGCATTGTCGTAAACATTATAAAATCTTCTTAGATATGCATGTTAAACATCAAGATTGTAGGCATATTTGACCTGGTTACTGTCTTCAATTGAGAAATTTCTCCTTTCTAATTTTATAGTAAAAAATATTCTAGTAAGAAGAGTTCCATGAACTAAACGCTTGTACACTTGTGGAAAATCAGTGGGCTAATAAGCACTAATTTTAAATCAAGAAGTCATCACAAGCCAACTATTAGATGCTGATATTCAAGGAAAAGTATGAATTGACATCAAAGTCTTTCTGTAAATGACTTAAAATTGCTAGAAGCAAACTACACTGGTCTAATTTAACTACTCATCGATATGTATTAACGACAAGTTTGAAGATAAATATTAGAATTTTGGAAATGTAGAACACGGAAATGAAAATGTCATCCAAATTGTCATCACAGATGATTTGGTTAATTCAGTACTTCAAAGGCAGAAAATAGTTTGTGTTATAGAGATATAGGACTCATGCAGCCATTATGCTTTAATTCAGAAACTTCACAATTGGTTAATTATAGAGTTTGATAATTCAAAACTGCAAAGAAAAACTTTGAGCTACTTATTCTGTGTCTTCAAGAGTCGGTTTAAGAATCTGCTTCCTCTAAGTTGCAAGGAACAGCAGTTACAAAAGCAAAATCTCAAGGACTAAGCAAAAAGTGGAAATCAAAAAGAAAAACACAATCCTTAAGTGCCTATTTGAGAAAGAATGCTAGATAAACAGATGGCAGCAAATTAAAAAACTACATATATTCAACAATATCAAGTCCACCAATCTAGGGTGTCTTCAACAATAATACTGGCAACCATAAGAGCTTCCTCATCAAATGTGAGAGTTCACATCAGAGAATCCAACGTTACAAACATGAACAAAAAGGAAACCTTTTGATTACAGTCTAATGATATTCTTGTGCACACTTTTCATATTATCAACAATAAAAACCAATGGAAATATCTTAGGACATACTACAATGGGAATGGCTGTCTTATTCAACACTACAAACAACGAAATTTCCCTGTTTTCTATCCTTTTCTTGACAAGCACATATACTAACAGGTTTTCATGGAGAAACTCCTTTGCCAGAGACACAAAGCATTTAAGAAACTCCTCTAAGAGATGCATTCAAAAGAACTTAAAGCCAAAGAAACCAGCTTAGTCAACATCTTATATTAGTGAATAGGAATAATTCATCGCAGTGAAGGAATCAGACATAAGATCTTATCATTACAGAAATTCTTTTGTTCAAAACCATAAATTAAACATTTGATATCATCAATTCATCCAGCCCACTCTTACCACAGCTTCATTAATTTTAAACCAAAAATTACATTTAGATTACAAGAATTATTACAAATATTACCTCTGTCAGAAGTTAAAGAATGAGTCAACAATCTTCACATGCTATTGAGTCTAGATTCTTCAAGATCAACCTTCAGTAGAGGAAGAAGGGATAGTTTAAAGAGAGGGAAAGAATTAAAAATTGAAATTACAAATCAAAAATTAATTTACTCAAAGACTTGCAATGCAAAAGCTAAAGAATAACGTGCTCTTGTTCCACTTGATCACATTACACAAGTAATAAGAGGAAAAATAAAAGAAAAGAAAGAAAATAAGGAAATTACAAAGATTAAATGCTCCTATGCCCCTTGTAAATTACATCACATCTAAAAAGGAAAAAATACAATTAATTACAATTTAAGTTGGCTAATTTAACAAACAAACTAAGCTAAGGGTCAAATGATATTGGTTAAGGACCTAATTGCAAACGCTAAGCAAAAGTTTTGGGGTCAAATTATAAATTTCTAAAACTTTAGGGCATAGATTCAAAACAAATGAAGAAATGAAGAAATGAAGGACTAAAGTTTTCGGGTCAACAAAATGTTGTTTGATTCTCGAATCATTCTTTGTTCCCTTTTTCCCTTATAAGACCTGGAACCTCTCTTGAGCTAAAAAAATAGAAAGACTAGAAATAATTTGGTGACTAACATACAACATTAAAATCAAGAGAACAAAGCATTGGCTTTCCTACTACTTCTTCCTAAATTGAAAAATTAGGTAGATACTTATTTACTCACATTAAAGATGAGAAAACTATGGTTTATGATATGCAAGGGTTAATTACAATTAGCCCCCTTGAACTTGGGTTATAAACTTATAGATAGTGTTGAATTCACTGGGGGTATGAACAATTTCAGAAAACTTTTCATGTCTCTTGCATTCCTTTGTTCCAAAGAGCTGGTTAAATATAGATTTTACTTTCAGGAGTTCAATGGCAGTGTTATTGGCTATAAGATGAAAAGAATTCTTTAATTTGTTTGAACTTTATGATTTAATTACTGAAACTGGAGGACAACAAGGATTATGATGCGAGTGTCCTCATGGTCTAGGGAAATCAAGAAACAAATCTTGCAAAGACCATCCAAACATGCATCAGTAGTCTAAGCTGTAGTCTAAATTCTTAATTCAGGAAGAAACAGAGCACAATCTGCATAGATTCTTGTGGCAGAAAAAACTAAATGAGGAATATATTCATCTTTGACTTAAGCATAAGATTGTATCATCTGGCCTGAAAAAGTTAACAAATAATTCCAGGTGCATCAATGCATGAAAGCTCAAGCTAGTGGAACTCGAACGATAATAAGACAAACACTAACCTCAGGCATACAGTGACTATTCACGAGCAACCACAACCACCTGTTTCCCGACATTGCGACCACTAAACAGACCAACAAGGGCAGCAGGACCGCTTTCTAGGCCTTCCGCAATGTCTTCCACATAGGTGATCTTTTTTTCTCGGACATCAAGCAGTGCAAGGTCCAAAAACTTCGGATAGAGGTGAAAGAATTCAAACACACCAAATGCTTCCACTCTAAGATGTTTGAAAATAACATTAGGCACATTATGTAGTCCTTCAAATTTATCTAGGTTATATTGTGAGACCTGTCTACACACAGAAATTCGGCGACAAACTCTCATATTGAGAGCACTACATCCAACATCTTTCCCCCAACATTGTCAAAGTAAATATCAATTCCTTCAGGGAAGCACCTGAAACAAGAATCCAGCATTCATCCAAGATCGATAACCTCTATCTGGGATAAGTATTGCTTTTGTGAGTAGATATCATATCAATCAAATCTACATGTCTTAGTCATATAGCTATTTTCTGTGTCCTATGTATTGTGGTCTATGCAATACAAAATTGAAATGCAACGTTCAAAGTCATCCAGAAAAGGGACGTTAGAAAAATGAAATGCATCCTGGCAGCTACTTGGCATTGGCTCAAAACTAAAATAGGACAATGGACTTCATTGATTATCTGCTTCAATGGTACTCTACTATTCCCATATTTTGCCCCTTTCAATTTCCCAAAACCCTTCACTTTATTTCTGGTTTATTTAAATTTCTTTTTGTTTTGATTTCGATTGCTCCTCAAGATGTCATTTCCAAATGAATCATATTCAGCATAATCAAACTACTTAGGGAACAAAAAATAGGTATGACTGGTGACA
This sequence comes from Gardenia jasminoides, assembly GCA_013103745.1. Taxonomy (NCBI): domain Eukaryota; kingdom Viridiplantae; phylum Streptophyta; class Magnoliopsida; order Gentianales; family Rubiaceae; genus Gardenia; species Gardenia jasminoides. Next base: position 31,854,219 of record CM023103.1, read on the forward strand.
TGCCTTGGAGTACTTGTTTTAATTGCTTCCAAATCAGATGATGAGTATGATACGTAGTCAGAATCTTAAAGAGTTGGCTAAGTAATTTGACAGGATTAGTTGGTTCCATTACTAACAGTACTACTACCCTTAGGACTGCAGCAGCCAGCAGTTGATTAATGCTACATCTCTTGACATGCTGCCCTCATCTAATCACAAGGCAAAAATTTCATCTTCTTTCATTTCGGACTTCAGCACCTGAATGGTCTGATAACTTTTCTTGCTTCTAGATGCTGACAAAACTATTGCAATGATATATGTTCTTCACCAAATCTCTTAGACATCTAGCTTCCAACCTTCCAGCTTACAAAACCTTGAAAACTTTCTGTTCTTTGCCTTTTCTTTAGTCCAATTTGGCTATATACCTTAGCAATCCTGGGCACATATGTCTCATCTTGCAATTGGAATGTGGATGTTGTGTTTTTGTACAGAGTAATTCTTGGCTCTTGGGTACGAGTTTCAGAATTTGGCTGCAAAAGTAGCTTTTGGCTATTATTCCTGTGCGATGTGGTAAGGTGGAAATAAGGGATTCTGAACATGAAATGAATATCATCAAATTGGTTACTGAATGAAATTTGTTCTAGTTTGAAGGCACACGAGATAGATCAGGATAGTGGATACTTGTTCAAGTGTGAACAGACAATAAGTTGGGGTGTTCTACCGGACATGCTGGTTAATCAAGATGATACAGAGTTAACATGCAGTTTAGGAGCAAATTTTTGTGTTTGTCCTTCATAGTTTTATCCCCCTAATGTAGCAAAAGATTTTTCAGGAGAAAAACAAGAACAAGGAAAAAATTGCTGTCAAGTCTAAAATTAGGTTCACTATGATATTTGTCAAAATCATGCTCAAGGAGAAATTCTGGTGAGGACTGACTGTTATCATCCTGCGGTGCCATACAAAAAAATTAGATGCATTGAAGACAATTATCGCACACTAATTTCCTAGACTGTTTGATAAGGTAAAGCAAAGGATAGCTGCAACAAGTGGAAAAAAGTATGAATTCTTCAAAGTTTTCTCTCAGAAGCTTTAACTAGATAATAACATTATGCTAATTTTAGGCCATAATGATTGCAATGTTGCATGCCTTTTCAAAGCAGCGGCCAAGTCCTCCTCTACTTTGTAGTTGAAAGCGTCATCAAACCCTAACTTGCTCTTCAGAAGATCAACCTTGTCAATTTCAAATATAGAGTGGAAGTTAGAACACATACATAAGTGGATAATATATCTAGCTGGATAAAGAATTCTACATGGCTAAACTGTAAGACGGCCAAATCAGAATCAAAAGGTACACAAAATCAACAATCAGAAGAGCAAGAAAGAACACACAAAACCTACCTCAACCACTGGTTGATGGATGGGGCAGCAACAACAGGGTCGTGGCTGATGATTCCAAGCTTCCCTGATGTGGATTTCCGGCGACTTCCTCCCCAACTCGCTGCTGGACTCAAAGATTGGAAAAGCTTCAGATTTTCCTTCAGTTGAAGGAGACAATTGATGGCTCAGAATCGATTTCACGGTTTTGATGGAGCGAATTGACTGGTTTTTGACTGAAATTTTCGGTTTGCCCAATTTCACCAACAAGGGTTTCTGATTTCCGACGTCTGTACAGTGGAGCTGCTAAGGGAATTTAGTTTTAGATAAACTCGTATTTGTGAAATGCGAATTTTATAGCTCACATTTACTGAATGCACACTCTACGTGATAAATTCTTTTCTTTGATTTTTTTTTTTTGCGCGAGCAAATATAAACCCGCATTTATAAAATGCAATTTTACTTAAAGTCGCATTTCTTGAATGTGAAAATCCTATTTTCAGAAGTCCCTTCCAAACAACCCCTATTTGAGAATTTTTTTTCCATAATAATTTTGAAAATTTCTCATTAATGATTGAGAGTTTTAGTTAATCTTCAGAGTTAATATTCAGGGGAATTAAACTCATTATTTCATCTTGTTGGATGGAAAAACTAACTCTAAGTTTTGACCATGTCATAGGGGTTAAAGTGTTGAAAATGAGAATTCTAAGGGCAAAGTGCAAAAAGCACAAAGGGCCATGGTTCGATCCGGTTATGTATCGTAGATGATATGGTGAACTCTGCAAGGTTTATATATTTGTTGCATATTCATCCAAAAGTTTGGTATATTTTGTTATAGGATCTATTTTGCAATCATCCAACATTGTTATTTGGTATAAACAAGGATGACAGTACACACCGTAAAATAGCAGTTTTATACAGCAACCATCAAAATACTTATCGAGGTACCTTTTACATTCGGAGATATATTACACAGACATAATTGATACTACAACCACCAGAGAAGAGACTAACCAAGGATTAACTTAATTATAGGGAGATAATCAGTAGAACTCCCAAGCTGCAGAAGACACATACGAACACAACATCAAAGCTACAAATATTATCACTCGTGGTATATCAACAAGCTTCTGCAGAATGTTTTAGTGCTTTGGAACCCAGACAATGTGATCCCCAGGAATGAAATGGCAGATTGGACCAGTTCCAGGCTTCACCTTGAGCAGCTGAAAAGCCAAATGGTTTGGATCCCATAATGATGTATCCTCGTGACAAACAACCACAGCCTTAACTTTCGCTCCATCAGCCCCAACTAAATTAACCATGTATGCGTCGGTATGCTGCAGGGCGTGGCAGTAAAAAACTGCGTAGGCATACTTTTGCTTGTGGCAAGCAACAAATTTATCGTCAAGGGTCGCTGTATTATCAGTTAACTTGGAAACAACCACAATAACATATTTTTGGATTTTTGCATCAGCTTTCGGTGCTTCGTTTGAGACTGCTAGAAGATTTTTGCCCAGCTTTGAAGTAGCGAAATTGACCATCGACTCGAGAGAAGTCGCACACTTCTTGTCCTCCCCTTTCATTGCAGGCGCCTCGCATTCCGCTATTGAATCCTTGATAGCTTCAGCTTGTGCTGAATGTGGGTTCACCGAGAACTTGTTCAAAATTTCAGGAATAGATTTGGATGAGAAGGGAATGGAATCAGCGACCTGGCGGGGCAGGAAAACCGTCTTACTCTTCACTGATTCAACAAACTGCATATCCATGCTTGAGCCGCGATGGAGATCCTTTTTCAAGAAGAAAGCTGATACTTTTTGGTAATCTTGGAGTGGGGCTTTGGAAGGAGTATAGTCAACGTATCTATTCAAGATGAAAGGTGATACTTTTGTCCTGTGATTATGGAGTTGGTCTTTGGATTTGGAAGGATTGTCTGGTCTTACGCTGAAACCGCCACTTCCCAGGAACTTTCCTGTAATTAATGGATGAGCACCAAAATACAATACCTAATATTTTGAGGAACATCAAAAAGTTTTACAATTTGGCGGAAAAAATGTTTAAATTTATATTTTCAAATTTTATATAAAAATATAAATTTTTAATTTTCTAAAGAAGAAAAACCTAATTTTCTGAAACTAGGAGGACCATGTCCCCTAGCCATCCCCCTATTTCCACCTCTGGAGTATTGGCTTTTTGTTCTTTCGAAGTAGTGTGAAAGGTTAATTTTGGTATATTATTGAAAAATAAAAACTAAATATGGTGACCGTTGGTGAAACAGAGTAGGCAGGGAGTTCATGGTTCATCAACATGAATATCCGGTGATAATCTCTTTGAGAATTGATCTCGTGAACTGAACATAGTCTGCAGAATCACTTGTGCATGATTAGAAAACATTTAGGATTTTCTACTTATTTTGTCTGTAAAATCTTCTACACATTGCATGATTATAAAACATTTAGCCAAACCATTTTTTTATAGTTAATTTTTTTATTTTTCTAACAAATATCTAACTTATCACGTAAAATTTATACACAACACTTACTACACCTCCTTACGTTTATATACTTTTCTAAACTTACCTTCATTTTTTTTAAAAGTTTAATACTTGAACTTGTTAGATAGATGCTTAAATCTTTTACTCATTTTGTGAGGTCTTTGTATTGGAAAACCAAAGACAAAGACCAGATCCACTGTCTTTGTCCGCATGATCTTGTGAAGTTTTTGTTTTTTTGGTCTTGCTTCTAGTGGAACTAGAAATTTGCTGTGTAAATTTTTTGAAAATTTTTTAGCTTTTGAAATCAGTTAAGTGCCTACTAAATCTCCTAAAATCTAAGGCAGACAAACAAAAAATCAGCTCAAGCAATAGAAAAATGGGAACAAACAAATAAATATAGGAAAGGTGCACATCTCACACCATTGTGTACGAGATCTCTAAGAGCTTTGGGCATAGGAGTGTTTGGAAGCTTGGATTTCCAGTAAACATCAAGATCTGCATGCTTTGCTACAACTCCTATCTGGTATAAATTTCAACATACACAAAAGAATTTTATCAGCAATTAAGTTTCCACACAGCCCAAAATGCATGCAAATTATCATGAAGTTAAAACTTAAGATAACCTATAACTTTGGAATGATAGATCAGATACTTACAGAAACAAGTGTGAGACAGTAGAGGAGCTTGAGCAAGCCCATAATATTTATGCCACAGTAGAATTCTGCTGCGTAAGGCTGAGTGAAGAGAGTATTAAATTCTAAATGTTGAGGTGAGATGGCTCGAGAACCTTAGCAGCGTTATTTATAGTGCAAGAGCCACTGCGGCCTGCTAATTATTCCAGAGGCGGAAAGTTTTGACATGGCTAAGACAGAATAGTTGAGCAATTTAGGGTCTCTTTGTTTTGATTGAAAAACTGTTTTAGAAAATATTTTTCTTAATTTGTGCTTTTTGGTTCAATTTAACCCCGGGAAAATGAGATATCTCTTGGTAAAAATCTTTTGCATAGGCGCGTGTAAATAACTTCAGTTACAAACCTACTGACGTTATTTTCCACCCCCATCTCATCTCTTTTGGCGGTAGTTACCTTTTCAACATATGAAGTGAAAGGTGTATAGGAAACTGTTCTGGCGGGATTCGCCAATGATATCATGTCGGCAATTCTGTAGATCAATAACAGTGGCCAGCTTTTGCTTTCGAAAATTCAATCCATGATGAGATCTTTAGATCTTTAAAAGAATTTTGGTAGTAAAATATCCTTGTGAGACTTGGTTTTGTTGCATGGCTGATTTGGAAAATTAATGGCTCCATATGAATTGGTTATTTTTGAAGGTGTTTGTTTTTAAAAAAATTTTACTCTTGGAATGTATACGAAAAACTTTTATTGTAGGTGTTTAGGTTGTATTCAGAGTGTTTTCGATATATATTTTGAAGTATTTTTAGAACTTTAAACTTTTTGGGTATCTTTTTTAAATTTACACCACTCTCCACTATCACCTACCGCCACCACCCCCTCCTTTTCCTTCTTCCTTTTTCCTCTTTCCCCCTTCTTCTCCCTCTCCTTCCTTCTTTTTCCTCCCTCCAGCTTCTCCTGCCATAATGATGAGGACATGCAAGTTGATCATACGTCAAAGGATGATGTGTTGCGTGTTCCAAATAGTCCAATAACAAGATCTCGTGCAAGATAAATGCGAGTATCACTTCAAGCATTTGTACAAACTATCAAGGAGCAAGTTTGGAAGTGCAAGCCGATTGAAGGGATGGAGCAAAGCATGAAGTTCGTGACCTTGCTCAAGGTTGAAGAGCTGTGACAAGCCAAATTGGATTCTAGTGTGTGTGTTAGCTATTTGGTTTAGTATGTGATATGTGTTAATTTGTTAGTTAATTTATTAGTGATTTATTAGTTAATAATCCTAGTTCTAGTAAAAGTGAAGGTTTGGCCAGCTTAGTGATTAAGAGGACCGTGAGTCTTAGTCCTAGTCTACATAGGAAAGTGGAAACCTCTTTACATTTTCCCTATAAATAGACCACACGAAATTCTTTAATAAGTTAGTCAAATTTTCTAGCAATTGAGTGCATTCTCTTGGCTTCTTGAAACTACTTGAATACTTTAGAATTCATTTGAGTATTCACCTTGGCTTATCAAACAAGAATCACATTTGTTTGTAGCAACTTCTACCATCACCCAAAGTTCTAATTATTGCTTCTTTGTGGGTGAATAATCTCTCTTAGTTCATGGGGGGAAGGGATGGGTTGGGCGGTTTGGGGGGAGGGAGTGTAAGTGAGAGGTCTCGGGTTCGAGACCTCCCACTCACACTTAAAAAAAAAATCTCTCTTAGTTCATAAATAAGAGGTTTTTAGGGTTTTAAGTTTCCACAATCTCAAGCAAACTTTGGTACATTGTCTAAATCTAAGCTTGAAGGATACGAGTTCTTCCAAGTCTTGGTTGGTCTTGTATCAGCTGGCATTAGAGTTGGTTGACTACATCTAGGTTATATTCCTTTTATTCTTTGCATTTTGCAGTCGTTAGTTTGCTATTCTTGTTGGCATTAGAGTAAAGAAAAAAAGCAGCCATTAGGGCTTTCTTGTGTCGCTAGAGTTTTCGTTTGTTCTTGGAGTCGCTAGAGTTTCATGCTTCAATTCTATTCGAGCTTGTTTCCATTTGTTGTGTCCTGATTTTCATCTTGTTTGTTAGTTATTTGTGCTCAAGTGTTGCTTATTTCATTGAGTTAATAAAAAAAAATTTTTCATCCCTGTTCTTGTTCTTGTTTCCATGGCTGAATATACTCGCGACTGTCCAGCTTGTTTCTTGTTACATATCTTGAATTTCTAGGTTGAAAATCTTGAAGTTCTTGAATTTCTTGATTGATATATTGAAGTTCTTCAGGTCCTTGATTAAAATCTACAAATTTCTTGAAGTTCTTGAACGGATCTTAATATCCTTGAATTGCTTGAATTTGGAAGTTCAAAACCTTGAAGAATCTTGATTTTACTTGTTTCTTGATGTGATGTATGTGAGATAAAAATGTTGTTGGGAAGATAAAAGGTGATTGGAAAGTGTGATTATGATGTGTAAAGTAAATTTTGAAAATAAATTAAATAAATTTCTATCCTATTGTTTCTTGAAAGTGACTTATTTGATCTGAACCTGCACATTCAAATTTGAAGTAGTTGTGTTAAAGAAACCTTATTCCAGTCGAGTGATAGGGTGTATTTTAGTCATTAATTTTGTTAATATTTCCTAATTATTTGGACTAAATATTGCACTCCTTGGTGGATTTTACTTCATTTTTGTATTTGGTGATTAATTATAGAAATTGGTGGAAAAGATGCTGAAAATCTGTTTTTCCAAAAGATTTCCTGACAGTTAGGCATAGACGTGCCTAAGTCAGACGTCCAAGTTTGGGTTGTCAGGATCTCGAGGACACGTGGGCAGTTTCCAAAAAATTGAGAATTCCAAATTTGAAGATGTGCTAGAATTAATTATTCTCTTTTCCTATTTAGTAGTGGGTTTTTTATTAGGAAATTATTTTGATATTTGTTATTAGGAAATCTGTTTAGATTAGATAAGTGAGAATCTTTGCTTTTGATTAGGAAATTCCTACTGGATTAGGAATATAGGTTTATTTCTTGATTAGGGGTTGTTAACGGGCGTATCTTGACTATCTAAAATCTAAGGAAGAGTTGGTCAATAAAGAGCTTATCCGGCAGCTATAACCAGCCTATTAATGAATTGAATGAATATCTTTGCATCGATGATCAGATATATGGACTGTGTCTGAGAAGTTAGGTCTTTGGCTAGAATCAATCTTTCATTCGTTCAATCTCTTTTATTTCAATTATTTGCTTTGTTATTTATTCTTTAGTTATTTCTCCATTTTCTCGAAAATCCCCCCAATTCTTGTACTTGAAAAGAAAAAAATTTTCTCCAATCCCTGTGAAGATGACCCTACTTGCCACTGTATGCAAATTAATAAATTCTTGTGAGTCTGCAATTTGGGTATATCAGATCAAGCAAACTCTTTAGAACCCGGGTGAATTAAGTAAACCATTGCACATCCAGAGTCCCTACTCCAGTACCTAGAGTTGGCTTTTGGCTACTTTTGTTGGCAATAACGTTTATTTATTATTATTGCACAGACTCAACATCTATCAATTTTTGGCGCCATTACCAGGGACTAGTGCGTAAACTATTTGTTTCTTTTTAAGTGCATTTATTTCCTTTTATTTTATTTTTTTCCTATTTCGTATTTGCTTGGTTTGTTTTTGGGTCTATTTTCTAGTTTATGCCTCATTCTTCTCGTACAAGTGATTTGATATATATTCCCGAAATAGAGAAGACTGCACATAAACTGAAAAGGAGACTAGAGAACAAAAAGAGCAACAATCACTGATTACATATCTGGAGGATTCTATAAGTGATTTTTCAAGTGACTCTGAAGAGGAAAAAATTGTTATCGCTCAAAATCGACATTGAGGGAGTTAGCTGCTCCTGATTTAACTCAGCAGCCACTTTACATTACTTTTCCTAATTTAAATGAGAATACTCCCTTTGAGATTAAATCTGGATTAATTCATTTCTTACGTTCTTTCCATGGCCTTTCAGGTGAGGAACTCCATAAGCACCTACAAGAGTTTGATGTAGTGTGCTCAAGTATGAAGCCTCCCAGGGTAATGGAGGAGTAAATCAAGTTATGGGCTTTCCCATTTTCTCTCAAGGACTCAGCAAAAGATTGGTTATACTACCTGCCAGCAGGTAGTATCACTACTTGGGTACAATTGAAGAAAAAGTTCTTAGAGAAGTACTATCTTGCTTCCTAAGCTGCAAGCTTGAGGAAAGAAATATGTGGCATTAAGCAGCAATCGGGAGAGAACTTATATGACTGTTGGGAAAGATTCAACAAGCTCTGCACCAAATGCCCTCAACATCAGATAAATGAGCAATTATTAATTCAGTATTTTTATGAGAGTCTTTGCTTGTCTGATAGGAGCTTAATTGACACTGCAAGTGGTGGAGCACTAGTGAATAAAACCCTTGAAGAGGCATGGGAGCTAATTGAGAGAATGGTGAAGAACTAACAGCAATTTGGCTTTAAGGATAACCTTCCCATTCATCGAGTAAATGAGGTAGAAACTTTGTCTATCCAACAATAATTATCCGAACTAATCTCTTTTGTTCGACAGTTGGTTGTAGGAAATGTGCAACAAGCCAAAGTATGTGGGATCTGCACCAATATTGGACACACTACTGACATGTGCCCGATGCTGCAAGAGGAGAGTTCTGAATAAGATAACATGGTTGGTAACATGCCTGCACTTAGGAGGCAGTAGGATCCATACTCCAACACTTACAATTCGGGTTGGAGGGGATCATCCAAATTTTAGTTATGGAGAAAATCGACAGCACACCTTTAGACACAATAGATAGCAAGGGTTCCAATATCCATACCAGCAAAATTCTCAACCCTCATCTTCTAGTGAAGGGGGTTCCTTGGAAAATCTCGTTAAGAGTTTGGCCATGAATACTGCTCAATTTCAACAGAGTACTGTTTAATTTCAACAAGAGACAAGGTCTAGCATGCACAAATTGGAGACTCAAATAAGTCAATTGGCAACAGCATCCAACCATTTGGAGTCTCAGGTGAATGGGAATCTACCATCTCAGCCGGAAGTCAACCTAAAGAATGTCAGTACTATGACTCTGAGGAGCGGTAGAGAGGTTGAAGGACTTCTACCAGTGGACTTCCACTAGTGATCCCCAAGGATAAGAGTGAGGAACACATTAAAAAAGATCTCGAAGAAGAAGGAGACAAAAATTCTGGTTTTAAAGTAATGCCTCATCCTCTTGTTAAGAGTAAGCCTAACATTGCACCCTTTCCTAGTAGATTGGAGAAGCCAAAGAAACCTGACAAGGAGAAGGAGATCTTAGAGATGTTCAAAAAAGTGGCAATCAATATTCCTCTATTGGACGCAATAAAGCAAGTGCCAAGATATGCTAGATTTTTGAAAAATTTATGCATCAATAGAAAGAAGTTAAAAGGAGATGAGAGAGTAGTGGTAGGGGAGAACGTGTCTGGAGTGTTACAAAGAAAACTCCTACCTAAATGTGGTGATCCAAGTATTTTCATCATCCCCTGTAAGATTGGAAATTCTAGAACTAGAGGTGTCATGCTAGATTTAGGGACTTCTGTTAATGTGATGCCTAAATCTATATTTGATTTCCTAAACCTAAGTTCATTAAAGGAAACGGGAGTGATAATTCAATTGGCTGATCATACTAATGTTTATCTTGAGGGGTTAATTGAGGATGTTTTGATTCAAGTTGAGAGATTAGTTTTTCCTGCTAATTTTTATGTGCTTGATATGGATGACAAGAATTCTCCAAATCCATCACCTATTTTGTTAGGAAGACCAGTTATAAGTACTGCCCAAACTAAAATTGATGTTAATAAGGATACACTCACGATGGAATTTGATGGAGAAATTGTCTATTTTAATATTTTTGATACAAAGAAACATTCTACTGAGTTTCATTCCATGTTTGCTACCAATGTAACTAACCCTATTGTGCAACAGGCATATAAGTTGAATGGTAGGGAAAATCTAGAAGTTGTGGTAACCAAATATCATGAGCAAATAAGTTGTGGTGACCAAGCATCATTAATTTTGTTAATATTTCCTAATTGTTGGGACTAAATATTGCACTCCTTGGTGGATTCTACTTAATTTTTGTATTTGGTGATTCATTGTAGAAATTGGTGGAAAAGATGTTTAAAATCTGTTTTTCCAGAAGACTTCCTGATAGTTAGGCATAGACACGCCTAAGTGAAACGTCCAAGTCCAGGTTGTCGGGATCTCGAGTGCATGTGGGCAGTTTCCAAAGAATTGAGGATCCCAAATTTGAAGATGTGCTGGAATTAATTATTCTCTTTTCCTATTTAGTAGTGGGTTTTTTATTAGGAAACTATTTTGATATTTGTTATTAGGAAATCTGTTTAGATTAGGTAAGTGAGAGTCTTTGCTTTTGATTAGGGAAATTCCTACTGGATTAGGAATGTAGGTTTATTTCTTGATTAGGGGTAGTTAACGGGCATATCTTAACTATTCAAAATCTAAGGAAGAGTTGGTCATTGGAGAGCTTATCCGATGGCTATAACCATCCTATAATGAATTGAATGAATTATCTTTACATCAATGATCAGATATATGGACTGTGTCTGAGAAGTTAGGTCTTTGACTAGAATCAATCTTTCATTCTTTCAATCTCTTTTATTTCAATTATTTTCTTTGTTATTTATTCTTTAGTTATTTCTCCATTTTCTCGAAAATCCCCCCAATTCCTGTACTTGAGAAGAAATGAATTTTCCTCAATCCCTGTGGAGACGACCCTACTTACCACTGTATGTAAATTAATAAATTCTTGTGAGTCTGCAATTTGGGTATATCGGATCAAACAAACTCTTTGGAACTCGGGTAAATTAAGTAACCCATTGCATATCCAGAGTTCCTACTCCAATACCTAGAGTTGGATTTTGGCTACTTTTGTTGGCAATAAGGTTTATTTATTATTATTGCATAGACTCGACACCTGCCATCGAGTTTCCTAAATTATTTCTATCTCAATCTTGTTGGTTTCTAAAGTTGCAACAATCGGATTTCTGGCTTCTTCCCAAAACTGAGCAGGAATCCAGTAAACTTAAAGGAAACAAAGTTGTTTTCGGATTTGGTTTCCAAACACAACATTCCAAATCAAATTTTCATTGCTAAAATAGGTTTTTCCTAATCTAAAATTGAAGGGAAAACCAAGCTTGACCAGATTTGGAATAAGAAAACAAATTCAGTTTTGAACTTTCCAAAAGCTATCCGCACATCTGTTTTATTTTCTAATTTTGCTCCATCGCATAGTTGTTTACTTTCCTGAAATTTCCAGCCTTCTTAATTGAGTTCTCGGAGTCTTCTAAATTTCTAAATTTCAACCATGTCATTGTTCCTTCATTCTAGTTGTGTGCTTCTAGTGTTTGGTCAAAACTTCTGTTTAGTTTTCCTTTGAGTCGTGTGAATAAAAGCTGTCCAATTTTTGATTCTTAATCCCAGCAGTATTTGCTCCAACTTTCCAGAAATAAAAACTTCAGTTTTGAGTCTCTAAATTTTTGTCCAAATCAAGCTAAACTTGTGTGACACCTATTTGGTAAGTTGGTTGATTACTCTTGAACAATTCTAACTTATTCAAGGGTGAAATCAAGAGCCATTGAGAATTATTTGGTGAGCCTAATAAGAGGGTTTGAGTGTAAACATGAGTGTGAGAGCAAACACATAAGGGTGTGATGTGAGACTTTACTACTCTTTTCTACTAACCATCTTTATAGGAATACCTTAACATGTCAAATGGGGGAGAAAAAAATTCCCAAGCATTTGAGCTAAAACTATTTGCTGAATCTTCAAAAGGAGATGTCTGCCGCATATTGGAGCAAAAACTTGAGACTATGCATGAGAGGATGGATCGTCTAGATTTGACTCACAGAAGTGGTTCTAAAGGCAGCCGAGATAAAGCACACTTGCATGAGTCTGAGACTTCTAATTCGGAAAAGGATTATGAGGCTAAACCGAGGAGATCAAGAAGAAACATGAAAGCTGAAAATGATCCTATCAAGGGGATCAAGATGAAAAATCCATCATTTCAAGGCAAATCAGATCCAGATGCTTACTTAGAGTGGGAGAAATGCATCGATCTAATATTTGACTGTAATTCTTATTTGAGGAACAAAAGATGAAGTTTACCATCATGGAGTTCACCGGCTATACTATTGTTTGATGGGATCAAGTTACCACTAGTAGAAGACGGAGTGAAGAATCGCCTATTACTACTTGGGAGAGCTTAAGGTTCTTATGAAGAAACGCTTTGTTTCAAGCCACTATCATCACAACTTATATCATAAGTTGCAGAATTTGAAGCAAAGAAATCAAAGTGTAGAGGACTACTACAAGGAGATAGAGATCTCAATGCTTCAAGCCAACATTATGGAGGATCGGGAAGCTATTATGGCTCGTTTCTTGAGTCGTTTAAGACTAGAAATTGCTGGTCAAGTTGAGATATACCATTAAGTGGAATTTAGTTATATACTTGAGAAGGCAATCAAAGCTGAGTGGAGGCTCAAGAAAGGGGTCAGTTGCGATCCCTAACCAATTTCTTACCTTCTTTTCGCACTCATCAAACATGAAAAGAAGAAAGGAATGCAGCCAACTTTGGGAGTTCATCAAGCTCATCAAAACTGAAGCTTCAGCCATCTAAAAGTGAGAAAAAGTTAGTTGTGAAGTCTTCCAATGACCAACCAAGGCCACAAAACTAGGATAACAAGTGCTTTCGATGTCATAGAATTGGTCATATCACTAGTAAGTGTCTAAATCAAAGGGCTATGGTCATTTTGTCAAGTGGTGAAATAGTCATTGATGATGAGGATGAGTACAAGGATATGCTCCCTTTAATGAAAGGGAAGGATGAGGAAGATGAAGAGCAGCTATGGGTGAAACCGTGGGATTTGGTTTGGTTGCACATAGAGCTCTTGCCGCACACATCAAGGAGGAAGAAGCTCAACATAAGAATATCTTCTATACAAGTTGTCTCATAAAGGATAAAGTGTGTAGTATGGTGATTGATCCAGGAAGTTGTGCAAATGTGGTGAGTTTGTTGATGGTGTAGACACTTGGATTGAAGATGACAGAGCATCCAAGGCCATACCGACTTCAATGGTTGAACAATTGTGGAAATATATGAGTATTGCATCAGGTACTTGTTCATTTTAAAATAGGTCGATATGAAGATAAGGTCCTATGTGATGTTATTTCTATGCAAGTGTTAAGTCCTTAATTGTGCACATAATTTGTGGATATTTCCCTCTTTATCATGCCAAAATATTGTGTTAATTGCTTGATTCTACTCATATTTGGTTTTTGGCATTGATTTTAGGTCATTGGAGTTAAATGGAAGTTAAAAGCACAATTAAGTGAAAATTCTAGAAGATATTGGTTGATAAGGCGCGGGGACTCTATATTTTGCTGTGAAGGATGCCTTTGTGAAGAAGTAATCTTACGGAAGATATTTGCTTTCTTTGGAAACAAAGATTTTATTTACTTTTGGGAATTGGTCAAAGACTCTTTTTATTTAGGAAAGTCTGGAATTGGTTTCCTTATTATTTTGCTATTGCTTAGCAATTTAGACTTCTAATAGGACTTGAACTCTTTGAGTTCTAATTAGGGAAGTGCAGAAACTTAGGAACTTATCGTTTATTTAGCTTAGACTTTCGCTAAAGATAGGCATCTTTGGGACGGCTGGGACTTGTTTTTTTTGGCTGCGACTTTGTTTCGCTTGAAGCAAGCCGTTTTTCTTCCTTCTCTCTTTGCCAATAAAGTATTAATCTTAAACATCTTTGTGCCTGTGATTCCACCGTGAGGAGTGGCTAATCTCCAACTAGTCGAAGGCTAATCTATCTTTGGTTCATCAACTCTGTGAGACTTGTTTGAATTATATTTATTTCATTTATTTACAAGTATTTGAATATTTTCTGATGTTCTCGTTTATGATTAATTCTTACAATTAAATACTTGATCACTATTTATTTGTGGGGATAATCTACTGTTATCTAGAACGCCAAATCCGTAATTGTTTGGAAGGTTTTAGTATTTTTGACAAGTGACGTAATTCAATAGTATAAGAAACTTTTGGATTATTGTCACGGAAATATTCAATCTAACTTAAATGAACTGAGTTTATGTGTTTGTTGGTTAGAATTGGTAGCTTTTCTAATTGTTAATGCTGTCGGTAGGCTAAATCTTAAGAGCTTGTTTAGGGTTGTCTATTGGCAAGAGAAGTAGTCACAGACCTTGTCATGGTTATCGACACAATAAGGATTGGTAAGTTGTCAGAACTTGTTGACAACCATAACCAATTTATTTGTAAACAATGAATACCATTTTGTGTCGGTGATCAGTTTGATGAAACCAAAATGAGATTAGGCCTTTGACTAGAGTTTTTTATTGATTGATTTATTTTTATATTTGAATCCTGTGATATTGTTTATTTTCATCTGAATTGTTAATTAGGGATTGTTCAAAACCCCCAAGTTATTTACTTTTTGATTCACAGAAAATAAATCACCCAATCCCCGAGGATACGATCCTACTCACCATTATATTTGAATTTATATTTTTAGAGTAGGTATTTTATTTTTGGTGGTTTCGACACCTATCAGCAAGCTAGTCATTTACTTCTTGAAAGACCATGACAATTTGATAAAAGCATTTCTCATGACGGTTGAACCAAAAAGTGTAGTTTCTTGCACAATGGTAGAAAAATCATTCTTGTACTTTTGACTCCTAAACAAGTGTATGAAGATCAAGTGCAATTGCAAAATGAATGCGAGTTAGATGTTGGAACAAAAAAGAAAGAAAAACGTGAGAGGCCAAATAAGAGAAAAGAGAGGAAAAAAGTGAGGACATCCACATAGGTAAGGAGAAAAAAGCTACAAGTAATTCAGATGTAGAGGTAAGAAAAAAGGGAAAAATTATGTTTGCAAATGCCAAGGAAGTGAGGAAAGAGCTTTCTCAAATCCAATTCTTGCTTATTCTTACGAGCAAGGAACTTTTATTTCCCTTAAATGAATCTAACCAATCTCTTCCAAGTACTATTGTATGTCTTTTGCTGGAGTACGAAAATGTTTTCCGTGAAGACGTCCCAAGTGGATTTCCGCCCTTAATAGGAGTAGAACACCAAATCGACTTTGTACTTGGGGCATATTTGCCAAACCAGCCAACCTATCAAAGTAATCCTAAGGAGACAAAGGAGTTTCAAAGGCAAGTGGAGGGATTACTTAGCAAAGATTGGGAGGGGAGGGGGAAGAAAAATGAGCCCACATGCTGTGCCCATCATTTTTAGTGGCAAACAAGGATTGTACGTGGAGAATGTGCACTGACAATCAAGCTGTCAGTGCAATCACGATAAAGTGTCACCATCCCATCTCTAGATTAGATGACATATTGGATGAATTGCATGGGGTTGTAGTTTTCACCATCCGATTTTAGCCCTTTGGTTTAACTAACGCACCTAGCACTTTTATGCGCTTAATGAACCATGTTTTGTACGCAATCTTAAGTAAATTTGTAGTTGTCTATTTTGATGATATTCTGATTTATAGCAAGAGTCTAGATGAACATATTGAACATTTGAGATTGGTACTCGAAGTGCTTCGATGAGAAAGGCTATATGCTAATCTCAAGAAGTGCGCTTTTTGCACTAATAAACTTGTGTTCCTGGGTTTTGTTGTTAGGTCGCAGGGAATTCGGGTTGATGAAAGTAAAGTCAAGGCAATTAGTGATTGGTCGATCCCGAAGAGTATTAGTCAAGTAAGGAGCTTTTATGGATTAGCAAGTTTTTATAGGCACTTTGTGAGGGATTTTAGCACAATGGCTGAGCCTTTCACAGCCATCATCAAGAAGAACTCTACTTTCATTTGGAGAGAAGAATAAAACCGTGCTTTTAATGCTTTGAAACACTAACTCACACATGCACCTGTACTTTCCTTACCTGATTTTTCTAAAATTTTTGAAATTGAATGTGATATTTCAAGTGTTGGAATAGGAGCTATGTTGACACAAGGAGGACATCCCATCATGTATTTTAGTGAGAAGTTCAATGGGATAGCCTTGAACTATTGCACATACGACAAAGAGTTATGTGCACTAGTTCGAGCACTTGGGATGTGATAACATTATCTATGTCCTAAGGAGTTTGTTATACACACCGACCATGAATCTCTCAAATATCTCAAAACTCAGCATAAGCTGAACAAGAGGTTGGTGTGATGGACATCTTTCATTGAGATGTCTCCTTACGTCATTAAATATAAAGCTGGCAAGACTAATGTTATGGCTGACGTATTGTCAATAAGATATATGTTTCTTACTTCTGTTGATGTTAAGTTGTTTGGATTCAAGTTGATTAAGGATTTGTATGTTAGTGATGATAATTTCAAGGAAATCTATAGTTTATGCCAACAGATAGCTCATGGTAAGTTCTATCTTTCTAATGGTTATCTATTCTATCAAGATAAGTTATATGTACCGAATTGCTCCATTTGTGAATTGTTAGTGAAGGAGTCACATAGTGGAGGTCTTATGGGACACTATGGTGTACTTGAAATTTTGCAAGATCAGTTTTATTGGCTTCACATGAGAAGAGATGTGCGACATGAAGTTTCTCGATGCACTCAGTGCTTGCATGCCAAGTTGAAGGTAAATTCTTATGGTTTTTATATGCCTTTGCCTATACCAGTGAGTCTTGGATAGATTTGTCTACGAATTTTATACTTGGTTTGCCTGGGACTCAAAAGGACCATGATGCCATATTTGTTGTTGTGGGTAGATTTTCTAAAATGGCACATTTTATTGCTTGTCATAAAACTGACAATGCATTTCATGTTGCTGATTTATTCTTTAGAGACATTGTTCGATTACATGACATACTTAAGACCATCATGTCTGATCTTGATGTTTAGTTCTTAAACTACTTTTGAAAAATACTTTGGGCTAAGTTAGGTACTAAGCTATTGTTTTCTACCACCACTCATCCATAGACTGCTAGCCAAACTGAGGTGGTTAACAGGATAGTTTTTACCATGGCACGTGCTTTAATTAAAAAGAACTTATCAATATAGGAAGATTGTTTACCACATATTGAATTTGCCCATAATCGTTCAATGCACTATACTACTCAGTTTTCTTCTTTTGAGATTATTTCTGGATTTGCTCCATTAACCTCTTTAGATCTAATGCCTTTGCATTTGAGTGAACGTGTTAACCTTGATGGCGAAAAGAAACTTGAGTTTGTTAGGAACGTCCATGAGAAGGTTTGCCTCAACATTTCTAAGCGTACTGAGCAATATGCCAAGCATGCCAATAAAGGTAGACAATGTGTTGTGATTGAGTCTGGCAATTGGGTATGGTTGCATATACTCAAGGAGATGTTTCCAGTGCAACATTGCAATAAGCTCCTTCCATGTAGTGGTGGACCATTTCAAGTCTTGGAACGCATCAATGACAATGCCTATGAGTTAGATCCTCCAGGTGAGTATAGTGTTAGTGTTACATTCAACGTTTCTGACTTGCGTCCATTTGATGTAGGTGATGACCAAGATTTGAGGGCAAATCCTTTCCAAGAGGAGGGGAATGATAAGGAAATGTAAGCTAATCAAGCGTCAAATGATGATGTGTAACGTGTTCCAAATGGTCCAATAACAAGATCTCGTGCAAGACAAATATGAGCATCACCTCAAGCATTTGTATAAACTATAAAGAAGCAAATTGGGGAGTGCAAGCTGATTGAAAGGATGGAGCAAAATATGAAATTCGCAACCTTGCTCAAGGTTAGAGCCGTGACAAGCCGAATTAGATTCTAGTGTGTATGTTAGCCATTAGGTTTAGTATGTGATATGTGTTAATTTGTTATTTAATTTATTAGTAATTTATCATATATATATATATAATAAAGTCATATTCTCATCCTTATCTACTTTGGATTCTCTTTCCTACTTGGCACTATAATAAAGCACGTTATACTAACTCGCTCTTCGGTAACCTACGCGCTTATTCCATTCTCTTTTGCCCTTATTCCATCATCGTAAAACCGTATATCCATCACTCATTCAAAGGTTGTCCAAGCCAAATTTAAATACACAATGATCTTTGCATACAAATTGTGAACTTGAAGAGATCTTTCCCTTTTAATCCTCACAAGATATGTGGAGAACCAATTGTGTTTTTTATTCTTTTCTTTTTTCTTCTGTATTTTTGTGTATTTTTGGGCTTTGTGATTGCCGTCGTTAAGAATTCGTGTTGGGAATTGAGGAGAAATTTTCTAGCGTCGTTGATGGTGAGTTTGCAGTTGTTGAGGGTGCACTCGGTGGAGGGGATTAACAAAAAAGAGGTGGTGGAGTTGGGAATTGAGGCGCAATTTCCTCAATTGAATGTTAGGATTGGGGTGAATAAAGCAATTGGTTCGTTGATTTGCCTTTACCCGATTCAGCCTCAAGGTACTCCAAATTTCTACTAAATTCCAAAAATATTTTTTTTTGGTAATAATTCCAGAAAAATGTTTTTTGTTTCCCCTCCAATCCTATCTTCAATCCCAGCAAATGTTGTAGACCGTTGGTGCTAGTCTTTTCGTGATGATTGTTCAATATCATTGACGTTGTGCATTGCTGACTTTTATGGTGAGGAACTTAGCTTTTGCCGAGGTATCAATACTTATTAAAAGCAACACTCTATTCTAAAATCTTCTTCTTCTTCTTCTTCTTTTTTTATTTTGTTTTGTTTTGTTTTGTTTTGAGCCACATTCTTTTATTGAGTTCATTTTGGTTGACAGACATGATGCTGAAGAGTCGGTTCAAAAGTTATCGAAGTACGATCGAGAATTTAATAATTCTTTGTGCAGTTCTAACTTAGGCATTGTTGCGGGTTCCAAGACTAATGTGCTATTTTTAGGCTTTTTCTTGACAAAGGGATTTCAAAACCTTTCTGTTCAAACGCTTCTTCATGTGCCCTGCGTAAGTAATTAATAATTAAATATAGTTATTTGCCAAACACATCATGTTCTACAATGAGATATTTTCTTAGTAACTCATTTGCAGTTTATGATAGTTGAATACTAATTATTTGCTCACCTCAGATGACCTAATATGATCTGTGCATGACATTAACTTCTGGAAGTTTCTTTTCAACTCTCAAGTTGTAGTTCAAAGTTTTATTAGTGGGATATTCAGTAAATATAAAGCTGTTCTTCAAGAATATCTTCTTTGTTTTTTGTTGAGTTTCTTAGGTTGAACATATGAAAGTAGTAGCATATACTGTAATACTTTCTGCTGAATTTGTCAAATTCGCACTTGAAACATGTTTTATTTCCAATTCCCACCAATTCTCTATTTTCCTTGATATATCTAATAATCGTCTGATTACAGAAATTGGAAGAGAGGCACTTTCTTTTTAGGACGAGGAAGAAGTAGTTGGTGCAATCACTTTTGTTGTTGGTTCTGTTCCTAACAAGGAGCTGAAGAATAATTTTTCAGGGCACATGACAAGGGATTTCAAAAAGTATTGGCACCATGGAGACTAGATATTAACCATCCTATAGATTTACTTATCTGTTACTATCGGATAAGGAAAAAATGTGAAGAAAGATAAGTATTTTTTTAAGATTAGTCTAATGCTTTCAATTTTTAGAATACATATATATATATATATATATATATTATTCCCAGATAAATATTATTAAGAAAGATAGAAATACATTTGATTGATCACTAATCTACATTCAATATCACTTAATACTTTAGCCTTATCTCTTTGTATGTGAATTCTTATCAAGGTGTAAAATAAATAATGTTAATCTACAATTAAATTTAAAATTTTTATTTGCTATCCTATCACACTAGACAACTCTCTATATATATCAAACTATTGTGGTAAAATAAACATCCATAAGTCTTATACTCACAAGTCTTACACCGATACGAAGACACATGCACATGACATACGAACACGCACATACATGAAATATTCCTTATGATTGAGTGATTGAGTGATTTGGTAAGAAGTACTGAGTGATTAGTATAAGTCTTTTTGATCGGTTCAAATCCATCCGTTTCACTTTCTACTTCACAGGATTATCAGGTACACTCTAATTCAATGTACTTTTTTTCCTCATTTTGAATCATAGTTATTGTTAATGGTTAATCGAAAATGAAATAAGGATATGCATTTCATCTGAATGAAGCCTTCATAATTTTTTGTTCATCTAACTATTAGTAAAGCCAAAATATGTTTCTGGTGTTATATGTACAACTTTTACTTTTTATCCATATTTTACATGCATGATTTCATAAGCGATATATTGATAGACATTTTTCATAGATTAAGTCATTCCTTATCTTTTCTTCTCTATTACTTCTGTATTCTCCAATTAGGTTTAAAAGCTCTTGATAACCTCTTCTATTACTTTGTTCCAGTAGCCATCCGCCATCAAAATTCTCTTCATTTTTAGTATATTCTTTTTCCCAATAATTTTCATGATAATAAAATTCTTAAAGCAACTTTGACAAACAAATAATAATGGATTTCATGGTTTCACTTTTTTTTTTTGGGGTTAGTTTGTGGTTATGATAGATTGAACCAAATATATCGTCACACATAGCAGCTTTACACCTCTCCTTTTGTGCGCTAGGATCATCACTCAATAAGGTGAATTCGCACATAAGGAGCAAGGCCATGAAGAAAACTAAATCCTTAATGAATATAATAATAAAATTAGCAATTCCACAAATGTTTCCTTACTGTGGTGTGTTATTAATTAAATACTCATATTTATTTTCGTTAAGGTTCATAAAAAATAAAAAAATTGGGGAAGGTTCTCTGAATATAAGGTTCATAACGATTAAATTTTGAATTTAATTAATGCGCATCCAGTTTTATTCCAATTTTGATATAATTATATAAAAATATATTATTAATCATTTTTTTAATCACATATATGTGATAAGAATGAGGGACATTCGTAGAATTCATATTTGATAGGTTAATTGTATGCAAACCGAAGATTATTCTTGATACATGGTGGTAGCTCTATAAATGTCAATACATCTTTTTCACCCATCAAAGGTCTTGCTGCATGATTTTTTTTTTTTGTTGAGTCTTAAATACTCAATTTAGTGAAGTCATCTTTTTTCCTTTTTAAGAGCTATAGCACATGTGATGCACGAAATATATATAGAATTTTTTAAATTACAAAGATTAAAGATTAAAGAATAATCATGCAGATTATAATTACTATATGATTAGCAATGAAATTTGACACAAACATATAACATTTAAACGTTCTTATCACGTATATGCGATAAGAACGAGGGACATTGGCAGAATTCATATTCGATGGCTTAGTTGTATGCAAACCGAAGATTATTCAATATTCATGATACATGGTGTTAGCTCTATATATGTCAATACATGTTTTTCACCCATCAAAGGTCATGCTGTGTGCTCATAAAAAGAATTGATAATTGTGTAATCTTGAACAATTTCTCTTCATTTTTTTTCCTTAATTTCTTATGTATCGTGATGGCACCTATGTTACTGCTTACCATGGTGGTCTACCTATAAACAATAGTAAACTTCATAATTGATCGGTTTGTTTTTGTAAACACCAGTTAGGCTTTTAGCTTTTTGCTTCATCATGAATAAGACCTCCCAAAATGCTATGGTGCTATTAGAAAGGTGAAACTTATCAATGCTTAGGTGCTTTGAACTTAAGTGGACAATGTCCACGACACATGATATCTGGAACTATATGTTGATATCACAATGTTCAAATGATTACAAAAACTTTGTTCTATTTTTTGTATAAAATATTTTTCACGACAACAAAGTCCACAATGCAATTTGAGATATAATTACTATTCACTTTATTTTATCAAACAGCTGATTTAGTCCGACTTTAAATGTAGAATAAATTATTTTATCTCAAATTAATATTATTGTATCATTGTAATTTATATTTACACTTAATTTATTTAATCATATTTCTGTAGGAATAATTAATCGTCACGAGTTTTCAATATTTAATTCAAGAAACTACCGGATGAAATATTGGATTCATACAATGTACCATTACCTGAATGGAACTACAAGAATAATGGTGACAATGCATGGAAAGCATATCTTGAAATAGTAAACCCATTGGCTCATGAATTAAAATTATAGTTTCATAGTTACGGTTACAAAGTCAAAGAGGAAGTAGAAGAACAGGGAGCACAAAATGCAGTGCACCACTTGCAAACGCTCCTCAAATTTAAAGTTGAAGATGTGAACTACAAAGTAATGCATCATTTTGAAATGTATTATGATGATGCAGTGAAAGCTAAATATGAGCTATTGCAAGAGAATGAAGAGTTAAAGAGACTTTATAAGGAGTTGCTTAAGGAGAATAAAGTTTTGAAGAGGCATCTTTATGAGATCAAAAATAGTGATGCTGAATCTGTAGCTATGAACTAAATATTCTTCATTTGCATTTTTGCTCGAATAATTGACCTTGTACTTGATTTCAAAGTTTCACTTAATAATATGTTGTGTGCTCCTAGATTTGGAAGTCTAAAATTAAATGCATTTGTTAGTGTAACAAAAAAACTGGTAGTGGTTGGTTTGTTATATTTGATCAAGAGGTTGAAAGGATAATATAACACGAACTTTCTTTTGTTCTTGAAGAATTTAACAAGGTAAATATATACGTAAACTTTTAAATTTTTTATTTTTTTTCAATAGTATACAATCACACACATATCTCAATCAGCTTTGTATTTAACAAAAAAGTCTTTATGTATTTCATTTGCAGGAAGGATTTAACAATGAATTCATCTCAGCAATTATAAGATCACATGGAAGCCTTTTGTGTACCAAATCAAGTTGAATAGTTACAATTTGGAACAAGGTAGTAACAAGCTTACAGTGACTAGATGGTTTCACTATGATTTAGAGTTGAAAATGCGTTTCATGCTTTTCACAGGTAATGTGTAATAAATTTCTTTTGTGCTTAACATACTATACCTCATCTTCTCCTCTAGCCTTTAATTTTCAAAAATCATTAATAGATTGCTGGAAGTAATAGTCAAAGCCAACTTGGAACATCATCTTCCCAGGTCCCAGCAAATATAACAGATGCCACTATCGATTCTAATGAGCAGTATTTCAATACACTTTCTACAAACGATTCATCAGAGGGTTCAACAGAGAATATTGAAGAAAATCCTCATAAAAGGATTTGCATTAGTAGGTAGATTCAATAAACTATTTTACTTTCTTAAACTATTATTGTCACACACAATGTTGGATGTGATAAATCATTTATTTCTTATAGTTAATTATCGTGCTTTGCTATTATGCAGTGATAATGGAAAATCCGTACAATTTGAGTTATACGTCAATATGAGTGAAAAAGCTCAAATAGAAGAAGAAGGAAAACATGCTCATGAAGAGTGAAATATTCTTTTATGTTGTTTACGGAACTTTTTATCTACTTTCAGGTTTTTGAATGTTATCTTATTCTCGAATGGTAACTTTTTCTATTTTTAAATTATCATTCACTGGATTAGATGTTCAAATTTACATTATGTGATTTGAAGATTGGTTCGAATAACAATGTGCACAATATCAACATGCTTAATACATGTTATAATAGTTTTATACAATAAGTTTGTATTTTATATAGACATTTTCCTTTACAATATTTATTATTTTTTGATGATTCCGTTCAACGAACGGGTACAAAACTAGTTAGTTAATAATCCTAGTTCTAGTGGGAGTGAAGGTTCGGCCAACTTAGTGTTTGAGAGGGCTGCGAGTCTTAGTCCTGGTCTGCATAAGAAAGTGGAAACCTCTTTGTGTTTTGCCAATAAATAGGCCACACGAAATTCTAGAATTTTCCAACAATTGAGTGCATTCTCTTAGTTTCTTGAAATTGTTTGAATACTTTAGAATTTGTTCGAATATTCGCCTTGACTTATCGAATAAGAATCACACTTATTTGTGATACCTTTTACCATCACCCAAAGTTTTAATTATCACTTCTTTGTGAATTAAGAATATCTCTTAATTCACGAACAAGAGGTTTTTAGGGTTTTAAATTTCTGCAATCTCAAGCAAACTTTGGTAGGTTGTTTAGATCCAAACTTAGGGGGTACGAGTTCTTCCAAGTATTGGTTGAGTTCGTATCAGATAACGCCTCTCCTTAGCAACCAACCCAAGCACAAAATTTCCAACTTTCATATATCTTACCATTCTTTCAAATTTCCAATTATACGAAAAACCGTTTTTTCTACCATCGACAATCCTGATGGCTTCTTTCGGCGATTAGCCAGCTGCCACAAATTTTTTGATCGTTGGATTTCCCTCGTCGTATCAATGGATCTTGCGCAACAGTTTGCTGATTTGAGCTTCACATCAACAAGTCGGGGCAATATACACTTCTCTAGTTTGGATGAACCTGACCTCTAACCCCATCTATAATACAGTTGGCTCCTCAATCGCTCTCGTTAAGTATAAGATATTATAAATGCTGATATGATCTTACCAACATTTAGGTTCCATGTGAGGGCCACATTTCTTGTGAGATAGTCCTTTAGCATGTGTTCATATTATAATTTGCAAGAATTGATGAGTTGATGTGAAGATTGTGACGACCCCACCTTCCCCTAAGGCGGACCAAAGAGGTCAGCGGACCGCCTACCCAACTCTCGCCAGGACTCACTCACTCACTTATTCAATATAACTTAACGAACTAAAACCCTGGATACAATAATGAAGGATGCAACATCTTACGATTTCACAACATCCAAGTTACAATTCAATAATACATAGTTCCATTATACAAGAGTCCACAAAAGGGGCAAGATTCAAAATTCTCCAAAATACATATCAAAACATATAAAAGCCCTAATCTCAAGGGTTGGCACCACCACTTGGTTGGTTATTTCCTGCTAAAGAAAACAAATGGAAAGGGTGAGCTAAAAAGCCCATGAGTTCCCAAAAACATGCAAGTCACTTAACACATAAACAATTTCACTTCACAAGAACACTTAGAATATAAACAGATAGAAAAGCAATTAACAATACAATGTAGGATACGGGGGCCCTCAGGGGCCAAATTCCATGAAACTTGCCCACGAACCACGAACCAGGTAGTTGACACTCCGTCAACTGTCACTATTACCATGTAGAACTTCTCTTTCTCCTTACTCCTCCAAACCCGCACCGGGCCTGCACGCCAAACACTTTTCACTTCACTTTGATAGTGTACACTGCACTTTCACTTTTCGAGACAAGTCTCGAGTACACTTCACTTTAAAACACTTCACTTTATTTAAGTACTCTCCATTAGGGACAAGTCCATACGCCAAGTCCAGAGTACATTTTCAATTCACTTCACTTCACTGGGTTGTTGCTCTTTTGGAGACTGGTTCAAAAACCAAGTTCCGAGCATATATCACTGGTCTGAGTCACTGTGCTTTGTGACATTTAGGTAACCCTACGGCTCTTCCCTTTCTCCTCGACCTAGGCCTAGCCTCCTCGAGTCGACTGGTTCACCTATAGGTCTCAGGGATTTCCTGACCTTTCCAAACACATGCAATCACTATAATACACTTTAAAGCACTTTACAATCAATCACTTCAAGTCACTTTCACAATCACTTTTACTCAAATGGAGTAGGTGCGATAAAGTACACACCATCCCCATCAGAGGGTTCAAAGATCAATTTTCACATAACAATCACTTCATTGCATTCATTTACAAACATTTGCACGTAAACACGAAACAAGCATGGAAACTCACCAAGGTTCGCTTCCAGTAGGGTTCAAAATCACCGCCTTGCACACTCCCTAAAATAATTTAAAACAATCAATGAGATTCAATTCATTCTTTTTCATTCACTAATCACAGTTCACTTCCACTTTTAGTTTCAAACTATAATTTTCTAAAACTCTCTCGAGGAAAAGCCTTCATTTCACATAGATTAAAATTCCAAGTAGATCCACTTGGAAAATCACTTTATCATTTCAAAAGGAAACATCTCTCACCGATATACTCATTGGCACTACAAGCACGTTCTTTTTCACAAAACATTTAAGTGAGGACTCACACCTCAAAATCACTTTTTACACAACACGTTCGACATTCATTTTTGGCTAAAACTTCCATTTTGACATAAAACGCTTCATATCAAGCCATTATTTTCAAAATCCATAGAATTTGGCCAAAATACCGTAAAACCTTCAAATTCAGTCAAATAGCGCTTTTCACTCAAATTTCATGAAAACTACACTTTTACCCTTTTAAAACCCAAACACTCACTCACACACACATACACTCACAATTTGAACAATATACACATTTTCTCAAAAAGTACAACCCTTCGAGAACATTCACGACATTCCAAAATCAAACATTGAAATCACCAGGCATGGGTTTGGCCATAACATACATTTTCTTTCAACTTTTCAACAACTGAAAACCCTAATTTCTAACCATATCAAGGCAAGTTCACAAATAACAATCAAATTCCCAATCAGGTCCTCAAGTCCGCTACCTAGGTTGGGATTTCAAGAGCCCAACTTCATCTTTTCAGATGAGATCATTTTTATCAATATAAACCACAGATCTACACTAATCAACACTAATAAAGCTAGATCTACAAGATTCGAGGTTTATACCTCCGGATCTATCAAGATCCAACGAGATCTGACAAGATCCAATGAAATCCCTCGAGCTTTCCTTCAAGAAAGTAGCCTCCAAGCTTGATGACTTCCAAAACCCTCGATCCTAGCCCAAGATCTTCAAGATTTGTTGATAAATCCGCCTCCAAATGCAAGCCCAAGCTCGATCTCAAGTTTTTAAACAATCATTGTAGCTTTTCTTTTCCTTTCTTTTCCTTCAAAAATTCGGACCTCACTCTCTCTCCTCTCTCCTTGGTTCGGCTGAAATGGGAAGGAAGAAATCAAGCCCACAATCCATCATTCAAGTTTCATAGAGTCAAGTTCTTGTGGGAAGAAAAGAAAATGGAATATCAACCTCAACTTACCTCTTGTTTTCTTCCAAGAATTTCGGCCCAAAGCTTCTTCTCTCTCTCCTCTTTCTCAGCTGCTAGGAAGGAAGAAGATGATGGTGGTTGATGGTGTTTTTAATCTCCAAGAAGATTGAATCAAGAACGGAAGAACTTGGAAGAATAAAAAATCTCTCTCTCTTCCTTGCTCTCTCTCTCGGCTCCCTTCTCTCTCTAACTCCTCAAAGTGCAGCTGAAAATGAAATGAGAAGGTTGCAAGAAGTCAAGCCCTTTTATGGCCTAAAAAGTGCTTTTCCTCATTTTAAGGGAAAAAGTGCTTTTTGGCACTTTATGTCGCGTCACACGCGACAGTCTAACTTACACTGGTTTCTTTCATCCCGATACTGTCTCGCCATAATAATATTTTCAAAATATCACTACATATGCTCGATTTCAAGTCCAAGTCACTATTCACACGTCGGAACAATTTTTAACGCTAAATTTTGGCCAAAACCACACACTGGCAAACAATTCGTATAAAATTCTCTAAATTGAGAAATAATCACTTTAAACATATTTTCACTAATATTTCAATAAATAAACTCAATATAAATATTATTATGCATTTTAGAAATAAATTCAAATTTTTGAGGCCCTCACATCCTTCCCCCCTTAAGAGAATTTTGTCCTCAAAATTCCTTATCTTTCTAGGTAAATAACTTTGGATGACTCTTCTTCATCTCTTCCTCCAATTCCCACGTTGCTTCCTCAATAGCATGATTCCTCCAAAGAACTTTGACCAATGGGATCTTCTTGTTCCTCAAGTCTTTCACTTCTCTGTCGAGGATCTTTACAGGTCGCTCTTCATAGGACAAGGATTCATCCACTTCAATCTCTCCTAAGGGCAACACATGGCTTGGGTCTGGATGATACTTCTTAAGCATGGACACGTGGAAAACATTATGGATCTTTGACATGCTCGAGGGTAAATCCAACTGGTATGCCACTTTGCCTACTAGCTTGAGAATCTCAAATGGTCCCACATATCGTGGTTTCAATTTCTTCCCTTTTTTGGATACTACTCCTCCTTTCATAGGCTTAACCCTGAGAAATACTTTGTCCCCTACATCGAATTCCAAATCCTTTCTTCGGTTATCGGCATAACTCTTTTGTCGACTTTGAGCCGTTTGAAGTCTTTCTCGAACTAGTTTTACTTTCTCAAAAGCCTCCTCAACCCAAGGAATAGTGGTTGGATCTAAAATTTTCTTTTCCCCTACTTCATCCCAATGAATAGGTGATCTACACATTTTCCCATAAAGTGCTTCATAAGAAGCCATCTGAATTGAAGCATGATAACTATTGTTGTAGGCAAATTCAACGAGAGGCATGTGTTGACTCCAACTTCCTCCAAAATCCAATATACATAACCTCAACATGTCTTCCAAAGTTTGAATTGTCCTTTCAGATTGTCCATCCGTTTGGGGATGATAAGCGGTGCTCAAACTAACCTTAGTCCCCAAATTCTCTTGTAACTTTTGCCAGAACCGAGAAACAAACCTTGGGTCTCTATTAGAGACGATGCTCACAGGTACCCCATGTAGTCTAACAATTTCATCCAAGTACAATCGAGCCAACTTCTCCAAAGGACATTTCATACTTACCGGTAGAAAATGAGCAGTTTTAGTAAGTCGATCCACTATCACCCAAACTGCATCATCTCCTTTTTGTGCCTCTTTAATACGTTCTAGGATGGAAGATCTCATCACTATATTCCCAAAGATAACCTTCAGTTTTTTCAAATGAGAGTTCCATTCACCAATCTTTTCTAACATTTCCCACTCCTTTACCATCAAGCCTGCTATTTGAGCCTTTCGACTTAAGGCATCAGCTACCTTGTTGGCCTTTCCAGGGCGATAACTTATGGTGCAATCATAGTCCTCAAGAAATTCTACCCATCGCCTTTGTCTTAGATTCAATTCCTTTTGAGAGAACAAATACTTGAGACTTTTGTGATCAGTAAAAACCTCAAATGTCACCCCGTATAAGTAATGTCTCCACTTTTTCAGTGCAAAGATGACTGCGGCCAACTCTAAATCATGTGTTGGATAGTTTTGCTCATGAGGCTTTAATTTCCTAGAGGCATAGGCAATAACTTTTCCATTTTGCATCAGGACACACCCTAATCCTTCTTTCGAGGCGTCTGAATAAACTACAAACCCCTCTTTTCCATTTGGCAAGGTCAACACAGGGGCTGTTGTCAAACGCTTCTTTAACTCTTGAAAACTAGCCTCACGCTTTGGATTCCAAGTAAACTTAACATGTTTTTTAGTCAAATCCGTCAGTGGCCCCGCAATCTTTGAGAAAATCTTGAATGAATCGACAGTAATATCCCGCCAAACCCAAGAAACTTTTAACCTCAATAGGGTTTCTAGGTTGCCTCCATTGAGTCACTGTCTCCACTTTGGAGGGATCCATAGCAATTCCGTCCTTAGAGATTTTATGCCCTAAAAAGGACACTTCCTCTAACCGAAACTCACACTTGTTGAACTTAGCATACAATTGATGTTCTCTTAAAGTTTGGAACACTATCTTCAAGTGTTGAGCATGATCCTCTCGGGTCTTTGAGTATACCAAAATATCATCTATGAATACAACCACAAATTACTCCAAATAGGGTTTAAAGACCCATTGCATCAAATCCATAAATGCCGCTGGAGCATTGGTCAATCCAAAGGGCATTACCACAAACTCAAAATGTCCGTACCTCGAGTTAAAAGCAGTCCTCAGTACGTCTTCCTTTCTAATCCTCAATTGGTAGTACCCTTGCCTAAGGTCTAATTTAGAAAAGACCACTGAGCCTTGTAATTGGTCAAATAGTTCATCAATGAGCGGTAGAGGATACTTATTCTTTATTGTCACATCGTTAAGCCCTCGATAGTCAATGCACAATCTCAAACTTCCATCCTTTTTCTTAACAAAGAGTACAGGTGCTCCCCAAGGTGAGTCACTCTCTTTGATAAAACCTCGCTCTAATAGATCTTGTAATTGGACCTTTAATTCCTTAAGTTCAGCTGGAGCCATTCGATACGGAGTCTTAGAAATTGGAGCTGTCCCTGGCAACAAATCAATCTTAAATTCCACCATTCGCTCAGGAGTTAGACTTTCTAATTCCTCTGGGAAGACATCGGGAAAATCCTTCACAATCGGCACTTCCTCCAACTTCATTTTATCACTAGGGGGATTTATCAAAAAGGCCAAATACCCTTGAGTCCCTTTACTTAACAATTTTCTCGCTTTAATCCCCGAAATGAGGGCAGATGACGCTAATCTCCCTTTTACGTCTAACCTCAAAGTAGCCTCTCCAGGAATAGAGAACTCTACAGTTTTTGCCCTACAATCCAACTTAGCATGATAACGGGCTAGAGAATCCATCCCTATGATAACATCATACCTTTTATGTCTAAACTAATCAAGTCCACCACCAGCTTTCTTTCTCCTATCCAAACATCACAATTTTTGTATACCCAACTAGTAATTAAACTTTGTTCCCCCATGGGTGTCTTAACTTCCAAGTCATAAGGTAATCTAGTAGGCTTTATGTCTACTCCATTTAAAAAGGAAGGATTCACAAAAGAATGTGATGCACCAGGATCAATCAAAATCTTAGCTAAGCGATGAAAGACGGGGATGGTACCTTCAACCACTTCAGTAGGGTCAGGAACTTGCTGTTGGTCAATGGCGTAGACCCTAGCTGGTACTCTTGGTCGATTCCCTGCGGCACTAGCTTGACTGGCAGTGGGTTTGCTTGCTGGTTGGGTCATACCTCCTCCTTGGGCCATCGGACACGCAGATAATTGATGCTCCGTACTACCACACTTAAGACATGCTCCACTCTTTCTCCAACATTCATTCTCCGTGTGGTTTGGCTTCCCACAAAAACCACAAGACACGCTAGGGGTAGAGACTTGACTTCCTTGGGAACCTCTCCTTGATAGCCCTCTTCCTCTCACACTCCCCCTAGACACTCCTCCTCTTGAGTATGTCCCTCTCGAGTTTGATCCCCTTGACGATCTAGGGGGTTGTCCTACCCATTGCTCTTCCAAACTTAGGAGTTGGAACATTCATGTCCATTAGGCCACGACTACCACTAGGTGCATTCCTTTTTCTTGCATTAAAATTCCTCACTTATGCTTTGGCTCCTTCATTCCTCTGAGCCCTTTCCACAGCTTCACTAAAACTATTAACTTGAGCAGCTGCCAAGATCTCTTGTAGCTCTACATTCAATCCCTGGACAAATCTTCTTACTCTCTTACGCTCAAGGCCACCAACTGGGCAAATCTTGATGTTTAGTAAGGTGCCTCATACTCCGTCACACTCAGTAATCCTTGTTTACACCTAATGAAATCGTCCTCCCTTTTCTCTTGCACTATTGGAAGAAACTTGGCATTAAACTTCGAGTAAAATTTACCCAAGTCCTAGGGTGTTCTCTCTCTCCCACTTGGTTCTTATCATGGCCCACCAAGAACGGGCAGCTCCCTCAAATTGGAATGTGGCAAAGGTTATTTGCCTTTCCTCAGTATAATCTAAAGCAGTGAAAATATCAGAAATCCTTTCTAACCAAGCCTCAGCAACTTCAGGGTTAGGTTCACCACAGAATTTAGGGGGGTTAAATCTTTGGAATCTCTCAAGTGCCCGATCCTCGCCAACTCCAACGTTACCAAGGTGTTGCTCAAGTTCAGGGCCCTGTTGCCCAGCCATACGATCTAAAATCTCAGTCATACGGTTCATGGCCGTAGCCATCTGCTCTACAAAGTTAACCCTAGCCCCTTGATTCGTGCGGTAGATTCATGGTCATTTCCGACTTTGAAGAAGCCTAGTTCCATGCCCCGACCTCGTCCTCCCACCGTCCATAGTTCTCTAGAGGGCCATCAAATTATCATGAACACAGGAAAAAGTAACAACACAATTAGAACAATTGCTTTAGAAAGTAGGCAAAACACTTTCATAATTACATTTCATTATAATATGGTGCCAAGAGTACATCAGTTAAGCATGCTTTTGTCAAAAGATACACATTAGTATATCAAGTTCTCAAGTACACTTAAACAAAAATATGGTACTTGGCAAGTTAGCAAGCATACACTTTACAAAAGTTGGGAACCCACTCTACAGGCTTACTCCCCACAAAAGATTACAAAAACTCTAAGGTCAAGTCAAGCTAATCTATCGTCCAAGAAGAAGAAGTCTCAGTGGACTCATCCTCGAGGGATCGACATCGCGAGGATCCCCTCAGCCATGGCAGCGTCTCCAACAGACTCACTCGGAGGCTCTCCTCCCAAATCAGCATCAACAGGAGACTGATTAACCGAATCCTCCTCGACTCGGTTAGCCTCAATCACTCCTTCAATCAAGGCCTCACATCCAGCAGCAATATCCTCGGCCCTCTCTCGAGCCACCCTCACTATCCTAGCGGCTCGCTCGTTAGCCAAGCGAACCTCAGCCTCAAGCTCTCCAATCCTAGCCAATCGAGCCTGAGCCACAGTAGCAAGCCTCTCAATCTCTCTCTGGCGCTCTCGACTGATCTTAGTCAGCCTCTTCCTCTCTTGGTAGACTGCCAGGACCACATGATCTGGATAAGCAAAGGCTCTCGAACATCCACAGGAGGCACGCCTAGTACGAATCCTAGGGTTGTAGGCCGCATGGGCACCCCCAGAACCCAGTCTGTAAGAAACTGTGGGCTGTCTGTGTCCAGACCCACTACTACCTCCAGGCTCCATGACCTACAAGAAAGAATCCCCATTAGTACTCGTTCCAACTTAAAGGTCAACAATACTTAATCATAACCAAATAACCCTCACTTCACTTTTATTTCCAACCTACGAAACCCTTAACAATTCACTAACTCTCACTATGCCCAAACTATTCAAACCTAGGCTCTGATACCACCTGTGACGACCCCACATTCCCCTAAGGCGGACCAAAGGGGTCGGCGGACCGTCTGCCCTGCTCTCGCCAGGACTCACTCATTCACTTATTCAATATAACTTAACGAACTAAAATCCTGGATACAATAATGAAGGATACAACATCTTACGATTACACAACATCCAAGTTACAATTCAATAATACATAGTTCCATTATACAAGAGTCCACAAAAGGGGCGAGATTCAAAATTCTCCAAAATACATATCAAAACATATAAAAGCCCTAATCTCAAGGGTTGGCACCACCATTTGGTTGCTCATTTCTTGCTAAGGAAAACAAATGGAAAGTGTGAGTTAAAAAGCCCGTGAGTTCTCAAAAACATGCAAGTCACTTAACACATAAACAATTTCACTTCACAAGAACACTTAGAATATAAACAGATAGAAAAGCAATTAACAATACAATGTAGGATACGGGGGCCCTCAGGGGCCAAATTCCACGAAACTTGCCCACGAACCACGAACCAGGTAGTTGACACTCCGTCAACTGTCACTATTACCATGTAGAACTTCTCTTTCTCCTTACTCCTCCAAACCCGCACCGGGCCTGCACGTCAAACACTTTTCACTTCACTTTGATAGTGTACACTGCACTTTCACTTTTCGAGACAAGTCTCGAATACACTTCACTTTAAAACACTTCACTTTATTTAAGTACTCTCCATTAGGGACAAGTCCATACGCCAAGTCCAGAGTACATTTTCAATTCACTTCACTTCACTGGGTTGTTGCTCTTTTGGAGACTGGTTCAAAAACCAAGTTCCGAGCATATATCACTGGTCTGAGTCACTGTGCTTTGTGACATTTAGGTAACCCTATGGCTCTTCCCTTTCTCCTCGACCTAGGCCTAGCCTCCGGTTCGAGTTGACGGGTTCACCTATAGGTCTCAGGGATTTCCTGACCTTTCCAAACACATGCAATCACTATAATACACTTTAAAGCACTTTACAATCAATCACTTCAAGTCACTTTCACAATCACTTTTACTCAAATGGAGTAGGTGCGATAAAGTACACACCATCCCCATCAGAGGGTTCAAAGATCAATTTTCACATAACAATCACTTCATTGCATTCATTTACAAACATTTGCACGTAAACACGAAACAAGCATGGAAACTCACCGAAGTAAGGTTCAGCTTCCACGTAGGGTTCAAAATCACCGCCTTGCACACTCCCTAAAATAATTTAAAACAATCAATGAGATTCAATTCATTCTTTTTCATTCACTAATCACAGTTCACTTCCACTTTTAGTTTCAAACTATAATTTTCTAAAATTCTCTCGAGGAAAAGCCTTCATTTCACATAGCTTAAAATTCCAAGTAGATCCACTTGGAAAATCACTTTATCATTTCAAAAGGAAACATCTCTCACCGATATACTCATTGGCACTACAAGCACGTTCTTTTTCACAAAACATTTAAGTGAGGACTCACACCTCAAAATCACTTTTTACACAACACGTTCGACATTCATTTTTGGCTAAAACTTCCATTTTGACATAAAACGCTTCATATCAAGCCATTATTTTCAAAATCCCCAGAATTTGGACAAAATACCGTAAAACCTTCAAATTCAGTCAAATAGCGCTTTTCACTCAAATTTCATGAAAACAACACCTTTTACCTTTTAAAACCCAAACACTCACTCACACACACATACACTCACAATTTGAACAATATACACATTTTCTCAAAAAGTACAACCCTTCGAGAACATTCACGACATTCCAAAATCAAACATTGAAATCACCAGGCATGGGTTTGGCCATAACATACATTTTCTTTCAACTTTTCAACAACTGAAAACCCTAATTTCTAACCATATCAAGGCAAGTTCACAAATAATAATCAAATTCCCAATCAGGTCCTCAAGTCCGCTACCTAGGTTGGGATTTCAAGAGCCCAACTTCATCTTTTCAGATGAGATCATTTTTATCAATATAAACCACAGATCTACACTAATCAACACTAATAAAGCTAGATCTACAAGATTCGAGATTTATACCTCCGGATCTATCAAGATCCAACGAGATCTGACAAGATCCAATGAAATCCCTCGAGCTTTCCTTCAAGAAAGTAGCCTCCAAGCTTGATGACTTCCAAAACCCTCGATCCTAGCCCAAGATCTTCAAGATTTGTTGATAAATCCGCCTCCAAATGCAAGCCCAAGCTCGATCTCAAGTTTTTAAACAATCATTGTAGCTTTTCTTTTCCTTTCTTTTCCTTCAAAAATTCGGACCTCACTCTCTCTCCTCTCTCCTTGGTTCGGCTGAAATGGGAAGGAAGAAATCAAGCCCACAATCCATCATTCAAGTTTCATAGAGTCAAGTTCTTGTGGGAAGAAAAGAAAATGGAAGATCAACCTCAACTTACCTCTTGTTTTCTTCCAAGAATTTCGGCCCAAAGCTTCTTCTCTCTCTCCTCTTTCTCGGCTGCTAGGAAGGAAGAAGATGATGGTGGTTGATGGTGTTTTTAATCTCCAAGAAGATTGAATCAAGAACGGAAGAACTTGGAAGAAAAAAATCTCTCTCTCTTCCTTGCTCTCTCTCTCGGCTCCCTTCTCTCTCTAACTCCTCAAAGTGCAGCTGAAAATGAAATGAGAAGGTTGCAAGAAGTCAAGCCCTTTTATGGCCTAAAAAGTGCTTTTCCTCATTTTAAGGGAAAAAGTGCTTTTTGGCACTTTATGTCGCGACAGTCTAACTTACACTGGTTTCTTTCATCCCGATACTGTCTCGCCATAATAATATTTTCAAAATATCACTACATATGCTCGATTTCAAGTCCAAGTCACTATTCACACGTCGGAACAATTTTAACGCTAAATTTTGGCCAAAACCACACACTGGCAAACAATTCGTATAAAATTCTCTAAATTGAGAAATAATCACTTTAAACATATTTTCACTAATATTTCAATAAATAAACTCAATATAAATATTATTATGAATTTTAGAAATAAATTCAAATTTTTGAGACCCTCACAAAGATGCTTGAATTAAGACTATTGAGACTGTGAGATTTCTTAGGACAAAGTGAGTTGGATAGGGGAAGTAGAGAAAAAGTAGGTAAATAAGGATTGAGACCATTTTTTGAACTTAACTGTTAATCCGCTAGATATAGAATCATTGTTGCTTTGTAAATCATTTCTGTTTTTTATTTTACAAGAAAGCCCAAAGGCATTGAGCAGCATTTCCACAAGTATACATTAATAATACACATTTTTAAAAAGGTATATTTACGATGGCAGCATTTACACTAATTGTTCTCTTTTAATAGTTTTCTTGAATTGAATTTCTTTTTCTATTTGAAAGATATATTTACAACAATTTGTTTGATTATTGACAATGAGAAGCTCCTGTATGTGTTTGGTTTTCTACTTCAGACAACGACAGTTTAGACAACAAATGTGCAGATAAATCATGCAGGGCTCCTGTTTCTACTTTAGTTAGGCTCCTTATTTCAAACCAAGAGTTGAAAAAGTGTGAAAAATCTTCTTGTCAGATCTGTTTCTGGACTAATAAAAGTACTGGATTAAAGTTATCATGCCATACGACAAAATTGCAATGTTAATGTTAAAATTGACGCAATTTTTTGTTCAGATCACCATTTTTGAAATTTCAAAGGAAGTCTGCATCATAATCATTAAAAACATCCAGGAAGTTTCTATTTACTTGATGCTTGGATTAGAGGTGCGGCATGATGTGCTTGTCCTAAACAGGGTTTTTTTCATGTTTAAGATTACATCCTTCATCGCGACCGGTGCAAACTACCAAACGATATTTTCTTCTCATATATGCTTATTGCTTAGCATGCAAGGTACCAAGGACACAGGGGTGGCAAGTTAATACGAAGTTGTAAATGCTAGCTCACAGGACCCCAAAAGTATTGCTGCAAATGATATTTCTCGCCAGAAAAGAACGAGAGAGACGACGTAAAACAGAAAGAAGGATGAAAAACTGCACTCAAAACAAAATGGACAAGCAAAAAAATTTGCATCTACCATTTTCCCACTCAAAAGGGATAACGTAATTACTTTTGCGCTCATAATCATAAAGTGCGTAGATTTACTTTAAATTCTATTTCTTCTCGCTTGTCTCTATGCTTCTTCTTATACTTTTTTTATCTACTCCATTTCGTTCCATTGCCACTATTCTTTTTGTACCTCAAATAATCATTTAAAAATACGTTTCCCATTTCTTTTGATTTTCTTGAGATTTTTTGTTTTGTTAATTTTCAATATTAGTTCATGGAAGATTTGTTAGGAATTGGGCAGCAGACGCAGCGGAAAACAAAAATTTTTAGCCCCAATAACCCACCAGGAATCACCCTAGGCTACGTATGACTTGTAGAGAAGATGAGTTGTAAGATTACCTTAATCCTAGAAGTGGCTTCCTTGTAGCGTCGTAGAGAGTGGTCAACCCCTTTGAGCAGTCCAAGCGTCCTGCCTCTACTGCAATCCATGCTAGAGAGAAGCCTGGATCTTCTCCTGGATCGTCTCTACGATTTATGTGTGTGTATGAAAGTGTAGAAAAGGTGCTAGCCTATTCTATCTTTCTTTGGGTTTTCTCTCTACGTAGGTTTTTCTCAAAAACCCTAACCTCTCTCAAGTCTGTCAACTGTAGTTATGTTGAAGACGTTTCATATAGACTGTCTATTTTATAGGAGAGAGGTAGAGAGAAAAGATAGGGTTTTGTTTGATCCAAATCAAAACGAATATAGGATAACTATTTTATCTTATTTGCTCAAATAGCCCCGGAATCTATTATTCCTTGTAATTAGACCCTAAAAGGTTTTATTTCTAAATCTCCATTTGGACACACAATTTTAATCCAGAATTCAATCTCTAAGTATGTGATCCAATAGGTTCCAAATACACTGGCAATAATTACGAATTATAATTCTCAAGAAGAATTAGATAAAATAAACAACTTTATTTTATCATTAATTACCATAATTAATTCATTAATAATTATAGATTGTGAGCGGTGTCTAGCAACACATCACAACTACCCAGGTATTTGAAATTAGTCAAGGGAATTTTGACCAAACCTTTTTCATGGAAAATTACCATGTAATTATTATCCTTTCACCATAGATATCCAATTAGTCAGGGAATGAGGAATAAGTGCCAATTCCCTAATGACTAATTAATTTTCTAGCTCTCGAAATTAACCCTAGATTAGGTTAATTTGAAGACATTCTTCAATTAACCTAAGGTAGTCGACTATTAAGGTTAATTTCCCACTAGTGGCCATTCTGGATATTAGCTCCCACTATCGGAGTGGTGAATCCTCTCTTGATCACTCACTATCTTTCCATGCTTCACACTATCCCCAATTTCTATTATTTAAGTCACTCTTGGTGAGCAATAAGTAATAGAATCAAAAGGCAGTGATTCACACTCAAGATACTATGGTGATCTCAAGTCTAGGATCACTTACACAATTTTCCATACGAGATTCAACCATTGGCACTAGATAGATATCCTAATGGGATCTCTGTGTGGATCACTCCAATGAATTTGTACTTTACAATTCATCTACACATTAACCTAGGTATCACTATACCTTGGTTGATGAGAACAACCACTACTTACATTAAGTAGAGACTAACTGTGTACTAGTCTTTCCGTATTAATAATGTCCTGTCTCATTAATACTATGACTAGGGAATTTTAAGAATATTTATTATAAATGTGATTGATATCTCATAGTCATCAACTCTTGTGACTACCATCACATCAATAAATATTCTAAGAACTTTATCAGTTATATCAAATATTTAACAGATAAAATAGAAGTTCATAAAATACAAAACTTAATAAGAAATGTATTAAACAAAATGATTGTTTTAGGGCATACATTCCAACAAGATCTATATTAGAAAATGCTGCGAGTTGTTTAAATAATAAAGCATACTTCATCAAGTAAGTTTTATTGCTTTAAGTGAAAACTAACATAGACATGTTAGATATTATTATCTATTTATAAATACCATTATAGAATGAAGAAATAAACAAATCAATGATACCAAAGCAATTGTTAAAGAAAATCATTCTACATATCCAACTAGTTATATTAGCGAACAAAGAGACTGAATTGAAACATGTAGAAAAAGAAAGAAATTATATGACAAGAAAAAGGAGAAAAGAAAAGAAAGTTAGTCAATTTTGCAATTAATGATTGAGACTTTTAGTTAATCGTCAGACTTAATATTAAAGGGAATTAAACTCATTATTGCATCATGTTGGATGGAAAAACTAACCCTAAGTTTTGACCATTTCATAGGTGTTAAATTATTGATAATGAGAATTCAAGGGGCAAAGTGCAACAAACACCTATTTACAAGGGGCAAGTTGTAATTAACCTGATGATTGGTTTGCAAACAATAAGCCTCTATTTGAATAGAGAAAAAGTTATATAGGAAAGTAAAGTGATGGAAAGTGAGGTAAAGGTAAATGAAAATGAGTTTCCCATACGCGTTTGGTCACTAAAAAAATTATTCAAAGAATTTAAGAAACTAATGATAGTTAGTAGCAGTTATTGATATTTTTGTGAGTAACTAGTTATATTTCTTCAAAATCTTATACATTTTGCAAAACACAAAATGTATGAAAGCACTAGAAAGTTTTTTAATATTTTGCCAACCAAACATGTATGAAAAAAACAATAACTAACTTTCCTTCAC
The DNA here is from genome assembly GCA_013103745.1 of Gardenia jasminoides. NCBI lineage: Eukaryota > Viridiplantae > Streptophyta > Magnoliopsida > Gentianales > Rubiaceae > Gardenia > Gardenia jasminoides. The sequence goes on from CM023103.1 coordinate 31,894,361, forward strand.
ACTCTTCCCTGCAAACAAATGGCATCTAAGAGGTATGAGGTGCAACGCTAAAAGCTAGAACTTATCTTTTCCTTTTTCTTTTTCTTGGTATTCATCTATGTACTTGTTTTGACATTCAATGTTTCATGCCTGAAGTTACACATGTATTGTAACATTTGGGGAATATGATCCTGACTAGAGGTGCAAATGAATCGAATCAATCCCAAACAGTGCCATGCTCGAGTTTGAACTCGATTTGATATAGCACTGTTTGAGATTGATCTCGAGTCAATCGAGTTTGAAATTCTATCGATTGAATTTGATTCACTAAGGTTTCTGAGATACTCGAATTCGACTCGTTTAGACTCGAGTTTAATCAAGATTGAGCTCGAACTCGAACTCAATATATTGAGCTCGATATACATAATTTAGTATACACTAGTGCGTGTGTGTATATATATATATACATAATACATATTGTTTGATAAGGCTCAATGAGTTATCGAGTTTAATAAACAAGGATCGATATTCGACTCATTTTGATTATACGAACTGCTCGAGATAGACTCAAACTTGATCAACACTGAGTTGAGTCGACTGTTTGACTTTCATTTGCGCCCCCTAATATTGACATTATACAATCAGTACCGAAGAGGCTAAACAAGGATTTAATTAATTTAATTATGGGAAGATAATGACTAGAACTCCCAAGCCAAAGAAGACATATATGAAAACAGCATCAAAGCAACAAATATTTATCTCTGGGGAGATGTAAATAAGTTTCTGCAGAGTATTTAGTACTTTGGAACCCAGATAATGTGATCCTCAGGAAGGCAATGGCAGATTGGAACAGCTCCAGGCTTCACCTTTAGCAACTGAAAAGCCAAATGCTTTGGATTCCATTCTGATGTATACTGTGACAAACTACCACAGCCTTGACTTCAGCTCCATCAGCACCAAAAAAATAAACCATGTATGCATCGGTATTGTGCGTGATGTGGCAGTAAAAAACTGCGTAGTGTAGGAATATTAAACCAAGTCTTATTAGGATTATTATTTAGAAAGCTACATGTTTTATTATTCACTTTTAGTTTTGGATTTTGTTCTAGTCCTAGTAGGATTTTATTAAATTGCTAGTCTATATAAAGACAACATCAGTAGTTTATTCGTGTAAGAGAAAAACTATCAGTTCAATAAAAGTAGCCTCTAATTTCGTTTCTGGCCTCGGGTTCTGTTTCTGGTTTTCGGGATTTATTTTGTCCTTTTCTAAGTTGAGCCTTGCAGATTCATTCTTTTGAGAATTGTTATTTTTGTGGGGCCTACACGTAGACATATAGTTTTCCTTGTGACAAGAAGCGATTGTTTTATTATTGTTACTCAACTTGGAAACATTCACAATACCATATTTCTGGACTTTTGCGTCAGTTCTTTGTGCTTCATTTGAAACTGCTACTGCATTTTTGCCCAGCTTTGAAGTAGTGAAATCAACCATCGACTCAAGGAGGAAATTCTAAAACTATGATGGAAAAAAAAAAGTTTCTACAAATAGGGTGGTTTGCAAATAGGTTTCTGAGATTGTGATTTTCGCATTTGACAAATGCGAGTTCAGTGAAACTCGCATTTGTCAAATGCGAAGTTACGATAATTCTGGACGATAAAAAAAAGCGGAAAGATTATATTTTCCACGCGGTCAAACTCGATTTGGGAAATGCGAAGTTTAGAAATCGCATTTGACAAATGCGAGTTTCACTAAACTCGCATTTGTCAATTTTTTTTTCCGCTTTGTTGCTTTTTTTTCCATTTCGATGCAAATTTTGTTTTCCACTTCTATTGCATATTTTTTTCCGCTTCGCTGCTAATTCTGTCCTGTTTTTATTGTGTATTACTGACATTTATGTATCATGTATTACAACTGTATAATAGTTGTAAATTGTAACCACTTATGAAAGGAATAAAACTATCCTATAAATTAAAGAATTTTCAACGTCCAAGATACTTTACATAAACTCATTACTCTCACTAAACTATCCACAAAATATGTTACACAAATTAACTAATACAAGAAGAGATATAAGCCAATATTGCTTCATAAACCTAAAAAGAGGATCGACTAAAATTTACTAACACAAGTAAATTATCGAAAGTTATCAAGTTTATTATACATGGCATAAGTAACTGAAAATGATCTTGTATTTTCATTGGGGAGAGTTGAAAATTATTGAGTTTAGTATATTCATGTTTGAGTTTGAAAAAATTGTGTTTGCTGGCTGGGAGTTTTAGTCGATCGGACTAGTGAGCGTTCGATTCGCTTTGCAGCCTAAGAGGGTATTTGGTAACTTGATTTAAGGAATTTTGAAAACATTAACCCGCTTGTGGGTTATGATGTTATAAGGTTATAAACAATTGCCCGCCATGGTTTAGGATTATATTGACGAAGATAATGTCAAGTAATTGTGAGAATCTCAGTGTAACTCCACTTGTATTTGATCGTAGATAGCATACAATTAAACTTGTTTCTCTAGTAAAATGAAAAACTATGAACCCGTGTAGTACAATTATGTGTATAGTTATCTACAGATGATAATTAGATTTGTTCTTGTTTAAACCACGAAACATTCGCAGGTGAAAAGTATTGCATTGTGGTTTAAGGCTGTCTATAAAAGAAAATCCATCGATATCCTATGTTTGTTCTTTAGTTGCTACTAGGGTGAGCACTTCCTATTTGTTTTGAATTAATTTTGATTGAGTTATGGTAAATATAATCTCTAAAATTGTCCCTTTTGGTAAAGTTTCATTACTCATAAAATTTTATGTAGCTATGTTATCTTCCCTCTTGCTATGGTTTGCTCTTGTTCCCATTTTGTATGGCTTTCATGTTATGTTCCCCCATAGTTTAGCTTTCCTATAGTGTTCTGTCCATTTTGTTGCCTGGAATATAGATTGAATGTGTTGTAGCCCATATGCATGGGTTTCTTTCTTCTCATTCCTATTGATCAAACTTGTCTCACTAAACTAGAGTCTTTTGAGTTAGTTACTTTTGGTCAAGAACTTTATCATGTACTATAGATTTGATGGGTAATGCAAGTAAATTAGCTTTGCTTATATGTTTCCTTTTCATTTTGCTAGGCCTGGTTTGGTATCAGCGGGGTCAATTTTAAACCTGTTCAACTTCCAGTAGACAAAAGAATTGGACACAAGGATTTGGAATCAGAAAGAGTTTTTGTCGAGGATGAGAGCTATGACATTGGTTTTGATTTTGTAGTTACATAATAGATATTGGAATCCCATTTTGAACTTTTAGAGATCAACGATGAATTGTTTTGTATTCAAGTTAAATTTTTATGTTTGTTTGGGTAAATTCATAACAAGTGGTTGTTTTGTATTGAAGGATAGCTGCAATGAGGCACCGGATGGAATTTTTGATGGGGAATTAAATTTTTATCATTTAGTTTCCATAACATATCAATTCAAAAGAACTTAAAATTTTTGGGACAATCTAATAATATCACATGTTATAATACTTAAATTACTGTAAACTATCCTTAGCTTTTAATTACTGATAGATTTATTATTATTTTACAATTAGACAATCATGAAAAAGGGGCTACCACAACAAATGTTTCTCAAATGTAAGTAAGTTTTCTATGATAATAAAATTGTTAAATATTTTATGCTAAATTTTAAATTATTCTTAAAGGGTTTTTAGTAGTGCTTCGTTAAATAAAAAATTACTTACTTATGTGACCCTGTACACCTAAATGCAATACCAAGCGGTGAATCCAAATATTCCAAAGATAGGCTGTTTACTGTAGTAGTGATCGGAGCCAAATTCATCCAAACTTTTATTTATAAAAAAAAAAAACAAATGTCATTCCTACACGTAGAAAAGCTTAAGGTTGAAAATTGATCTTTGAACACAATGACCAAGTATGAATTAGTCATTGGTATCAAACGATGTGACTTTACTAAGAGAAAAGAACAAGCCAGTAGGTCCATCATCAGGTAAGAGAGCTGGCCCATTCATTTGGGATATTCTGATAGATGATGAGAAAATCAAGTGAATTGCTCCTGCAGTCTCTCTCTGTTTTTTTTTTTTTTTTTTTTGATAATCAGAAAGACCAAAAGAAACAGGAGAAGCCATCTGCGCCACCATAGTATCTCTTCAGTCAAAGGAGCTATAGTGTTAAACAGTTGACAATGCCACTTGCAACTCATGAAGAGCTTTGATCTCGAAAAATTACCAACTTTCTAAACCATAGTATCTCTTGAACTCGCATTCAGGGAATGCGAGTTTCTAAACCATAGTATCTCTTGAACTCGCATTCAGGGAATGCGAGTTTCGGTAAACTCGCATTCCTTGAATGCGAGTTCCAAAAGATTTCCTTTTTTTTTAAATTGAATTTTCCAGTGAACTCGCATTTGGCAAATGCGAGTTTACTGGAACTCGCATTTTCCAAATGCGAAAATCACTGGACGGAAACCTAAACTCAAATCACCTTATTTGCAGAAAAAATTTAAAAACCATCGCATTTTTAGAAATTTCTCTCGACTCAAGAGAAGTAGCACAATTCTTGTCTTCCCCTTTAACTGCAAGCGCCTCACAGTCTGCTATTGTTTCCGTGATAGCTTCTGCTTGTACTGAATGTGCGTTCACCGAAAATTTGTTCAAAATTTCAAGTATAGATTTGGATGAGAAGGGAATGGAATCAGCAGCCTGGTGGGGCAGGATGGACGTATTACTATTCACTGATTCAACAAACCGCACATTCATGCTTGAGGCCCGATGGAAGTCCCTTTCCAAGAAGAAAGCTGATATTCTTGGGTGATTACGGAGTTGGTAATTCACTCAGCATCTCCCATATTCTAAATCTGGTCTTATGCAGAAAGTGCCACCTCCCGAAGGTTCTCTTGTTAGTTAATGGATGAGCGTAAAAGAACAATACCAAATAGTTTAAGAAACCAAACTTTAACATATTTAAACCGTTAATATACAAGATCAAAAAGTTTCATATTTTTGAGGGGAAAATTTTAAATTCTTATAACAGATATATAAATTTTCTAAAGCAGGAAAACATATTTCTTATAACTAGGAGGACCATGGCCCCTCCCCATCTCCCTTATTTCCATCCATTGAGCATGGCCTTTTTTTTTTTTTTTTTTCAAGTAGTGAATGATTAATTTTTGTATATCATAGAAAAGTAAAATTAAATTTGTAGGCCATTGGCGGAATGTTGGGCAGAGGCTTCATGGTTGAATAACATGAATATTAGGTGATAATGTCTCAATCAAAATTGTACCCCTGAATCATTTATTTCACCACCCCACATCACTTATTTCACCATCTCACGATAGATTAATTTTGGAAGCATGATACTCAAGAACCATTGAATCTCCCTATGAAATGATGGCAAGTACTTGGTTAGACTTGATTTTGCAACTCCATTAGTAGACTGATTGGCCGAGAAAATGCCTAGTCGTTTTGTCCAAACTCAAGTGCAGTTTTTCCGAAAAGAAAGAAGAAATTAGCAACCAACCCAAGGACAAATTTTCCAACTTCCAAAGTATATCTTATCGATTCTTTCAACTTTCCAATTATACGAAAAACATTCTTTTTCTACCATCGACAATCCTGATGCTTTCTTTTGACGGTTAGCCAGTGGCCACAAATTTCTTGATCGTTGGCGTTCCCCCCGTCGTATCAATGGATCACGCACAACAGTTTGTTGATTTGAGCTTCACATCAACGAGTCGGGGCAATAAACACTTCTCTAGTTTGGATGAACCTGACCTCTAACCCCGTATATAATACAGTTGGCTCCTCAATCCCTGTTGTTAAGATATTATAAATGCTGATATGATCTTACCAACATTTAGGTTCCATGTGAGGGCCATATTTATTGTGAGATAGTCCTTTAGCATGTGTTCATATTATAATTTGCAAGAATTGATGAGTTGATGTCAAGATGCTTGAATTAAGACTAATGAGATTGTGAGATTTCTTAGGAAAAAGTGAGTCGGATAGGGGAAGTAGAGAAAAAGTAGGTAAATAAGGATTTAGACCATTTTTTGGACTTAACTATTAATACGCTAGACATACAAACATTGTCGCTTTGTTAATCATTTTCTGTTTTTTATTTTACAAGAGAGCCCAAAGACATTGAGCAGCATTTCCACAAGTATACATTACTAATACACATTTTTTTAAAATAGACGACCATGAGTACTCCTATTTTAAAAGAGAGGGGAACTTAGCAATGCAACCAAAGACAAACCATATGGTTGAATCAAGCAGATGTCTATAATACAAATCATGCAGACCAAAGATGTATTTTTCTTTTTTCAATTTTTGGATTTTAATTTCCCCTCCTGTCTACACCTTTTTTACCTAAAGCACCAAACTCAAGATATTGAACCTCGAATCTAGTTGTGGGGAAAAATCTAATAGTCATGTCTTGATTACTGAGTCAACCCCAGTGATTACAAACTCAAAATATAAATTAGGGTAAATTATTTATAACCCTTGTGTGGTTTTGCTTAATGCCTTATGATCCCCTAAAATTTTAAAATAGCCACATAGCCCCACTGTAATTTTGTATAAAATGAAAAATAAATGGAATGCACAATCAATTGCAGCATTTATATAAATGCACTCTAAAAGTGCACCTGATGAAATTTTAATATCCATTTAACCCCCATATGGTTTATATAAATATCTACCTGACCTTGTAATTTTACATTTATCCACGTAATCTCTCTATAATTTTATACAAGGTTGTTAAGCAGTTGCCTGCTTTAACATTTAAGTAAGGGCACTATAGAAATTTTAACTAGTGATATAACATAGGTTATTTTCGATTAAATTTCCACTTCATATAAATCTATAAGGGGGTTAAGTGAACATTTTGAAATGTTAAAAAAATCATATTATAGTACACCAAGCCACAAGGGGGTTACATGTAATTTACCCAATAAATACCATACATGGCCCTAGTCAGTGAAATTAGACAAATATTACTGGGCCATGGGTCGGGCAAAAACAGCCATCTGGACACACCAAAAAGGGTAGGTTTAGGAAAGGAGCCATTAGAACAATTATTTTTATTGATTTTAACCTTAATTCTGTAACTCAATAGATATATTTTTTTTTCAAATGTGAATTTTGTGCTAATATGAACCGGTAATGTGCTTTATGATTTTTGCCGTAATATCGCCATCATTTGAATTAAAACTGGGAGGTAGGAGCTACCCAAATGTGCAACGACAGCTAAAGATGAAATTTCTATATAATGCATATTGTCTCTCGAAATCTAAATAAAAGTTTTCTACTTTTTCCAAGTACAGGAATAGCAGCATTCTTGGTATCCATATACATCAATCTCCTAAATTTCATGATCTAATCTCAATTGCTTCGGGCACAGATATCTACTATTTAACAAAATCATTAGTTATGATCCTAATTTTTTGTATTGATTTTATGATCCTCGTCATTGTTCAGGGAAAGGAACCATTAGAACAATTATTTTGTATTGACTTTAACCGTAGTTCCCTATAACTCAATATATATTTTTGCGAATGTGAATTTTGCGCTGATATGTATCGGTAATATGCTTTATGATTTTTGTGGTAATAATGCCATCTTTTGAATTAGAAGTGGGATGGATGTAGGAGCTCCACAAATGCTCAACGACAGCTAAAGATGAAGTTTCTATGTAATGCATATTGTCTCTCGAAATCAAATCCAAAGTTCTCTACTTTTTCCTAGGACTTGACTAGCACCGTCATTTGTATCCATATAAAATCAATCTCCTAAATTTCAACTCTTTTACAAAATCATTAGTTATGATCCTAATTATTCTCTTTTAATAGTTTTCTTGAAGTGAATTTCTTTCTCTGTGTATATTTACTACAATTTGTTATGATTATTTACATGAAAAGCTCCTATATGTGTTTGGTTTTCTACTTGAGACAACGACAATTTAGACAACAAATGTGCAGATAAATCATGCAGGGTTCCTGTTTCTACTTTTGTTAGGCTCCTCATGTCAAGCCAAGAGTTGGAAAAAGCGTGAAAAATCTTCTTATCAGATCTGTTTCTGGACTAATAATAGTACTGAATGTAAAACTTATCATAACATACCAAAAAATTGCAATGTTAAAATTGACGTAATTTTTTGTTCAGATCACCGTATTTGAAATTTCAAAGGGAGTCTGCATCATAATCATTAAAACATCCAGGAAGTTTCAATCCACTTGATGGCTTGGATTAGAGGTGGGGAATGATATGCTTGTCCTGAACAGGGCTTTTTTTTTTCGTGTTTAAGATTACATCCTTCATCGTGAGCGGTGCAAATTTACCAAATGATATTTTCTCTTATATATGCTTATTGCTTAGCTTGCATGGTACCAAGGACACAGGGTGGCAAGTTAATACGAAGTTGTAAATACTCGTTCACAGGCCCCCAAAAATGACTGCTGCAGCTGATATTTGTCAGTAGAAAAGAACAGTAGAGTGACGGAAAGAAAGCAGGATAAAGGGATGAAAACACGTAGGAAATGTACCCCCAGAAAAACAATAAGGACAAGCAAAAAAATATTGGTACATTGTATCTACCATTTTCCCACTCAAAAGGGAAAATGTAATGACTTTTGTGCTCATAATCATCAAGTGCCTAGACTTATTTATAATTCTATTTCTTGTCGCTTGTCTTCTTTGTTCATTTTCATACCTTTTTTTTTTTTATCTACACCATTTCCTTCCATTGCTACTATTCTTTTTGTACCTAAAATAATCATTTAAAAATACCTTTCCAATTTCTTTTGATTTCTTGAGATTTTTTGTTTTGTTAATTTTCAATATTAGTTCATGAAAGATCTATATTAGAAAATGCTGCGTGTTGCTTAAATAAGAAAGCATATTTCATCAAGTAAGTTTTATTTTTTGTAAGCCAAAACAAATATAGACATGTTAGGTGTTATTATCTATTTATAAATACCATTTCAGAATGAACAAATAAACAAATCAATGATACCAAAGCAATTGTTAAAGTAAATCAACAATTTAATTCTACATGTCCAAGCAGTTATATTAGCGAACAAAGAGACTGAATTGAAACATGTAGAAAAGAACGAAACTAAGGAGAAAAGAAAAGAAAGTTAGCCAACTTGGCAATTAATGATTGAGACTTTTTGTTAATCTTCAGACTTAATATTCAAGGGAATTAAACTCATTATTTCATGATGTTGGATGGAAAGACTAACTCTAAGTTTTGACCATTTCATGGGGATTAAAGTGTTGATAATGAGAATTCAAGGGGTAAAGTGCAACAAGCACCTAATTACAAGGGGCAAAATGTAATTAACCTCATGATTGCTTTGCAACAATAAGGGTATGAGGTGCAATGCTAAACGCTAGAACTTATCTTTTCCTTTTTCTTGTTCTTGGTATTCGTCTATGTACTTGTTTTGACATTCACTGTTTTATGCTGGAAGTTACACATGTATTGTTACGTATCGGGAATATGATACTGAGATTGTACAACCAGTACCGAAGAGGCTAAACAAGGATTTAATTTATTTAGTTATGGGAAGATAATGACTAGAACTCCCAAGCTAAAGAAGAGACATATATGAAAACGGGATCAAAGCAACAACTATTGATCATTTGGGAAATGTAAACAAGTTTCTGCAGGGTATTTAGTACTTTGGAACCCAGACAATGTGATCCTCAGGAAGGAAATGGCAGATTGGAACAGCTCCAGGCTTCACCTTTAGCAACTGAAAAGCCAAATGCTTTGGATTCCATTCTGATGTATCCTCGTGACAAACAACCACAGCCTGAAGCTAATAGCCTGATATGATACATTAGAAGTCAAATCTACTGTCATGTTCTCTTGGATTTATGATACTTTTCACATATTAATTGCTCCATTTGTTTTGTACTTAATGTGCATCTGAATAAAAGTATAATTAGAAGGTGAATATGGTAAAGAATATATTAATTACAAGGTAGGGAGGAAGTTATAGAGCATGTTTTCTGAGCACCACATAATAGATGTCTCTAATTTGTTCATCAGTAGTGTACACAAAGGCTTGCGGTCTGTACTACCATATATGTGCAACCAAACGCGACGAACTTTATCTTTCCAATACCATATGCTAATAGCCTAATATGATGTCCAGATTTTAGAGATTTTGATTGCAGGAACCTTCAGAATGGCTCGGAAAACAAAAATTATCTTGAAAGTTGAGTCGCCCCCGGGATATCTCACAGTTTCAAGATATGATGAATAGGTCGGAACAATGGATAGTATCACGTACCAATTGGCGACTTAAACCTCTTAAACTAGCAAAGGAACATGTAAGATCTAAAACCATATTGAGTTTACCATTATATGTTTAGGGGAACAATAGAAGTGGGCTGTTATCTTCCCCTTAATTGCACTAGCAAGGTGTAGATTCAGTAAAATTCGTGTTCTTATAACTTTCTGGATAACCATCCTTCATCACCTAGTTGTAGATCCAATAAAATTTGCCTTCACATAAGCCTTTTGGATTACAATCCTTGACCACAGAGTAACATGAGGAAGCAGCCCATACTTTAAAGAACCAGCCTAGTTTGGGTGTGAAGGCTGAGTTAGATAGTAATGTCGGAAAAATTGTAAGTAGGAGGTTTTAAATTTAAAATTTTTTACAAAAAGAAAAAAAGTCTATTTGATTACCCTTTATTTTCTTCACCTCCAAAAATGGCGCATTAAAATCCTCAACATCCAAAACATGATTTATATGTTATGTTTGAAGTTTGAACCAATCACAGGTATGGGACCTAATAAACAAAATGCACAAACCATTTCTTATTTCAATTCCAAGTGCATTGGATGCAACTCCATTTTCTTATTTCAATGCGGTTCTAAAATTTCCATTTTCAATCAATGAATGGAAGGTCAAGAGTGGAGTGACCAATGTCAAATACGAGAGAAGGAAGGAAGAACAAAGATAGAGGTAGGAGTAGGACAACCACTGTAATGGAAGTCTGGGGAAGCAAGATGATGGGGAGGAGTGATGACGCTATGGAGGACGATTAAAACAGGGCAGAGCGTGGGAAATGGATTTGGAATTAGGGTAGGAGTGGCAATCAGGTTGGGTCGCGAGTTGGTGGGTCGGGTTGGCGGGTTGGTAATAGGTTAACCCGAACTTGACCTGAAAAATTAAACGGGTCAGTTTTCTTGAACCGAACCCAACCTGTGAAATTAACAGGTTATCCGAACCCGACCTGAATAACCTGTTTACTTTTTTTTTTTTGCCTTCTCATCTTGGTAGTATAGTAAACTTCTCTACAATAGAGTTTCCATAAGAATATAGAATAAGAATACTACAGTTCAATCCAAGAATGTAGCAAGTTTTTTATTTTCATTTTTATAAAAAATATCATAAATAAAGTAAAACTATGATACATTACCTGGTTAACAAAAGTAAAAATATCATGAAAATAATGTAATACATCATCTGTCCAAATATAATAACTACAATTTCATACAAATCAAACAAATTCAATTAAAACAATATTTTTTTAGAGCTAAGTGATTAATGCTTTTGGGAAGAAAAGAATATGCCAACCTAATTAAATAAAGTATCTAATATATTTATTAAATTATTTTTAATTTATAAATGGGTTGGCGGGTCTGTTGGGTTGACCCGAACCTAACCTGTTTTCTTTTCGGGTTTATTGGGTTCGACCTGATTTTGATAGGTTCGTATCGTATTTTCGAGTCGTGTCGGAAATTGCCACCCCTAACTTAGGGTAAGATTTGAGAGATTTCTTTTTCCAATTAGTAGACTTTCAGTACTCCCTTTGAGAATATTAAGGAAACTGGAATAAAGGCGTCTGGTGATGATATTAATGTCCCTCACAATAAATGTGGCCTCACATGTTTAAGAAAAATATGAAGAAGATTAACGCTGTGATTCTGAAAATCATGGACTAGTCTCTGCCATTAATTTTTTAGAATCTATCATTATCTCATCTCTCTATCTTTTTGATATTTCCACCCCCGATTTATATATACTTTCCCAATTATTTAAACTTTCAAGTGATATAAGTTTTCATTTGCATTTCCAGATGCCAATTATTACAACTATTGTGATTATTCTTGGTTTTATATAGTTTCATATTATGAGAGGTAAAATTAAATATATTCTAAAAATTACTATTCATTGGTTCTTCTTTCCCTTTTGCTTCAAGTGATATCTTTCAATTTGAAGGATAAAAAAATAAGTATATTTTAACAGTTTAAAACTAAACTGGAAGTTATGAAAGTTTTTTTTTCTTCAAATATTAACTTTTTAATTTGGATGTTGAATTATAAACACAAGTATTACAAACAATTAATTATTATTATTATTTTAAATATAAACCCGTGCATAGTACGGGTCAAAATTCTAGTTTGGAAGTATTGATGACTGCATGTCAAGAGGCTTGAATTTAGACTACTTTCTTGTAATCCAAAAAAAATGATTAAAAAAAACTACTTTCGCTGGTAGTAAAAAGTTTGTTCGAATAATTTTAGATTATTAGGCCCCATTTGATAAAACTGAAATTTGAAATCTGAAGTCTGAAATCTGAAATCTGAAATCTGAATTCATTAAGTCACTGGATTGTTAAGTGGTGAATCTAATACAACTTTTGTCTGAATCTAAACACTAAACATATTATGCCCGTTTGATAATTATAGACGACTGAATGCTGAATTTCTTATATTTTACAATTTTGTCCTTATATTGACTTGTTTATAAATGATCTATATTAGTATATTTTACTAGTAGTACATATGATTTAATTTTATTTAAAATAAGAATTATTTATTAGAAAAAGAATGAATTAAAAATGAATGAACTATTATAAAAAAAATAAGAATTATTTATTAGAAAAAGAATGAACTAATATAAAAAAAGAAAAAGAATGAGCTAAAAATGAAAATAAAATTATAATATAACAAATTTATTTGATAAAATATAAATGCTAGTCTATCAATGTTATAAATACTAGGGTTATTTATGTCCTAAAAATTGTACTTAAACCCTAACTTTTTTTGGTGATAAGTGATAAACTTATCACTTATTTTTGGGCTCCATTTTGCCTGGACAATTCAAACCCACTTAATCATTAAGATGTAGTTTTTTGGTTATCAAACAGTCTTAACACGATTAAGGTTTGAAACCATTAAGATTAAAACCTGAATTGGGTTATCAAACGAGGCCTAAGACTTATTGATTAAAACCTGAATTGGGTTATCAAACGGGGCCTAAGGCTTATTGCTACCTAGACTTTTCTAAAGTGCTGTAATTGCTTTTTGGGAGATATTAACGATAGTGGTGGTTAGGTCGCCTTTCTCTACTTTCAGTCTGCTATCGTTTCTGGACTCTAAAAGAAAACAAAATTAAAAGAACTTAAATACTAATAAATGTCAAATAATAAAATATACCTTTTGTACAGGGTTCAAATACCCATACCCCTCCCACTTCTTAAATGTCATCGTTCGCCTATTAGGAAAAAAAAAATTGGACAGAAAACTTAACATGTTCGCTCTAACCACGGTAGAAGGATGTCAACTAGTAAGTGATTAGTCGAAACCATAGAGAAATTATGTGGCAAAATCTTAAATGACAGAGGATTAAAAGGAAATTTACCCAACCCTTCATCCCCTGGGGGGGGGGTTCCTGAGAAAGTAGTTCCCAAAAATAGTCAAATATTGAAACGTGGTCATGAGGAGAACGATTCATCGACTACACTAATACTGCCAGTTCAGAAGTTACCCTTCACTTTCTGCATCTATGAGAAGGGAACCACTTCTTGGGAGTGAGGAAGCAGGGACAATTATCAGTACAACTATTTTTGAACGGTGTAACACTTTTTAACATGTTGTAATTCACTATATACCAAATATACACATCTTTAATAGAGATATCATATTCAAGTATTGTTCATATGAACTCTTATTTTGTTGTTGTGTCAGAATTACGTGACGTTATTTTTGCCGTACATTTTGAATTTTTAGCATTTTGAATTTCTGCCATCCCGGCCCTGGTTCCCACTTCTGAAGCTTCCCCCGGTGTTGCTAATACCAAATTATTATGCTTTCACAGAAAAGAGCAATTAATGATTTTCCTAGAAGTCGAAAAGTTTGTTGAAGAAATAAATGAGTAAGATCCTGTAGTCAAATGATATATTCGATGTTGATTCATCAAAAGTTTGATATTGATGATCGTACACAACATAAAGTAGGATATCTGTAGATCAACCACACACCACTGAATAATTAACAATACTTAGTATCCCTAGTAACTTTACATTCAGTGAATATTACGCTGACATAATTGATAATACAATCAGTAGAGCAGAGACTAAACAAAAACTTATTCGGTTATGGGATAATCACGAGTAGAAATCCGGGGTTGCGGAAGACATATATAAAAACAATATCAAAGTGACAAATATGAATCACTAGGGAGACGTTGACAAGCTTTTGCAGAATATTTAGTACTTCGGAACCCAGACAATGTGATCCTCAGGAAGGAAATGGCAGATTGGAACAGTTCCAGGCTTCACTTGTAGCAGCTGAAAATCTAAATGCTTTGGATTCCAGTCTGATGTATCCTTGTGACACACAACCACAGCCTTGACTTTAGCTCCATCAGCACCAACTAAATTAACCATGTATGCATCGGTATACAGTACCAAAAGCCAAAATATTTGACCAACCATAAGAAACTTAGCAGCCATATTTGGAAGTGGAGGAGCCAAGTGGTATTGCCAATTGTTTGAGAATTGAGAGGCGAAAGGTTTTAATATCTTGGCTGTACTATTCATCGTATGGCACCTTAACCACCATTAAGCTTCTTGACAGATAGAGTGAAGATGGTAGTGAAGGCAAAGATATATTAGTCAAGAGATCACGAGAAATTTGGCCGAATTTTTTATTAGATTTTTCTAATAGACAAGTAGTACTCATTAGTACACCTAAATTATACATAACTTATCATGTAAATATATAAAATTATAATTATTATATCCTATACATTTAGACACTTTTCCAATAAATTTACACCTTAATCCCTGTTAATGCCAAACCGTATTAAATATAACTGAACTTAATTATCACTTAAATGTGCACCTAAGAAAACTGTTATCTGTACGTTTACTTTTGCTGTTACCTAAATTTGCACTCAAGAAAATTGTCATCTATACCTTTATTGTCACGAGAAGATGGATCCTGAATATTCAAAGTCTCATGTAATACCCAAATATTGATAAACTACTGCCAACTTGTGAAATCGAGAATTTGGTGCCTGGTAGTATAAACCAAAAATAACCCCCAAAACAAAAAAAGCCATTTGAGTGCCGCCTCCGGAGTTGAGAACCGTAGGAGCATAACACTATCTCCAAAGCTCACCTAAAAATTCAGCGTAGCCATACCACATGTAAAAGTAGAGTACATGGTACACAGGGAGGTGGAAACTGTGGGGCGTGGGATAATGTTCTTTTACATGAGGCAAAAAATTAAGCAAAATGTGGAAGCTCTGTGGTATGGCTTAAAAAGGGTTAGCTATATATGTTTTACTTGTACCCAAAAGGCTAAAACTATTACATTCTACGATTAAAGCACAAGGGTTTTGTTATAAGCTTGTAAATTTGATTCCCTTTTCACCAAAGTATAGATGAAAATTATATAATAATGCAAGGAAACTCGTGTAACTATTGAAGAACTTCCGAACTCTTTAATATTCCCCAAATTAAAAGCTAAAGCTTTGCTCCAGGCTTTTTGAAGACCACAAAATCGATGACCCCACTCATAAACGAAGTGCGTTGGCAGTTTGAAGCATCCTCTTGCTGACGTCAATGGAAAAAATGCCGCTATGTCGAGCGAGTTTTTTGAATACTTATCTAAAGCTTTACTATATGTTATTATTAAATTTATAGAAAAAATTTTAAGGTGTGTATTCAAAAACTTGGAAAAGTTTTCTAAAGTTATCGTAGTTGAAGTTGTAAAAAACCTATGCAAAAAAAAAATTATCAAAAAAACTTGCTTCCCAAATAAGCCCATTGTCTTTCAAGAAACATCAGACTATGGTCCCGACATAAGTCCCAATTGTGTGATAATTGCCCCATTGTTCTCATTTAGTCGCCTATGTTGAAATTGAGGGGGATGACATAATCTCGAAGACAATTATTTGCAGGGTCTCTTTGAAAGGTTTCTGCAACCAAAATCTCTAAGCTTTGAAGATCAGGTTGCAAGTCTTGTGACTTGTGCTTACAACTGACGAAGAAATTAGTAGAAAAATGAAAACATCTATTCCATGACGATCAGTCTGCCTTGTAATTAATACTTTTTCATATATTCACCTTTTAGTTATATTCTCCACTCGGATAACTCCAATTGCAGATGCACAAAAAGTACAAAACTAATGGAGCGCCTAATACTTGACCAGCTAATTGTAGAGTCAATAAAATGCGTCTTCTCAGAAGCTTTTTGTATAACAATCATTGACCACATGGTATCGTGAGGAAGCAGCTCATGACTCAATGAACCACTTTGGTTGGTTACCCTTCGCTTTCTTCGCCTCCAAAAGTGGCCCATTAAATTTGTTTTTTTCATTTTGGTTTGTTCTGGGATACTGACCACCTCTCCAAGTGGTGTTGACTGTTAAGTGTCTTGCTAATGGCCCGGAACCAATTTATCAAGAGGTAAGTTGGCCATCAGGAAGACTTAATTTCTTTTCTTTTCTTTTTTCTTTTTCTTTTTTTTTTTTAAGTTGTTGGTTAACTTCTCTCGATTTAAACCTCACACCCTAAAGTTTAAAAAATCTTTACAATAATAAAATTAGAGTATTCGCAGTTGGTGTTAACTTTTATTCCCCCATTCCTTCAATCATTCTCATCAACTGCTACTTCTTCCTTTTTTAAAATTTTTTTTCTAAATTTACACACATATAGAGTGTGCCATTCCCACTAATCTAGATAATGTCAGTACACTCTTCTAATTTAGATGGGCCTTCTCTTGTATAACACGACTGGACCCCACCAGTTTAGTGTAGTATACTATGGGTATTGACAATTGAGAAAAAAAAAAAAAAAAAAAACCTTACTAACAATTGGGTCCTACGTGAGGGCCACATTTATTGTGAAGGACATTAATAGTAGCACTGATGTGTAAGTTTAAACTCACTTACGCAAACAAAATAAATAAATAAATAATAAAAAATCCATAGAAGCCTGAATGTTATTCCAGTTTCCTTAATATTCTTAAAGGGAGCACAGAAAGTCTACTAATTGCGAAAAAAGAACCCTTTCAAATCTCCCCTAAAGCAAAAATCCATTTACTACACTCTACCCCTTCTTTATCGCCCTTCCTTGGTCTTATTAATTCTTTCCATCCTGCCGTGATCTTGCTTCCCCATCCTTTCATTGCAATGGTCCTCGTCCTGCCTTTATCTCTTTCCTTTCTTCCATTTCTCAAATTTGACAAGGCTCCCTTTCCACCTTCCATTCATTGATTGTGTTGAAAAATTTAAGAAGGGCATTGGAGTTGTATCTAATGCACTTGGAATTGAAATAACAAATTGATAAGATTTTAGGTTTTTGGATTTTGTTTTATGTATGTTCCATATCTATGATTGGTTCAAACTTATCTACAAATCGTGCATGTTTTGGATGTGATTGGTAATCGGGTTGCAACAAATTTATGATGAATTTTATAGTGTTGATTATAAAACTTTTTAATATTACATGGATTGCTGGAACCTGTGGGACCATCGTGCCGATCTTTAAGTTTGGCTATTTGATTAATACTTTGGACTTGCTGATGCCTTTTGCATACCTGGATCCCTGTGGCACCCCATACATACATGTTTTGGTACGACCATCATATGATTTTTCCATCCCCACCATTACTTGTGATCCCCTACATACTTGTCTTCAATCACTATTCACTGTACAATCTACTAAACGCTATAAATACCCTTTACATCACCAAAATCAGGTAATCTAAAGCATATACTAATATTGAATATTCTTTGCATTGACTCTAACTCTTAACTTAGGCATCGGAGAGCATCCCGAGAGACCGAGCCTCTCCTCCAATCTTTTGTTCTTATTGTGTTGCAGGCATGCTTAAAGGAGTAGTACCCAAAGCACATCTCTGCAATCACAATTTGCGCGGTCTATGGGAATCGAACATAGTCCTGTGCTCATCATCCTTAGGGCCAATATGTGTTCTAAGAGTCAACAAGTTAATGATCAAGATAATCCAATGACCGAAACCTGGAGAGAATATCAAACCATCCTTGAAGAACCCCTCAACCAAATGCCGAAACCATTACCAAGGTGGCAGAATTTGTAGTCACAAATCCTGAAATTTATGAAGAAATAGCAAAGTATATGAAACGTAATGTTAGTGCTAAACCATCGAGACATCGAGCAGAATCCTTGCATAAGGAATCATTCTCGAAAGGAGAATCAGATAACCGTCACCCAAAAATAAAAGGATACCCCTCTGGGGCTCCATAACAAATCCAAAAATGTTTTGATTTCAAAAATTCCTCCTAAATACCCTTGGGCGAGGATAAAGACCACCCCGACTTATGGAAAAGGATCTTGGTTAAACGGAGATTATTTAAAGGCACATTTGTTCACAACTAAAATTAATGAAGAGGTCTTCTCGCTAAACTTTAAGTTATCGGCCATGCCATATTATGATGGAAAAAGGGATCTTGAAGACCATGTTCACACCTTTGTGTCTCCTTTTTGCTTATATGGTGCCTTGGATTCCATTATGTGTAGAGCTTTTCCATGCTTCTTGCAAGAAGAATGAACAAAAATGGTTCTAGAAACTAGAACCTAGTAGCATCGTCTCATTTGACCAATTAGTTGACCTATTCATGCATCGATTTGTTTTGTCCCAATCAATCACAAAGATATCGGTGTACTTGATGAATATCAAATAACGGTCGGATGAGTCACTTTGATCTCACCTGTCACTTTTCAATAAGGAAAATATACAGATCCCCAACCTAGACGAACAAGTTACTATGGCAGCTTTTATCCATGGGTTGAAGCTCAGGAACTTCAATATGGACTTGTATCACAATTACATTTCCAGTCTAAATGAATTATAGGAATGGATAGATAAGTCCATCCAATGTGAAAACTCGAACCGTCTCAAAAAAGAGGTGCAGGCCTCCCATCATACCTTCAAGAGATGAGGTGGTGGCTGAAGTGTTGCTGGCTTACCTCTCGAAACCCCAAAGCTGCTGAAGCATATTTGATTGTATCAGTAAAGGAAAATGCCCTGTACTAGATAGGGACCTCACCCCATTTGTTGTTCCTTGATTTCAAATACTTAGCATCATAGAGCAACAAAATGTAGGACATCTTACTCCCTATATGGCAGGAAAGAGAGAAAAGAGAATCCTAACTTTTCTGTGCATATTATTGTGGCATCGAGCATGAGACCGCAAATTGCAATGACTTCAAGAAAAAAATTGAGAACCTAATCCACCAGGGGCATTTGAAGTAGTACATTTGTCGAGACCATAAGGGCTTTTAATGAGATAACCAAAAAGATGATCGAACAAGATTATAGGGGAGACAGTCAAGTCCTTCCACGTGATTGCCTGAACCAACACTGAGACTCCCTAAGCCTCATAGCAATCTAATTGGAGTAATTAACACCATTAGTAGGAGAACTACAGGAGGAAACAATCGAAGAAATCAGAAGCATAACTTCTGACAAGCTAGTTTGGATCTTTTAGAGTCGAGCTCTAG
The DNA here is from genome assembly GCA_013103745.1 of Gardenia jasminoides. NCBI lineage: Eukaryota > Viridiplantae > Streptophyta > Magnoliopsida > Gentianales > Rubiaceae > Gardenia > Gardenia jasminoides. The sequence goes on from CM023103.1 coordinate 31,914,156, forward strand.
GCTGATAGAAGAAATCATCTATGGCCCTTCTGATGCAGTGCCAAGTGCTTCTAATCAACATGAAGCTATTGTTATTGATATAATTGCCAACAACTATCAATCAATAAGGTATATGTAGATGTGAGGAGCTCGACGAATATTTTGTGTACCATCTTTTCTGTCAAATGAGCCTTGTAGATGATCAATTAACCCCTGATCGAATCTCTCTAGTAGGGTTCGAGGGGCAAGTTATTTACCCAAAAGGTATGATTATCTTGATGGTAACTATTGGAGCCCAACTTCAATGTAGGACCATCTCCATCAACTTTGCAGTCATCAAAGGGAATGCATCGTATAATATGATTCTCAAGCGACCGACACTTAATGCCCTCCCGCAATCTTATCTATTTCCATCTTAGTTTTAAGTTCTTAAAACCCAGTGGTATGGCCAAAATTTTCGATGATGTTGAATCTACGTGTGAATATTACCTAATAACATTTTGGGGGACTACCCTCGAAGATATTATCCTAAAACAGTCAGTTCTCACTATTGAGCCTTTTGATTCTGAAATGCTAATAGATCAGCTAATGTTATTGAAAGATGATAGGATTAGAGAAATGCTAATTGATCCTTCTTGATTGATAGGATTGTGAAGATCAGAAAGTTTTCAACCTGTTGTCATCTTGAAACTTGAACAATTGCTGCAATAGTATAAAGAAGTGTTCACCTAACCTACCGATGACATGTTAGGGATACCTAAGGATATTATTATGCATAAGTTAAATGTTGATTCTCATGTAAGATTAGTCCAGTAGGAAAGTGACATTTCGAACTCAAAAGGAGCGTTGCTATATGTTTCGAAGTAGACAACTTGCTTAACTCTGATATCATAACTGAATTACAATACCCGACTTGATTATCGAACCCTGTAATGATTAAGAAAGACACAGGGGGATGAAGGATGTGCGTAGATTTCATTGACCTTAACAAAATTTGCCCAAAGGACTACTACCCACTATCAAGGATAGATGCTATTGTAGACTCGATGATAGGGTACATAGTTTTTTACTTTCTTGACGCATTCGAGAGCTACCATCAGATTGATATGGGTGAGGAGGATCAGTAGAAAATGACATTCATAATAGATCAGGAAGTATATTGCTACAAAATGATGCCTTTTTGGCTTAAGAATGTTAGGGCAACTTATCAGCATTTGGTGAACAAACTCTTTCAAAGACATATCAGAAAGAACATGGAAGTATATATAGATAATCTCCTCGTCAATAGTAAAACCGAGAAAGGATTAATAGAAGACCTGGTAGAGATCTTTGAAATATTCTGAAGTAATTGCATGAGGTTAAACCCTAAGAAGTGCATGTTCGGAGTGATCTCGAGAAAATTTCTAGGAATCATCATATCAAAAAAATAAATTGAAGTGAACTCGGGTAAGTTATAGGCTATTCGGGAAAGGGCTCTTCTAAAGAGTTTAAGGGATGTTGAAAGATTGGCAAGCCATTTAATGGCATTACATCAGTTTCTTTTGAGATCAATTGTCCAAAACCTTTCATTTTTCAAAATTTTGAAGAAGACAGACTATTTTGTTTGGATCGACAAATTCCAAATAGTTTTTGAGAACCTTGAGGAATACCTTTAGAGCTTTCTATTGCTTATCTCTCCAACTCCTGGAGAAATCCTTTTTCTATATCTGTTGGTCATAGTTAAAACTATTAGTTTAGTTTTGGTCAAAAATAAGTTTGGAACTCAAAGACCCATTTACTATGTTAGCCAAACCCTTTAGCGGCTAGAACTCAAATACACTAATGGAAAAACTTGTGTGATGTTTGGTCCACTCTGCTAGAAAAATCAAACCATATTTTCAATTTCATTCTATTTGTGTTATGACATATCAGCCTTTACATCAAGTTATGATGTGACCTGAGGCATCAAGAAGACTGACTAAGTGGGCTATTGAACTTGGAGAATTTGACATTAATAACCAGCAACGGGACACCATCAAGGCTTAAACCCTAACTGACTTTATAGCCGAGTTGACTCCTTCTAAGAACCTCTCTGTGAACGTGTCATCCAACTGAGAATGGAGCAGAGCGGACCTACTTCTCAACAACTTTGAATGAGTGGAATGCACCTATGCCTTGCCCTTCGGCTTCCCAGTCTCTAATAATGAGGTTGAGTATGAAGCCCTCATTACGGAGCTCACTTTGGGATGGAATTGGGAGCCCAAAGGATCAAGGTGCATAGTGATTCTCAACTAGTGGTTCGATAAGTCCTTAGAGAATATGAAACCAGGGAGGAGAAAATGCTAAAATATCTAGATTATGTGAAGGCCTTAAAGGAAGAGTTCAAATACATCGAGATTATTAGGATTCCAAGGTCTAAGAACAGTAGGCCAATGCCCTGTCCAAACTACATTCTACCTCTTTCAACCCTTTTCAATGGGGCAATGCTTGTAGAAGTCCTTGAAAAGCCAAGTTATGAAAGCAAGGTTGTGATACCGATCTCCTAAATTTCAACATGGATGGATCCTTATGTAGCCTTTCCAACCTAAGGCCTTTTCTTGAGAACAAGATTGAGACTCGATGGGTCCAATTGGGAGCCTCTCTGTATTCCCTTCGAGATGGAGTTCTTTATCAAGGTTATCTACGGGGCTATAGTTGAAATGTGTAAGTAATGAAGATAATTGATACATCTTTGGGAAATCCATAAAAGCCTTTATAGAGGGCACGTAAGATCTTGAACAATATTTCAAAAAGCTCTACTGCTAGGGAACTATTGGCTCTCCATGCAGCATGATTCTCAAGAGTTAACTAGGACCTACTCAGCTTGTCAAGTCCATTCCTTTGAGAGTCATTTACTTGCCACTGACCTGATTCCTATTTTCTCACCATGGCCATTTGAATAATGGGGAATCGACCTCCTAGGCCCTTTCTAGAAAACCATCGGGAGGGTATGCATGGCTCCTTGTAGATATTGATTATTTTACAAAATAGGATGAAGGTTAACATTTGACTACGATCACTGGTTGAGCCATCCAAAAATTCTTTGAAAGTAGATTGTCTATAAATTTGGTCTCTAGAGGGTTATCATTTCAGATAATGGCTAATAATTTGCTGAGAATCCTTTCAAGAAATGGTGTGAATCCTTGCACATCAAGTAGCATTTTACCTCGGTGGGTCATCTTCAAATGAACGGATAGGTCGAAAACCTCAACTAGATCCTATTGCATGGTATAAAGACTCATCTGGAACAAACTCATATCTCGTGAATTGAAGAGCTCCCAAGTGTTTTGTGGGCATATCAAACCACCCCTCGGACAGTTAACGAAAAAACCTCATTCTCATTAACTTATGGAGCCGAAGTTGTGGTCCTGGCTAATGTCAGAATCCTATTTGCAAAAGTTCCTATTTGAAAATAACACATTGGAGAGGCAGATTGATTTGGACGTATTGGAACAAAGAAAAGGGGGCTCAACTATCAAGGCTACGAACTAAATGGAGTATTGGTGAGGTATTACAATAGTCGAGTTAAGGAGGTTAGTTTCAAATCCGAAAATCTCATTTTGAGAAAAAACTTAGCAAGCAGAGCCATTGATCAAGAGAAGTTGAAACTAAAATAGGAAGGCCCTTACTGAATTACTGAGTACAGGTCGATAGGATATTGCAAGTTGGCATATCTCCCCAGTGCTCACACCTGGCACTTCTCAAAATTGAAGAGAATTCACATCTGATTTTTCAAGAACCAAGTTGGAGTTACGTTTTATCTTAATTTGTAAATTGTTATAACCTCTTCGAAAAATATCCCAAAGGCATGGTCGAAAACGTAATTTCTATAAATTACTTTTCAAACTTATTACCCTTATTGCCGATGCTATTATTCTCCTGAAGTCTCTTTGTTATTTATCCCTTAGTTTTGTTTTACATGCTGTCCATTTCTTGACATCACTAAAATAGGAGGGCAAGAATGAGAGAGTTTGGCAATTATATATAATAAAAGAACAGCAAGCAAGGCAGAAGGAAAACAGAACTAAGTCCCAGATAAAACAAATTGAAGTTTCATTAAAAATTCTTCAAGTACAAATAATACAAGTACAAAAGGTTGAAAAGGCCTTCGTCAGGCCTACTCTACCTTGCTCTACTCTATTATAACATTGCAGTGGGGGTAGTAGTGGCCGAGATGGTGATATCTACAGCAACAAAGAAGGTTGGCTGACCCTCTAGAGCAGCTGCAGTGACCTGCTCGAGCAAGTATTAGGTCGGAGAGGTCTTCTTCCCTCTTCTTGTAAAATACATTCTGAACGTCGAGGGGATTCCGACCCTCCTTCATCCCTTGGAGGCATAACTCAACCAGATCCTCTATCTCTGAGTCATAGTTGTCATCATCATCAAGATTGAAACTAGCAATAACTTCGAAACCAACTTTTTAGACTTTCTTCACAGCTGATGAATATCCAAACATGAAGTTTGGATAAGATGAATAAATGGTGTCATTCTTGAAGCTCTTAGACTTGAGGTGATCGGCTTAACAAACATGAAGTTTGGATGAAATAAATGAATGATGTCATTCTCAAAACCCTTAGACTTGAGATGTTTGGCAATGCAGGTAAGTTGAGCTAATTCCAAGTCCTGCTCATATTACTACTGCGCTTGCTGCTGTCTTTTCTAGGCCTCGTTGTAGGTTATTTGAAAGGATTCGACTTGTTTTTCCTCATTCTTCAAAGCGCTTTGAATGGTTTTTATGGCCTTCTTGGCCTTACTAAGATCTTTCCTTACCCTTTTTAGTTCTATACTCCTATCCTTGTCTGCCTTGAGGAGATCGAAATATAGACCCAGGATATCGACCAAAGAATTATTTAACTGCATCAGAAATGAAATTTAGAAAGCATACGCGAATATCAATAAACTAAGATGAAGATAGGAGGAAACTCATAATAGTCTGTCCACAAAAGACTTCAGTCGAGGGGCTCTTCATCTCAAATACCTGATGTCCCAAAGCGTTACTGCTCTAATGTATAGCTCCCATGTAACTCATGGTACATTGTTTGGTCATTTACCGACAGCTGCCAGTCAGGGTAGTAGTGGTCGAAAGCATGGGTTTGGAACCCCCCTTTGGACTTCTAGAGGAGGGATTGATAACCTATCCACATGGATGGAGGAATGGGTACGATGGTAGCAAGCCTCATCATCATTCCTTTGCCCTTTCCTGGTGCCTTCCTCTGGCTAGTAGCAACTAGTTGGTTTTCTCTTGAACCACTAGGAGGAGGTGTGTACTGAGATTGAGGTTGTTAGAGCCGAAGTAGTTGAAGCAGCTAAGGAAGATGAAACTGTGGAGGGCCCAAGACCATAGCCACAGCCAAGGCCTTCACAACCTTAGTCGTTGTGCCCCTCTCCGTCGGGGCCTCGACAGGTTTCTTTTTTTATTGACCATGTTGGCTCCAGTTGCATAGATCATTTCAATCATTTTCGTCACTTTCAAGCAAAAATCACCATCAGTTAATGAATAATGAAGCAAGTTAAAAGATGAGAACAAAAATTACAATATTTTCCAAGGAGATCACTATAGAAGGGACTTTTCTTCATTTCTTGAGTCAACTTGGCTCGGCTTAATCTTGCATCGATCATAACCGCTTCAGGCATATGACAACCATACATGATGAGCCCTGACCCATTCATTTTTTGAAAATCATCATTGAAATCATTCGTGGGTATTGGATCTGATTCAATCTTTTCAACCCTCCACTAGAAACCCTCAGGAAATAGGTACATGGAGCCAGAAGTAACAATGATTCCAGTTATGTATTGAAGTTGGAGTGTCCACCACCAATGCCCAAACCTGATGCCTTATGCCAAAATAAAACTAGCCTCAATCATACCCTTGTTTGTTCAACGTGTAAAATTTTGTGAAAAACGTGACTGAGGTGTCCACCTTCAAATGCTTGTAAAGCATCTAGAAATGTACCAATGTCCTGATAACATTCGGTACTAGTTGAATAATTTGAACCCCCCAGAATTGTAGTAAGTTCCAAGCAAAAGAAGTCAAAAGTAACTAAAACCATACCTGTATTTGCTGTAGTAGATCACCACTTGACTTGGGAGAGGTCTTGCCACTGACGCATTTGGGCCAGAACGAGTAATAGTCATGGCCCGCTTCCATGGGCATCTCATCATGACAACCTCTAATCCTGAAGGGGTGATGACATAGTCAAATCTCAGAATTGTTCTGAAATCATAGCTACGAGGTCCAGCGGGCTCAGGAGGTTATTCACCCTCATCAGAGAACTTATTCTTGGACTCAGGTTCTTTAGTTTTGGGAGCTATACCCACTTCTTCTTGTTCCTTGTCTGAAACTTCAACTATTATCACATTCTCTTCTTGATTTTCACTAGAGTCCTTGTCACCACTACTTCTGGACTCCTTGCTATTGGTCTCGGTGGCTTTGGAATCTTCCGTAAATCCTTCTAAACCATCTTCACTACTAGAGTCACTCTCCTATTCGTCATATATCTCGTCTACTAGTTTAAACACAGTGAAAAGAAGGGATTGGAAAAGGATGCTTACTTTTGACTTCTCGGCAAAAGATTACTCGGAAAGGAAGGCTCGTGCAAAATGAGCACTTCAACTTTAGAAAATCTCTACAAGAACACTTGAAGTGGCAAAGAAGCTGAAAGGGCAAGCCCCCACTATTTATAGAAGAAGATCCATAAGGAAGGCCGTCAAAGTCCCATTTGAAATTTAAAAGGATGCGGGCTTGCTTTAGGGAACGCGCCATAATAATTACACCTCATTAGATGCATATCAGTTCACGTCCAGTAATCGAGACTGTCCTTTCAACTTCGGTGACCAACCCGTGTTTGCCACGTGTCTCCAGTAGCTCGGAAGAAACACCGAGGGTATCCAACAATATCTGAAGGTGTTTCTTGAGTTGAGGGCTATTGTGGGACCACCGTGCATCTCAAAGTTTGGCTATTTGATTAATACTTTGGCCTTGCCGATGCCTTCTACATACCTAGATCCCTATGGCACCCCACACACAACTGTCTTGATACGCCCATCGTATGACCTTTTCATTCCCACTATTGCTTGTAGTTCCCTACACACTTGTCTTCAATCAGTATTCATCATACAATCTACCAAACGTTATAAATACCTCTTAAATCTTCCAAATTAGATAATCTGGAGCATATATTGAATATTCAATATTCTTTGCACCAATTCTGATCCCTAACTTAGGCATCAAAGAGCATCTTAGAACACCAAGCCTCACCTCCAATCTCTTGTTCTTGTTGGGTTGCAGGCATGCTTAAAGAAGCGATACTCGAAACACATCTCTGCAGTCATAGAACCCATAGGTGATAGGCGTGATTTTGCAAAGGCGGCAAACATGGGTTAGGGTGGCTGCTCAATTGTGGATAGTTGGAAGGGGAAATGTTTAAAATACTCTTGTTTTCGCGCTTAATAGGACAAACCAATGACCTTTTGATCCAAAAGTTGTTAAAGTTACTCACTGTGAAGTGGCAAGTCATGCCATTCCACTATTTTCCAATTGCAAATATATGAAGACGAATGAAACTAAAAGATGCTCTGATTCTCACAAGCTATTCTCAATTACTAATTTCTTTTTTTTTCCTTAGTTTATTATTATCTCATGTTTTTATCCTATAATTTTAGTATTTTAACCCTTAATCTGTAGATACTTTTCTTATTATTTAAAATCTCAAGCTATTTAAGTTACATTTTTATCTTTTGATTTATAGATACTTTTTTTAATCATTAAAAATCTCAAGCAATATCAGTTACGTTAGATGGAGTGTTATACTTATTGTAACTTTCAACATTAAGCTGCCTATTACTCTAACTACTGTTCTCTCCTATTTTGAGATATTCCTTTAGTGCCGTCCATATTACAATTTAGAAGTATTGATGAAATGATGTGAAGATGCTTAAATCAAGACTATTTTCTTGTGGACCAAACAAATGGTAAAAAAAAGGAATAATTTTTTATATACTGACAGTATAGTATTTTTTTTACACTAGCAATTTTGGATGCATATTACATATGTATGATTAAATTTTTAAATTTAAATTTGTATTATATGACATAATTCAAACCTGTTAGAGTAAAAAAAAATTATATACTGACAATATATAAAAAAAGTTATTAAAAAAAACCTACTTTCTCTAGTAGTAAAAATGTACCTTTTGTGCACTTAAATTGGACGGAAAGCTTAGCAGGTTCGCTCTAACCGGTAGGAAGTAAAGTCACTATTTGAAATTATAGAGAAATTACGTTTCAAAATCTTAAATAATGGAGGATTTAAAGGAAATTTACCAACTTTTAATTTTTTTTTCCCCCACCGCCAGTCTCGAGAGGGTAGTTCCAAAGTCAAACCAGCATGGTGTCAAGTCATGCTACTCGACAGCACTTGAATAGGATAACGTCATTCGATTTGGCCTTCGTAGTGGATTTGACCCAAGGAGAATTGACTAGTATACTGCAGGTTCGGAATTATTTCAGTAGTTTTCCTTCACTTTCTTGGCCTCTGAGTCTGGCCCATTTGCTTGTCAATTTTGCCCGTTATTGTCACGCACATGCTGTCAAGTGTCAACCACTTTCCTCGGAAGGAGAGGAAGAGAAAAGAGGAGTTGGGAGGGGAGGGGCAGGGGGAGGGGGCTACCTTCTTAAAACAAAAAATGATCAAGGAGGAATGAGATTTAAGAAATGAAATTGCAGATAGAGGAATTTACGAAACCTCTAATTCCTGAAAAACTCAACTTTATCTACTATATTAACGCTTCTAAATTATATCTTCAGGATTTCTCTTACCTTAAATCCTCTACTTACATTCCCTTTTCTTTGCACGTTTTCACTTTCTTTCCTATTTTTGCTTTCTGTTTTATTTCTTCTTCTTCTTCCTAGGAGAGCCTAAGAAGCAACATTATCTGCAGCCTAGGATGCAATTTATAGAGCAGTGAAATAAAGAAACATACGGTTTCTAATAGCAAAAAGTTTGTTGGGGTCTTCTGAAATCAGAAACTCAGGCTTTCAACATAGAAAGGCGGTATCTGGACCTTTTTTCATGTGCTATATTTCTTTTGAATGATTATGACGTTTTAATCGTTAATAGTAAACTTAGCACACCTAAGTGTAGTCTACTCTTAAGTCCTAACTAGAAATGTAAAAACAGGCACAAAATCAAGGCTTCAATTTTCTGGGAATTTATTCCTCAAAAGAATCTGTATTAGGCCACTCCTCTGCTTTAGCAAGAAAAGCTTATAGATGGTTATCATCCTTCCTGTTCGTGTTACCGTCATAAAGTAATGCCACGAACTAAGGTCTGCAACCACTGTAGCCAACAGATTAGTCCTTCTTCCCAGATTAAAACCGAGAAAGAGAGAGAGCTTGATTCAATCGACTACATTTGTGACGTGAGTTTCTGTTCACGGGATAGCCCATTCATCAGGGCCTCTGCTCTTAAGTATTTGTTGCTTGGGGGATATGTGAGTTAGCGGAGGACAAATGACTATACAAAACTTGTACATAGCTATGACAATTAAATAGAAAACGCTTGAATTGGCACAAATAACATATTATACCATTCATTGCCTACCATGTACTACAAATGAGAGAACAAAATTCAGACAATGCATGTGTATATACACTGCAAATGAATTCCAATTAATCAGGACACTTTACATGTACAGCTGGGCTGGCTTTCGTATTGTAGGATTGACATTATGGTCTGCACAAATGTGAGAAAAAGCAACACAAGAGCACCTGCAAATGACAAGATGGACCAGGGATCATTGAAATAATTCCTCATTAGATGAGCCCTCCAAGTGTTCCAGCGCCGGCTAGAGTACTCGTTCACTTGCTTGAAAACTCCAGAGTAACAGAAGAAATCATTGCCTGCATCAATCTCGACCTCGTTCACAAGTTTATTGAACACCGAAGATATTGCTTCATCATCACCTAACCCCTTGGCAATAATTTTTTGTTGTCGAAGCTTTTCAACATCCCTTGAGGAATCAATGAGACTATCCATGAAAGTGACATAATCGATTACGTATCTTCTATCATACAGTCCATTAATCATGTAAAGTTCGTAACCAATTAAGTTTCTGAAGACACATTCTGTAACATCATGAACGTACAAAGTCGGGATTCTCATTACCCCCTTTTCAAAAGCAATATCCAGCCACGATACACTTCTGTTAGCCTTCTCAAACTTTATCCCGGCTTGTCGTAGCTCGCTTGCGCATTTTATGTGCTCCTTAACCTCGCCGCTTGTGGAACAAATGTCCTGCGAATCCCCGTTTTCTTGGCTTTGATAATCAGCTGCTGGTTTTGCAGCAAATAAAAAGCAGTACGAGCTGCTAGTAATTTTGTGTAGGTGGACTGGGGATGCCATTTTCTCCAAATCCCAGCCACTTGTGGGATAGATGTCTTGTGGATGCCCTTTTTCTTGGCGTCGATTATCAGCTGTTGGTTTTGCAGCAAATGACCAACATGTGCTGCCAGCAAATTTTTGTAGCTTGAGCGAGGATATTTTCATTAGCTCCAACCACCCACCTCTTGCAGAACGAAGGCCTTGTAGATCGCCATTTTCTGGGCTTCCATTACCACCTGCTAGTTTTCCAGCAAATGACCAACACCAGCACTTGTGCACCAGGTGAAGAAGATGAACGACATCTTCAACATTTCCAGCAATGTTTGTTGGAGGATTAGGTAATGAAACGGGCTCCTCACCTGGGAAAAAAGAATGCAGAGGTGAATGAGGAAAAATGGCAAGATCAACGAGGTTCTCCTCCTCAGCTCCACCAGGTGACTTGGTCATTTCAAAGAGATGAACCAGGATGAAGAAAGGCAGTTGATTTTCAAACAATAGTATGTCTCTGAACAGACATCCCATTATCCTGCGCTTCAGGAAGATGGGATCTCCTTGTTTTGGGCCGTAATTATCGGGATAAACTTTGTACGTGCACCAATTAGCATATTTCCTCAAAAGCTCAATGATAAAGAGCCCGTCCAGAAGCATCATCTCCAAGAATTCATCACTACCAAGACCAATCATGTCTTCTTCTGCATACCAACTTCGAGCTTCCTTTTCAAGCTCTTTTAAGGCGTCGATGTATCTCTCAGTACTTGACTCGCCTCTTCGAAGCAGAAGCTCTTTCAAGTACCACAGCTTATACGTCTGCGCTTTTTCCAAGTGACTCTTACCGTGATGATAAGGCCCGATAGAGAACATATGTGGTTCGTATGCCTCTTCGTTTTGGCAACGAAGTTTATGATGGACTCTGAAAATCCGTTGCTTGCTAAATGAATTAGATAGCCCGGAAAGCTTCCGATCAATACGAGTAGTCATTTGTTTATATCTGTCTTCAGACATTTTAGTATACGCCGATGAGTGGAATCAGAAAACTACTGCAGGACCAAAATGACAGAAAATTAATCAGAAAGTTGGTTCAGAAATGGTCAAGTAGAGAAACAACAATCGCAAGATTAAACTAGCTATTACTCAATTCTCCTTTAGATTACTTACATCTTACCTGAAAATTAACAATTTGCGTAGTTATCTGCAAGTAATCTTGATCTGCTCGAGCACAGGCACGTACCAAAAAATGTCTTTGAAAAAATTGCACTTGTGGCCTGGCCAGGATTTTATTGTGCAGCAGGAGTTCGTGAAAGTAAAGAATGACTACTACTTTGTAAGTCCCATTCTTCAAGCAAAAGGTTCTAGTCAATGCATCCAAACTGCTATGGAAGATGCCAAGCAATTTCCTTCACTAAATGACTATGTGCAACGGTTCTTGTGCAGAGACGTGCTATGGACCACCACCCGCAACCATTGACTTCCGGAACAAAAAACCATGAGTTTACTTAATAATCCAAACTAGAGTTCATATTCATTGATAGATGGATTTGAATTTTCCATACTTCGAACCATCCTTGATTGACAGGTGTCGAGACTGTACAATAATAAATGATAAACCTAATGCCAATAAAAATAACCAAAGGCTAATTCCAGGTACTGGAGCAAGGACTCCGGATGTGCAATGAGTTCCTGGTTTCACCCTGATTCCAAGGAGTATACTTGATCCGATATACCAGAATTAGTTAATTTTGTATACAGTGGCGAATAGGGTCTTCTCCACAGGGATTGGGGAAAATTAACTCCTTTTCCAAGTAACAAGAATTGGAGGGGAATTTTGAGAATTGAATGCTAACAAAATATTAACTAATTAACCAACTATGAAAAATAATTAAAAGAAAAAATTAATGGGAAAAACTCTAGCCAAGGATACACTTCAGAAATGGTTCAAATAACTGATCACTGATGCAAATATAATTCCAACATTCATTGACAAACAGGTTTTTCACTGCCGATACGATCTGACAGCAGTCTCTCCTTAATGTTTCGATAATTAAGGTACGACCATTGACTATTTCCCTAATTCAAGAATAATCCTAGGTACGACCATAGGATTTAATTCCTAATTGTATTAAAAATTAGAGAAACCCCGTTCTAATTAACAGACACGCTACGAGGGTCCATTTAAATTAGATTGTATACTTCCCTGACACAAAACCAATTATGCCAGTTGCTATCGGGATTAAAGTAATCGAACAATTACGGATTCAACTACTCTAATTAGCAAATAGATCATGTGAATAATCAAATATTGCGCATCTATTCAATCACACACAGTAATCATAGCCAATAAAAGTAGAAAATATACAAATACCAATGAATAGAAGAAATAAATAAAAATCGATTAGATCTCACAGTAATAGTTAAACCAAATCCTTAGTTGTTCCCTTGACTAGAAATAAGAAATTAACCCTCCATTAAAGAAGAACGATACTTGCAAAAATTTGACGAAGCTCACTAATTACTCTTCTCAATTGTCGACAAGAAACAAAGAAGAAGATGATTGATGATCTCCCGTTTCTCGTCCTTCCTTGAGGCGCACAAAAGACACGAAATTACTAGCAAAAGGAGGATGTTCACCAATAACGAAAAGAAGAGAAAAACCTAATAATGTACTAACTACACTTTTCCGTTTCTCCCTTTGGCTTATTACTACTACTACCAATTTCCAAAAATAACAATCCTAGTCCCATTACTACTAGCCTTTTCAAATAGATACCAAAAGCTTTTTTACAAAGTGCAATTTTCCTAATTTAAATAGCTCTTGGATTTCAATTCGAATTAGGAAACTTCTGATGTCTACCCCGAATCTTCCGGTCTTGACCTTGAGTACAAACTTGTCCACGTACAATCTACTCTCAAATCATCAATTAAGCACGTTTTGCTCCAATTCCTACAATTAACACAAAATACCAAATATAAGTAGAATCAGGCAATTAAAACAATATTTGGTATAAATAGAAAGGAAAATAGGAACAAATATACAGATAAAATACACCTTATCAACTCCCCCACACCTAATTCATGCTTGTCCTCAAGCATAACCAAACTCAGAAATGCAATCAAGAATTCAAGTCTTTCGCAGCAACCCAAATTAGCATAAATAACTTATACTCCCAACAACTTAAGTGGAGTCAAAATATGCCAAATTGAACAGTCCTCACAAGTTATAGGCACTCATCACTCACAAGTGTATAAAAGAAATTTTACTCTTAGAACGACACCATGGAACGACATTACCATATGCTTGCTCCTATATTATATCTCCACCAGTAAAAGTGAATTCGACACAAAAATCAAAGGGATTTTAAAAGGGTTGTAATGGGGTTTAGGGTAAGGGTAGGACAAAAGTAAGTAAAAAGGTGAAAATATGTCAAGAAAATGCCAAAATTTACTACATGAAAGAAACTCCAAAATCACAATAACAAGGCACACTCTCTTCCATTCACTTAGCAAGTGCAAAAAATGTTTTTTTTTCTTTTCTTTTTTTTTTTTTTGTTTTTTTTTTCCTTGCACTTTTTCTTCTTCTTTTTTTTTTTCCACTTCATGTCATTTTTTTTTTTCACTTTTCTGCATATACAAACATTGTAAAACAACTCATATTCCAACACTTACTATGGTACTTTCTTGCATTCAACATAAAACTTGGGAGTTTCACATAGTTAAACTAAGACATTGCCTTGACATAAGGCTTCAAAAGAAAGTCAAAATAGAGGGAATGAGGTAATAAATGCATTTTTTTTAAGAAGGAAAAGGTTAAGGCTCAAAAGGGGTCTTCTAGGGATAAACTAAATAAGGCGAGTTTTTCAAAGAAAGTAAAAAGTGGCTAAATCCTAGGTGCCCTTATCATTTCAATGCATCAAATTCAACAAAAATGTGGCCTCGACTTGCATAATAGAGCAAGTTCTAGAATGACAAACCATGCGCGTTAACCACACAACAAACGAAGGTAGAGCAGAATATGAATAAAGATATGATTAAAATGCTCATCACAAAGCTCAAAAGCTCACTAGGTGGTTTAAATTTGTCAAACTCAGTACATTTTTCACCCAAATTTATTGTCAAGAAAATAAGAAATTTAGCTATCCTGGATTTACTATTCAAACTCGCATCTTGATTGTACATTTCATCATAGCCAATGAAAACCAACAACAAAAAATAAGAATTCTACAAACCTACTATCCAATCGAATCCCTCCTCCACACCTAAACATTACATTGTCCTCAATGTAACAAGCAAAGAACAAGAGAAAAAGAAGGACAAGAGCACTTCCCTAAACATGGGGGAGAGGACGGCAGACTAAAGCGCAGGAGGAAAAGGCGGAGGAAAGCGCACATGGCTTGGATTTCTTTTTGTCTTGTTTTTTCGCCATTAGGTGACAAGGATAGTAAAACAAGCAAAATCAAGGTCACACGCCCAATTCAAAATTCAAACTCGATCACGCAACTGGAATCAAGGGCCAAGTAGTCAATTTAGCTAGCCAATGAACAAATAATATGACCTTCAATCGGAATCTGACCCTAAAGTGTGAAAACAAAATCAGAATATGAAATTCACCACGAAATCCTCAATTGTAACGGCGCCAACAGCACAAAAGTTGCAAAATATAGACTGAAAGCAACCCAATATAATCACAGAACATTTGGCCTCAGCTACTATAGGAAATCTCTGTCATCAGCTACTGGGTAGGAAGAAAATTAGAACCTGGAAGTCACCAAGTGGTGTGGATGAGGCCCCGGTCTGCATGGAGTGGTGTTAGCGGCAGCAGGAGATGAGCAGCAGTAATCGGCAATAGCGCAAGCAGCGGTGCGGCAGTGGTGAGTTGTGGAGTGGTGAGATGCGACTTCTAGCAGCGGTGCAGCATCGGAGAAGCTCCGAACAGTAGCAACTGCAAAGCAGCGGCAGCTAACAGTAGCAGCGATGACCGGCAGAGATGACAGAGCGGTGCAACAGTAGTGGTGGTTTGGACCCAAGCTTCAGAGCAGCGTTGATGAAGGTTGAGGCGGCAGTGGCTGTTGATCGGGAAGAGGGAAGAAAGAGGAAAGAAAAGAAAGAAAGAAGAAAAAGAAAGAAGAGAAAGAAAGAAGGAAAAATTAGGGATTTTGGTATTTTGGGCAGTACTCATAAATGGTCTCCCTAACAAAATAGGTGATGGGTTTGGAGAATTTCTATCACCCATATCAAGCACATAGAAATTAGTAGGAAAAACTAATCCCTCAACTTGAACCAAAACATCCTCAATTAAACCCTCAGGATAAGTATTAGTACGATCAGCCAATTGAATTATCACTCTCGGTTCCTTTAATGGGCCTAGGTTTAGGGCATCAAATATAGATTTAGGCATTACATTAACAGAAGCCCCTAAATTTGACATGGCACCTCCAGTTCTTGAATTTCCAATTTTACAGGGGATGATGAACATACCTAAATCACCACATTTAGGTGGGAGCTTTCTTTGCAACACTGCCGATACATTCTCCCCCACCACAACTCGTTCATCTCCTCTCAGTTTTCTTTTGTTAACGCAAGTCCTTCAAAAACTTGGCATACTTTAGCATCTGCTTGATTGCATCCAATAGAGGGATGCTTACTTGCACCTTGCGAAACACCTCTAGGATCTCTTGTTCTTTCACTTATTTCCTTGGCTTCTCCAATCTACTAGGAAAAGGTGGTGGAATAGCCTTAGTTGCGATAACCGGGTCAGGAATCACCTCAGGAGTCTTCTTGCCCAATCCTTTTTCTTCTAATCCCCTCTCAACTTGATCCTCATTTTTGTCCTTGGGAATCACTGGTTTGGGACCTTCAACTTCTTTCCCACTTTTGAGGGTTATGACACTCACATTTTTGGGATTCACTTCAGGCTGTGAGGGTATTCTCCCATCTACCTTGGCTTCTAAACGATTGACAGCAGTGGCTAACTGACTCATTTGCAATTGTAAATTCTGTATGCTGGAGTCTGTTTTCTGCTGGAACTGTAAGGTGCTAGAAGCTAGGCTCTTGACTATATCCTCAAGAGACGTATTGGATGAATTAGAAGGGGGAGGTTGAGGCCTGGGCTGGTATGATTGCTGAAATCTTGGAGGGTGATTTGGAAATGAATTCGGCTGCCTGTTCCCATAGCTGAAATTGGGATGATCTCTCCACCCCGGATTGTATGTGTTCGAATATGGGTCATACTGTTTTTGGGACGTGGGCACGCCACCAGCCATATTTACTTGTTCAGTTCTCTCTTCTTGTAACATTGGGCACAAGTCAGTGGAATGCCCCACATTTGTGCAAATCCCACACACCTTGGCTTGTTGGGCATTTCCTACAACTAGCTGCCGAACAAAGGTTGTCAGTTTAGACAATTGTTGTTGCATAGATGACACCACCACTTCATTTACTCTACGGAAGGATATAGCCTCACGGGTGCCAAATTGTTGTGAGTTTTCTGCCATTTCTTCGATTAGCGCCCATGCCTGGCTAGGGGTCTTATTTGCTAATGCCCCTCTACTTGTAGCATCTATGATATTTCGGTCAGACAGGAGAAGTCCCTCATAGAAGTACTGGATCAATAATTGTTCACTAATTTGATGTTGTGGACATCTAGTGCACAATTTATTGAATCTTTCTCAATACTCATACAAGGATTCCCTAGGGTGCTTTTTGATGCCTCATATCTCTTTCCGTAGACTTGCAGCCCGGGAAGCAGGGAAGTATTTTTCCAGAATCTTTTTCTTTAGCTGCACCCATGTTGTGATACTACCAGCTGGTAGGTAGTATAACCAATCCTTGGCGGCATCCTTCAGTGAAAATGGGAAGGCTCGAAGCTTTATTTGTTCTTCAGTAACTCCAGGTGGCTTCATACTCGAGCAAACCACATCAAATTCTTGGAGGTGCTTGTGGGGTTCTTCACCTGAGAGTCCATGAAAAGATGGTAAGAGGTGAATCAAGCCAGATTTTAACTCAAAAGAGGTATTTTCAGCTAAATTTGGAAAAGTTATGCAAAGGGGTTGTTGATTAAAATCAGGGGCAGTCAACTCCCTGAGTGTCCTATTATTGTTATTGGCCATATTGTACTCTTCTTGTTCCGAATCACTAGAGGAATCAGTTGAAGACTCGGCCAATCCAATTGCCAAATTAAGCCCAGGAGATGTTGTAGATGATTGCCCTTTCTTGTGTTCTCTGGTCTCTTTTCTTAACCTACGCGCTGTCTTCTCAACCTTTGGATTGTATATCAATTTACCTGTGCGGGAAGAACGAGGCATAAACTAGCAAAATACCAGAAATAAAAACAAGAATAAATAGAAATAAAATAAAATAAAGTAAAATGAACTCAAAAAGGAGCAAATAATTCAGGCACCAATCCCCAGCAACGGCGCCAAAAATTGACAGGTGTCGAGCCTGTGCAATAATAAATGATAGACTTAATGCCAATAAAAATAACCAAAGGCTAATTCCAGGTACTGGAGCAGGGACTCCGGATGTGCAATGGGTTACTGGTTTCACCCTGAGTCCAAGGAGTATACTTGATCCGATATACCAGAATTAGTTAATTTTGTATACAGTGGCGAATAGGGTCGTCTCCATAGGAGTGAGGAAAATTAACTCCTTTTCCAAGTGACAAGAATTGGAGGGAAATTGTGAGAATTGAATGCTGACAAAATATTAACTAATTAACCAACTATGAAAAATAATTAAAAGAAAGAATTAATGGGAAAAACTCTAGCCAAGGATACACTTCAGAAATGGTTCAAATAACTGATCATTGATGCAAATATAATTCCAACATTCATTGACAAACAGGTTTTTCACTGCTGATACGATCTGACAGCAGTCTCTCCTTAATGTTTCGATAGCCAAGGTACGACCATTGACTATTTTCCTAATTCAAGAATAACCCTAGGTACGACTATAGGATTTAATTCCTAATTGCATTAAAAATTAGAGAAACCCTGTTCTAATTAACAGACACGCTACGAGGGTCCATTTAAATTAGATTGTATACTTCCCTGACACAAAACCAATTATGCCAGTTGCTATCGGGATTAAAGTAATCGAACAATTACGGATTCAACTACTCTAATTAGCAAATAGATCATGTGAATAATCAAATATTGCGCATCTATTCAATCACACACAGTAATCATAGCCAATAAAAGTAGAAAATATACAAATACCAATGAATAGAAGAAATAAATAAAAATCGATTAGATCTCACAGTAATAGTTAAACCAAATCCTTAGTTGTTCCCTTGACTAGAAATAAGAAATTAACCCTCCATTAAAGAAGAACGATCCTTGCAAAAATTTGACGAAGCTCACTAATTACTCTTCTCAATTGTCGACAAGGAAGAAACAAAGAAGAAGATGATTGATGATCTCCCGTTTCTCGTCCTTCCTTGAGGCGCACAAAAGACACGAAAGTACTAGCAAAAGGAGGATGTTCACCAATAACGAAAAGAAGAGAAAAACCTAATAATGTACTAACTACACTTTTCCGTTTCTCCCTTTGGCTTATTACTACTATTACCAATTTCCAAAAATAACAATCCTAGTCCCATTACTACTAGCCTTTTCAAATAGATACCAAAAGCTTTTTTACAAAGTGCAATTTTCCTAATTTAAATAGCTCTTGGACTTCAACTCGAATTAGGAAACTTCTAGTGTCCACCCCGAAGCTTTCGGTCTTGACCTTGAGTACAAACTTGTCCACGTACAATCTACTCTCAAGTCATCAATTAAGCACGTTTTGCTCCAATTCCTACAATTAACACAAAATACCAAATATAAGTAGAATCAGGCAATTAAAACAATATTTGGTATAAATAGAAAGGAAAATAGGAACAAATATACCGATAAAATACACATTATCATTGATGGTGCTAAACAATTGGATGTAAATTAAGAAAGAGCTCTTTGACTTCTTCTTTTTTTTCTTTGTTTGGTTTGGAAATTCAGACTTCTACAAAATCATAGGTAATGCTTATAGAACAAGTGTGCACAAGAAAAGCAAGTACAGGCACATGAAAACTTTTTATGTGATAGCCTTTCTAGGACTTGAAACAAAAAATTACGTGAGGGAATGGGTGAGGACATGCTGTAAATGAACATGTATTTAAAAGTGTTCCTTCTTTTTTTGGAGTAGAAAAGGAAGTTAAAGAATAAATAAATGAAGTGTTTGATTCATATTCTAATGAAAAACTTTATTTGGAAGAAGAAAATCTTAATTAGACGGGAAACATGGTAGATAAAACTTTAGAAATAAAGTCTTCTATTTTACTCAAGCAATCATTGAAACAAACTAAATATGAACTACAAAAGTACCATGAATTAATGAACTATCGATCAAACAACAGTCAGTACTGGTGCTGCAGTTTCTGGGAAAATTTTTTCAAGTAGACTCCATAGAATATTTTTACTACACATACTCTTGGTCATGATTTTGGTTATCGAATATTGATAAACAACACACGTGATGACTGTGAGATTTGCTTGGGACAAAGTAGAAGAATTCGATAGAGGAAGTAGAGACAAAGTAGGTAAATAAGGAGTAAGGCCATAAAATCTGATGAATATTGTTTGGATAGGTTATTTTTTTCTCCAAACAACTTTTTCCTTGCATTGTACATACGTTTTCTTTTTCCAATAACTTTGTTTTTTCAATCATTTTTTTTAATCTCACATATTTTACATCAAAAAAAAGTACTATGATATTACTTCAAGAAAAAAATTCAAAAATCTCCTATATTTGCTATTGATACTTCGGGCGCACTATTGATGTCACTCTTACAAAAGGACTTTCTTTATGTTTTACCATGTAGCATAGAGAAACTGAACAGTCTTATCATAACTACACACTAATGATCTCCATTTTTTTTTTCTTAAATCCACTTATAAAAAGTGAGTGTAAATCATGATATTACTAAATTATAGATACAAATCAATAAATCCATAAATCAATGAGGTGAGTCATCCTTAGTTTGTTGTTGTTGCTTAGTCATAATCACTTAGTAAAGGATTTTAATTTTTTGTATTAATTTTAACATATTGCCAACACCTAAATTTGTGGGAAGGGAACTTCATAAGTTGAAATCAAGAGAAAATGTGAGACGGGTTATGAAATTTGGACCCTCGCGAGAAAGATATTTGTAGGAAAACTCTTTCAGATCCATAATGTGAATCACACGTGGCCCAAGATACACAACCAAAGACAAAAATTACTACGCCATGTGTCGGGCAAAAACAGCAATCTGCACTTTTCAGTGGGATACTACATTAATAATTGGTTTTTTATTTGTATAGGCCCAAATAGGCACTTTTCTTACGTCTGAAATTCTTTGTTTTATCCCATCATTTATTGAATTATTATCTCCAGCATCTAATTGACTGGTCTGCAGACCCACTTCGTTAGATTCATGATGTATTTAAAATGAGGATACTACATGAATTAGAGGTTCTCGAACTCAAACGTGACTTACAGAGGCCCAAATCCGGGTTTTCTTGGCCCAAATTCGTTTGTTTGGACCCATCATTTGTTCTCTCGTAGCTAGATATGAGAGGTCCGCAGGTCAACTTTGTTAGAGTCCGCATGTAATCGGAAATATGATTGCAAGCGTTTGGAGGTTCCGGAGAAGAGTATATTACAACAACATGATGCATGTAATGTATAAAAAGTGATCAAAAAAAGTTCATAGAAGGACCACAAATGCACTTAAATAAATTCCAGTTAACCCCATATTAACCAGCATGGCAAGCCACATCAGAGAGACACACAAGTGACAGGACTACATCACAATAGACAGTTTATTTTTAGGGCTCTTTCGAAATTAGTCGATAATCCCATTGCTAACATGTTTTTTGTCTCCCAAGTAAAACTATCATCTTGTTCACTATATTCTAATAATATAAGCATGAATTGGGCATACATAATACTAAACAAGGTCAAAGTAGCATACCACAATTCGGTGGTGGCAACCTGTTCAATTTCTTTGGCCTAACTATCATATCTTCCATGCAGATCAATGAACAACTCCATTCTCATCGAGTTATACAACATTTTTCCACTGATTTGCAGTTTTTATCCGCTGAACTTTGGCACTTAGGGCTCCTCACTCTTATTGCTAGAGAGAGATGTATGAGAAGGAAGGGTGATTTTAATTTTTTTTGCCTATTTTTAATGGTCAACTAATTAGTAGTATTTTAGTCCTGCTATTTAAAAAAATTAAAAAAAAAGGGGGAAAAGAGAGCTGCAAATGATATTTTAAGAGTTTTCAAATTTAAAAAAAATGAAAAAGGGGCCTTAAGTGCCAGCATGTGATCTTGTGTGACCTGTTTCCAGCAAAAATTGAAGAAAACCCGTTAATTTTTCCACTTTCATACAAAAATTGACAGATTAGGCACCACATTTATTTTCTAAAATACATTGGGAACTAATTCCACACAAGGTATTATAGAATAGAAACCGAAACTCTAATTCTCCCTTGTCTATAAACGAATAGTTCATGGAAACATTTGCAAGTGCCTAGAAAAAAATTGCAAGAAAAGTGGAGAATATAATTTTACAAATATTGAAGTTGTGTTTTAGCAAAAATGGAAAGTTTCAAAGGAACTTTGCAGCATAACCATTAAAAACATACAGAAAGTTTGGCCGGAGGTCCTTCTACACTACCTCAAAGAATCGCCTGGAAGGATCTTGTAAATCAGGGCATCAGAGGCAAAATCTTGGTTTCCCGAGCTCCATTAGTCCAAATTCAGCTAGTTTGTGCTAGGAAAATGTGGACCAACCAGTGAATGACAAAAATAAAAGATCTATTTACCACACCTCCAAGATTTCGTCAATTGAGAGGTGTTAATTTTCGCTAGGTTCATGAATATTACTGGGGCCATAAAATATTTCGAAAATATGAGGCGTGTTCGAGCAGTACTACTGGAGAATGCCTTCTTGCCTCACCCTTTTAAGGCATGGCATTTGAAGGGGAGAAAGATCACACCTTCGAAGATCTGAATATTGTTTGCTTATTTGTCAACTGATTTTAAAACAACACCAAGATTGCTGTCCTTTTGACATCCTTTGAAATCACAAACAACAACAACAACAACAACAAAAATGCAGAAATGCAGGAAACTGGTCCTGATGAAATCCAGAAATACAAAAAAAAGAAAACTGTGAATTTTTTATTTTGTGATCAGGAAAATATTATTGCAGCCTGTTGCAAATTGCAATCAGTAGCGGAACCTGAAAACTATGTCTAAAAGAGTCCTACAAAGCTAGGCAAGCCCATGAAGACATACAAGAACTGAAAAGCCATGGAGATTAATGGATGATGTATCTAGATAGGACACAAAATTGTAGATGTAGGCTTTGGAAGTTTGCCAAGTGTTTCGTAGGAAACTTCACAATATGACCCTTTTCGTTTGTGTTTACTCTTTAACTATGAGGAGTTCACCGCGCAGTTTTGTAGGAAAAGGCAGTAAGAGGTGCAAGGAGGGCAAAGGAAAGTAGAGAAGAAGAATAGCAGAAAGCATAAATAAAGAATTGTAAGCGGAAGAGTTGCTGGATATGCTGTGGATAAAATGAAAAGCATGATAGGTACAGTGTTAGTTGCCAATATTGAGATTGTCGATGCTAAGGCTGTCAACGCTAAAAGCTTCATTTATAGAGTAAGAAGTGATTATGTCATAAGGTGCATATTTAACAAGCCTGAATCCTGAACGAGAGGGCCTTATGTAGCATATACGCATCTTTCCTTGTAGAGTTGTCATGAGATGGTGAGCTAAACTCATGTTCTCGCGTAAACAAAGAAGAAACAATTGTAAGGCAGTGAAGAAGCGATAGATACGTTTGATGTTTAAATAGAAATGATAAATACCTTTGACTGTAAATAGGATAACTCATGAACTGGAAGGTGTATTAGTTTTTCAGCTTGAAAACCAGTTGCTGTAGTAGATATCGTTCCAGTTGAATCAGTGATTGAAACTGAGATACAAGCTCTAGAAATAATATGGTAAATTATTTGTAGGAGAAATTGAAGGATGTTGTTTTTTTTGAAAATTATTTATGTTGTAGATGAACAACAGAGTGGCAGTATTGAGAAGGAGGCATCAATACATCAGTTGACGTAGCAAGGTGATCACAATTAGTGCAAACCACGTAGGTCATCCTTTGAGGTTTATGGTGGAGCTCAATGATGCCTTTAATCCATGCGGTGCTTGGCTTCTGTATAGGAGAAGGAGCATAAGAAGATGATAGGGAAAAGAAAGCAGCAGAAAAGGAAGTTTGCATGTAAGGTAGGGCATAGGAGAAGAGGTTCACCAGATGGAGGACAGTAGCAATATCGACAATTGCTGTATCGCTGATAGGAGGAGAAGGGTAGAAGGATCTGTGTAACTGCCCTGATTAAGCATTTGTGTGAGTTGGAATGCATTCATTCTATACCTGGGAGGGGGGGAAAGAAAAGGTAGGCTGGTGAAGAGTAACCATGTTAATGGTAAGTGGTTTAATCTGGAATTGTTACCAGTGATGTAGTTCTATTGCTTGCTGAACAAGTGGAGCAGCCAGTATGACAGATGAAGGCTGAGTTGCGAGAATAAGATCTAGCATAAAAAAATAGTAAAGTTAAGTAGTTGTGTGGTGATAGGTGTGTGTGGAATGTGAAAAAAATAGATAACAGGTGGCAAGTTACAATTTTCTGAAGTGACTTTTACTCTTATGGCAATTATGACTGGAAAATGCTGGCGAGCAGTGGCAATGGCTGGACCATCATCCTCAAATTCAGTGGACAAAGTTAAAATTAATGGCTTCATGCTACAAAGTAAGAATAAATGCATGTATTTGTTAGAATGGCATTAATTGTTGGGAAGCATGGAATGATGAGGTGGTGTAAGAATTGGCATGATTACTCTTGGTCGGCAATCACGTAACTACGAGAAATGTATGATTTTCCGTGGACGGTAATGTTTTTGAGAGGCAAGGCATGTAAGACGATCGCCATGATATCTGAGGTATGGAAAGAAAATCTAAGAACTTGAGTAATCCGCTGGCAATTTAGGAAGAAGACGCGCATAAAAGTGCTTACTTACTTATGAGTTGATCAGTATCAGCTATTACATCCAACATTGTGAATCGATGCAAGTGAAAATGGAAAGGAAGAGAAGGCACGCGAGGTTCCTCGATTTCTTGAATTAGAGTATCCTGAGTAGCAATCCAGTAAAATGGGTAGTTGGCGGTAGTGGAAGGAATAGATGGTTGGCAAACAGAAGCTCTAGAAATGTAGTATTTCTTAAATGCCAAAAGCTGTGCAGTAAGCTGATCAATTAGCTATCCTGTAGCATGCATATCAACTCTAGTACCCTAATATTGGAAATAAATAACATGGATCAATTGCTAGCTTGAGAATGAGAAGCTAAAAAGGAGAAGCATTGTATAATACCTGTGCATCTGTGAGGACAAAAGTGCGAAAGCGTTGATGGAGCTGCATCTTATTTTTGAGATGAGTTACTTTTATAACTTGGAGAATTGTGGTCCAGCTTGATAAGCATGGATGAACAGCACAGAGAAGGATAATATTGGGTTGCATTTTGGGATGCACCAGAAGGGAGATAGTCCAGGGGATGATGCTTATGGGAGACTTTATGTTCTTTGAAAGGAG
The DNA here is from genome assembly GCA_013103745.1 of Gardenia jasminoides. NCBI lineage: Eukaryota > Viridiplantae > Streptophyta > Magnoliopsida > Gentianales > Rubiaceae > Gardenia > Gardenia jasminoides. Next base: position 31,939,215 of record CM023103.1, read on the forward strand.
TAGGGTGAAAAACTAGAGCAATTTGACGAACAGGAGTTAAGAGCTTTGTTTCGTTGAAGTTGTTTGATAAATACATAGAAGGGTTATAAATTGGTGTGACTTTGAAGACAAAGGAGATAGTTTTAGTAGAGGGAACTATGCTGGAACTATAGCAAAGCATTGGAAATATTAGGAAGGTGTTGAAACTGTGGTCTTTGTGTGATAAGTTTGTGCGGACTAAATTGCAAACTGTTATTGCTGGTGCAATGTGAAATGGAATCAAAAGAATGGGTGAATGTACAAAACTGGAGGTGTTCATGTATTGGCGGTATAATGTAGAATTTAAAAAAAAGGGCTGCAGAAATCTCACAATGTGAGACCTAAAATTGTCATCTGTATAAAAAGTTATGGAGTGCATGTATTGCTGAATGTGCTGGTTTGTTGTAAAATAAAAAGGAAATTAGAAAGGTTTGGAAAAAAGGGAGGTGAATAAAGATTTATAAAAAGCATCATGGAATAAAATTGGAATGAAGTAGTTTAGTTGAGAGTGGAAAGCTATAAGATTATTATAGTTTTGAAAAGCAATAAGATAAGTCCGTCAAACAATTTATATAAATGCGGCACTTATTTGAAGTGTGTTTGTCAAGAAAAAGATATTTGCAATGGCATGAAGAAAAGATAATTTTTTTCTACATTGTGAAGTATGTTAAGGAGAATTTGCATATGTACAGAAAGTAAACATTATTAAGGTTATTAATTTTGTGTGTATTGTTGCGAAGAACAGGTTAAAGATTTAATTTTGAGATGGGAAAGGTAGTAGCTAGCGACAAAAGTAGCAAGGTACGAACTGTAGAATCTTTTTGATGAACTATTGAATATAGGAATTGAAGAACCGTACCTGTTTGTGGAAGGATAGATGTGGGATGCTGATAGTTCAATGGAAAAGTTGGTATAGTTGATGTGAGCTTCTATTTTTGTTTGTTTTTTTAAAATTGAAAGCGGTAATGCTGTTACAATAGTTGTTTTTTTGGTGCTAGTGGTAAATTATAGAGATAATGTCGGGAAATTTTATAGAGAGTATATGATGGTGTCATATTAGATAGTTTTAAAAGAGAATACTATTTATTATATTTTCATAAGATATTTTTAGAAAGTTCTCTAGTGCTTTCTCGTAGTCATATTGAGTACGTTTAAACAAAATTATTTAAAATAAAAATTTGATAGATTTTTAATATATGGAAATAAAATTTAAGAAATGAACTTTGTAAGGATTTGATTGACTAATGGTGGGTGATTAAAGGGAAATTTTTTTTTATTTTTTAACAACTTAGAGGATAGAAAAAAAAGACTTGTCTAGTTGTCTTGATTTCAAAAGAAAAAGGTTTTTTATTTTGTTAATATGATATCATTGTGTGGTCTCGGGAAAGTTTTTAGAGAAAATGTAATGTAGTATATTTTTGTGAGATATGTTTAAAAAACTCTTTTGCATTTTCTGCCACTAATAGTGAATACGTTGAAATTAAACTACTAAGAATGAAAAGTCTGAAATGTTTATTAACGGTGGAATTAAAATGTACAGAAACGATCTTTGTAAAAATCTGGTTGGCTAACGAGAGGGAGTTGAAGGGAAAATAAAGTGCACTCTATGTGTTAATAATCGAGGGGAGGGTTTTCAGACTTTTTTGTAAAAAGGTAAAAGGAAAAATAATAAAATTTAAAAGGTATATTTTGCAGGTAGGGAAATTTTAAAATAGAAGCTACTCTAAAATGAGGGTGTGTGATGGTCAGAAAAAGTTTTTGTGAAAAGTTGGGTAACGAATAGAGGATGTGATTCTAGGAGTGTGCAGGAAAGCTGGATTGTTTCAATTAACTAATTTTTTTTCTTTGACAAATAAAAAGTACAGTGTATCTTTTGTTCATACGTGCACGGAATGTATGGGTGGTTGATATGATAAATTGTCTCTTGTGATATGAAAAAGTTAGGTATGGAGTATTATGTCGTATGATCAATGAAAAGACAGTTCTCTCCTAAAGTTTATTTCTAATAAAAAGGTATCGTTAGTAGAATTAATCAAATCTATTTTATTTTGTGATGTGAAATACATTGAGGGAGAATTTATATGTAAGGAAAATTTAAGTGGTATTGAGGTTGGTAACTATTTATAAATTTTTATTTATTTAATAAAGCGTACCAGTGCATAATATGCTGAATTAGAGCATGTAACATAATATTTTTTGGTAGTCATGCGAGAGATTTATTTTGCTTTCTATAGTACTTTTTGAATGTCAGTGTTTTATGTGGATAGGTGTGCAGCATTATAGTTGCCTATGTGGTAGGAATGGACGTAAAAAGCTCACATGTAAATAGTAACTCTGTCAAATAAGTGACAAGATATAGTCAGTTAGTCATGTCTTATAGTCCTAGGAGATAACTCTTCAAAGTTCACGTGTGAATAGTTTTTTTGTCAGCAAAAGGATGAATGTTATTTTTCTATATGTAGGCTATGTGTTGCTGTATATATCAAATTTTGAGAATCTTTGTGTGAACTGGACTCGGAAAATGGCTGGCCAGAATCGAAGATTTCCTGTCATTCGAGATTGCTATCTGGAGCTTGAAGAGGAAATGGGTCGGCTATCTATCAGTAGAGACGTGGCTTATCCGATGGAAGGTCCATGCCAGAATCGACCAGCTGAGCCAGTTGCTCGTGCAAATGCAAAGTATCTCTTGTTAAAGAATGAAATATATGATCTGTTTATAGAATTCTATAAGCGAGATGGATGGAATTTTGTGCTTAATGGTGCTTTGGACAATGGAACAAAATTCTCGATTCTCAATTTAATTGCTAGAAAAACAAGATTTGATCTTGCAGAAGGTAGGTATTACATGCCTTCTCCATCGACGTTTAACAGCTCAGAGGGTTACAGCGATTGAAAGGTGGTTTTAATATATGATTTTTCATAATTTGCAAACTCTAAATATTTGTGTTAATTGTGGTTTTTCTTTTTCTATGTCAGCTGCTGCTTTGCGTCATGGATGGAGGCAGCTTGTCTGAAGAATGCATAGTTTCCTATTAAGTATAAGTAAGTAATAATGTGTGATGTATTAACGAGAGTTGAATGTATGGTTTAATGTGTATGTATCTAATCGGATGCAGCAGGAAATGTAACTTTTAGTTGTGATAGAAAAAAAAGATGGAATGCTCCGTGGAAGTCAAAACAATGTTATTTTGAGATGGTCATTTAAATAAGTAGAAAGATCAAAGCAAGTTCATGTATTAGAGTAAATATCGCAAGCGAATGACCAAGGAAACATTATTTTGGTTACATCGTCATCAAAGATTAAAATAGTAAAAGTGGTTTTCGACTCGGGAATGAACACAAGGACATCATTATGCTGTACTTGGTGACAAAGAATGAAATCTCTCCAATTCTTCTTTAAGTGTTTCTTTTGTAAACCAATCTCAGTAGCTTGGTGTCCAATTTTGAGAAGCAGAGTGGGAGTTTTCTCGCCATTGATGCAATAGTCAACTAATCTTGGAATTTTCTAACAATAAGCAAGGAAACTTAGATTAGAAACATGAACTAACTAAATTAGGTTGAGGGATTATGGTTGCAGGTGAAAGGAGAATGAATATATTAGAAACTTGCCAAGGTGTTTGGTGAAGCAGAGTTGAAAATCTGATAAAAACAAATAGAATCAAGGAGGTCGTGAGATGAATCTAGTTTCAATGATGAGGCCACTCGTTGGCGTCTAATATCTGAACAAAAATTATATGGAATTGGTAAGCTTGTAGTAAAGTGAAAAGAAATCATTATATAGGTGGGCATACAGAGCAAGCTAAAATGTATACGAACCTTGTTTCTGGTGATAGTTATTTTCTAGAAGACTTGGAAAAGGGATTGTCCATCGAAGGAACACCTGTTTTTGGAGCTCACAAAAGTGGATGACATCAAATATTAGATTCCCAGCAGGGTGAAACAACAACAAGTGGTGTCTGTTAACAATGTTGTTGCGACAGTATTCATCCCATCCCTTTTCAAATGCATGGTTAGTGACTATAATAGACTAGGTATAGTTTCCATATCTGAGAAGGATCGTGCTTTGTTGGTGCTCTTCTAGTAATAGCTCAAATTCAGGCAGTAAAATCTGAGTTGTGGAAAAAAAATCAAAGTGACATTACATGTTTTTATATACGTATACTATGCAACGTGAAGGCAAGCTTTGGAATTGTTGAGGAAAGAGACTATACTTGTCCTCTGTGATTGCATCTGAATATAAAACAGCAAGGCTTGATATGTTCACTCTCCAAGTGAAAATTTGATGAACAGCTCGATTCTGCTGCCATTAAGCTGTGAGGAAAATAGAAGCAAAGGAAAATGTAAGGAATGTTGGAAGAATATATGGAGAAGAAAATGGCTAAATTCATTAAAGCTCTTAAAAATGAGCAACGAACATTACCTGTTTCTTGGTTGAGGATCTCTATAAGGCTTCTTCACATAGGTAGCGCTACGTGGTGCTGAAGGTCAGGTTAATATATAAGGAAAGAGTAATTTGCAATGAACAAAAGAGAACTGGAGATTTGTAGGAGTAATAGATGTTTGGTAAACTTTTCTGCTACATCATAAATGGAAAAGCTAATGAGGAGGAGAGATGAAAGGTGGGGGGGCATTAAACAAAGAAGAGAACCGGGCAACAACGACTGTATAAGAAGTGTGCATAAGTAAGCATATAACATATTTATTTTTTTACATGATCTTATAAAATAGATGTACGGGATATATTATAAAACAGTGTCGATTGTTAAAAAACTGATTTTTTGAGTTTTTTTTATGAATTTAATATACCTACTTAGCAAATGGCGCAGTTGAAAGGGGTAGCATGTAACTGGTTGTAAGGAATAAGTATTAATAGTTAGAGACAAAAAAGGAAAAACTGCTGAACATAAATAGAAGAAGAGGCGATAGCTGATGAACAACTGGCAATAACTATAGCTTATCAGCTGCTACAAAAGTTATCCTTCAAAGAGTTCTTTAGGTACTACTTAGAAACAAAAATGCAGGGCTCAAAGATATGCAAATAACTCTCAAAAGAAATCTGAAGAAGCACTGGTCTGCTTAATAAATACATTAGCCATAAGTTGTATAAACATTAGTAGCACCAAAAAGTCAGTGGGGCTTTCTTAAGCTAGTTTTGGTTTTTTGCTACAGGAGAGGCTTGTATTCTGCAAATCATCTTTGTCACTATTTTCTAGCTCATCAAATTTATCAGCTAGGGGTGTGCAAAAAATCCGAATGAATTACCGACCGAATTCAATTGAATTCGGTAATTCAAATTCAGTAATTCGGTAATTCGGTCGGTAATTCGATCGCATTGGTATCGAATTAGATTCGAAAACAGTATGGAGGATTATGAATTCGGATTGACTGAATTCGAATTCATTTAATATAAAATATAAAATAAATGCTACATAGACAAAGTACATACAGATATAATACAATACAATACATATACATAATAATACATATACATACCATACGTCTAAAAATTTTAAAATAATATACAATACAAAAAAATAAAAAAAAATCCTGTTGGATGCTATTATATACAAAATACCGAAAATTACTGAATTCATCCCGAATTACCGAATTCGAATTCGATGCACACCCCTATTATCAGCAAGGCGAAAGTGAACTTTTGAAGGAGCACCACCTTCATCAGAGTCTGCCAAATGTGAAAAGGCTCTTAATATGATTTTAGAGAAATATAAACACATACAAGAAAATTTAATAATGCAATTCTACACCAGGTGCAATTGCTTCCAGAGCATCAGCTTGACCAGTAAGCAGAGAAGAGCCACTCTCGGAAACACCTGTCAGTTGTATGGAACTGGTAGGGTGGTCAATTTCAGAATAATAGATAACAGTGTAGCGCTGTCTAGCATCCGTTACCCGGGACCTTACTGGCTTGATATGAACCAGAAAGGTCTTAGATTTAAGTTGTGCATGAACGTAGTCAAGGGAGAGCTCAACATTCTACAGTTAAAAGACTAAATAAACAATTTGGACTCATAAAAAAGTTTTTACTGATATAGGTGAAAATAAGAAGGAAAACCTCATTGTAATGTTGCATTACCTCAAGAGCATTATATGTTAAAAGTTTTTTTGCTAGTTCTCCAAATATCGAAGCTGGAATGGTACCAGTGTGATCAACCAAATCAATTTCAAAGCGGCATCTGTAAGGAAAATAAATAAACACGATTTGAGATTGCATCACTAGAGGCATGAACTTAAAACATTTCAGAAACAAGATACTACCCATTAACTACCTAAGCACAGCAGGTTGCTTCTCTTTGCAAGAGTTACAAGTAAAGATAACTTGATAATCTGCTGCTATAGCTCGACAAAAGTTTTTGTAGCTCGTATACCAATATTTTTGGAAAATGTGTTCAAAAGAGAACTGTGCTTTTACCCATGCAGCCTGTAAAAAGGATATTTGTAAGTAGATGAAAAGAAACGGAGATAAGTAGGTAGCAAAGGCATCATACAGTTTCATGCTTTTATCACCTTCTGCGTTGCATCAACATTACAGATTAAGGTTGTTTTCTGATCATGCTTCAGTGAAATTGTGGGATTGTACTTAATATAATCTTTCTTATCAACAATGTTAGCAATTTGCTTTGTATTTCGAACTGCTGTGGGGAAAAATTCAGTAAAAGAGTGAGAAAGGTAGAGCGTGATTATCTAATATTTTATATTCTAAAAGGTGATCATTGAGAACATAGAGCACCAATTTTTTAGCTCTCTTGCTTCCTGTATTGGGGGATCAATAAGCAATGCAGAATCAAACCAAGTAGCAAGTCCAACACCTAGAGAATAAGAAAGAAAACATGAGATTATTAAAAGGGGAGCAAGCCTTTATAAAGGATGCAAAATTAAAAAATTGATGGAAATCATTGAGGAAGCAAACCATTGTAACTGATCACTTTTATCCTCCGACCGATAAGTACAGGATAGGTGTGCAGGTCTGATAAAAGCTGTTCTCCCTCGTTATGGACGAAGTTATCCCAGAGAGATAATAGGATAGTCTGCAACCTGCAATTCATGCATAGTTGAGATCTTGCATGCTTAAAGGTATAAAGAGCAGAAAATAGAAGGAGTTTTTGTTGAGAAAGACTGCGCGCATGAAGAATAGATATCTCACTCTTCATTAAAGAGAACGAATTTTTGAACAGTAGATTCCCTGAGCTCTCTCCTAACTGTTCTTCTTTCAAGAGCACCAATGACCACTCCAAGCACATTTGTCGAATGAAAATAGAGCATGCTTTAAAGGAGGCAATAAAACTGCGATGGATTAATAAGCAACAGTCGATAGAATTACCAACTAATTTGTCTCTGTCATCCATGAACTGCAGCAAATCAGTAAACTTTGTGTAGTTAAACTTCACGGGCATGATTTCATCACTGCTACCAATTTGCCCAATCACAGTTTTCTTGCTAATGACCCACTGGACTGTCAGTTCAGATGATTGAAATTTTGGTGGAATACGCTTGACATTAGCATTCGAAATCTTATACTTATTGTAAATTTGGAGAATTGGGCTCACGATAGGAATGTCAGCATCGAAGATTATTGCCTCGACCTTTGATCCCTAGCAAAAAGAGTTGTAGCTTAAAAAAAATAAAGAAGGAAATATAATTTGTACGATAACATTTATATGCGAAAGGACATAATTGATTCTAGAAAAATTAAAATAGGAAAAAATTAATTTTCAGAAGAGTAAAAAGAGAAGGATAACTTGAATGTTAATGCTCATATATAAATGGATATAACAACTTTTATTAACCTTTGAGTCGTAGAAGATAAATTTTTGTTTCTTAGTTGGGGTACTCATTGAATCAGTGACCTGTTGCTTTTCTTGAACTGTGATAATGCAGCTCCAATTTTTCATGTATGGGAGAAATATCCCGCATCGGCAACAAGGTAGCCATCCCACAAACTATAGTAGGGGGGAGGGAAATTTTATTAGGAAGTCTAAATAAAAATAAATTTATACAGTATGAGTCTAGGACGATACATTCTGCGGAGTCACCTTATTGTAGTATATATTGAGGAAGGGGGGTAAAACTACTGCTAAGTTAGCTTAAAGATTTCATCAAAGACCACATTTCTAGTTTTGCAGTCAACCTTTGTGTCATCAAATGTTCCAGAAAAGAGAAGGATCTTAAGCTGATCGGCTGTTCTAACTCTGGACAGTGCAACATACAATTGTCCATGTGAAAATATAGGTTCACGTAGCTAGATAGACGCCAACATAGTCAAGAGTTTGGTCCTGAGACTTATTGATTGTCAATGCAAAGCAAAGGCGCACTGGAAACTGTGTTCTTATTAACGGTATACCGTTCTTTTCATTGTTTGGTGTTTGGAGAGGTATTCTTGGGATAAAAGCTCTTTTTCCTCGATGCTATCCAAACACAATCTCAGCTGAAATGGTATGTTGACTTAGTTCTCTGCAAATTAGCCTTGTACTATTACATAAGCCTTCAGCAGGATTAAATTCCTCAGAAGCATAATGGGACAATTCTTTTTTAAGAACAGCTTGTGAGGAGGGCATCCCTTTGGATTCTGAGAATTTAGGAAATCCTCATAATCACCCTAGTGCTGCTCATCGACTATCTTGTCTGAGCTAATGTACGTTTGCAGATCACCAGGGAATTTGTTTATGATTAATCATTTAGCTCATTCACTGAGGCATTTTTAAGGGTAAGAATACACCTATTTATCATAGTCTAGGGGTCATCATAATAGCGATCTAGATCAGGATAAACACTTTCTATCAACCTGCTCAGAAGAATGACCAGCAACAAACTATAAAGAGTGGTACAAAAGGGTAGAAAGGGAACAAAATGAAACCAGTAATGTGGAGGCTACTAACCTAGTAAAAGACAGCTCTTTATCATCGTAAGGCACGACTATATGTCCTGGCAAAGTAATTTCACCATTCACATCTACAGGTTCCTTTCCTTCACCAACTCATAAAAGAAAATCTAAGAATGTTGGATCTAACTTAGCTCGTATGTTCTCTATCAATTTCAACCTTTGGAGGCCAGACCTTAAATCAGAACTAGGCAAGCTTGATTCTATAAGGATGTCTTTTGTTGCCTGTTCAATAACTGCCAATGTTTGACAGAAATCGCCACCGAAGACGACTTTCCCTCCAAATGGAACATCGGATTCCATTATATCTTTGAGTAAATCATCAAATGCTTCGATCATCTCTCGCATAGCCATTGATGCTTTATCCCACAAGATCAGCTTACATTCGACAAGCAGTTTTGCGATACTACTTTGTTTGCTAAGTTGACAAGCCTTATTCATTGAAAAATTTAAGGGTATTTTGAACCTCGAATGTGCTGTCCTCCCACCCAAAATGATAGATGTTGCAATTCCAGATGTTGCTACTACAATTGCCACATAACCCTGTGATCTCAAAGTGGCTAGAAGCGCTCGATATAAAAATATTTTGCCTATACCACTAGGGCCATCAATAAAAAAAAGGCATGGCCACGTGAAGAGAAACAGGCTGTCAGGATGAGCTCATAAGCATTTTTCTGCTCAGGATTTAATTTCAGAGGCATTAGCAAATCTTTTGCTTGCACTTCTATGCCTCTTTTGCTTTCAATTTCTTTTGTTAAGCGCTCTTCGTAGGCTCTTGTAAAGTCATCAGAACTTAACTGATACTCACTAATGTGTGAGCCCATCTGCTCAAGTGACTTGTTGATGTCTTCTAAAACTTTCCGTGTGATCTGAGCAGAAGAAAGCTGTGGAAATAGCTACTGGTGCTCGTAATCACTAGAGAACTCACGTTTAAATTTTTTCCATAAAAGCTTAGGATTTGTGGGGCTATAATGAACAAGAAGAACAGTGAATAATAATCGTAATGAAGATGGCATTTGAAAAGCAATGGCCTCTTCAAGTGTTTCTTCTATATAATGATCAGCTTGTAAGAGACCAAGTTCTAGAGCTGCTTCTCTAAAAGAACTTAGTCTGTGGCCACTAATAGTCAGAAGGTCATCAAATGGAGTCGGCTCTCGAATGTGAGTTAACAGGAGCCTTAACTAATATCTCTCTGCATCCTTTGGGCTAACAGTCACCATCCTTCCAACTACTTTCCGGCGTATCCTTTCAGTCAACTGCTTATATTTAGTAGACCAAACAAAGTGCTTAGGAAAGTCTTTGTAAAAGTATTTCAGATTTTGCACTTTTGCATTTGTTTTATTCATCTCAAAAAACTCAGTTAACATTGTTTTTGAAAAATCAATATTCTTCAATAATCTTAGCAGGTCTGAGTTCTTATCAAAAGCAACAAAATGCTGATTTGGAAGGTGAATTTGGAGGGTGTAAACTGCAGGAGTCATTTCACTCAATCGAAATTCATAGATACGCCAAAACGCTTCTAATGGTGAAACATATCTCCTCTGCTAAAACTTTTTTATTTCATCAACTTCATCTGAGCTATCACATCTGACAATCTTGAAGCTGACTAAATCATGACCCTTAAAAATGTACTTATACAAGTAATTAACCAACTTAACCATTGAACATATTTCAACGTTAATATGACAGTCGAATAAAGTAAGAAGATAAGGATTGTAAGGAACAACCCACCTATTATCAAGACTGTGCCTACGAACTTTTATTTTCCTATCGTCATCTCTTCTCCTATAAGATGGATAGCTGTCTTCAGCGTGCGTTGTTCGATCACAGAAACTCTTCGGGTAGTGATTTCTACATGAACCAACTTTCATACACGCATAATTTTTACCCATGTCTCCACAAGGACCATGAATCATGTGCTTTATAACAAGAGAATATGAGTGATGATTCAAGGAATGATCAGTTAGCTCAGCACACACAATTCTGTCATAAGACTCTGGATTAAGCAGCTTGTAGGCAGGCTTCAAAATCAATAATAAATGCACGTGGGGAAAGCCTCGTTTCTGGAATTCAATCACGTAGACACACGCGGCAACCTCACCAAAGATCTGTTTATTTAATAGTTCTGATTTAAGCAATTCAAATTTTACTCTAAAAACTTTGGTTAGAAGGTCTGGCCTATCCTGAGGTTTCTCATTGTACATCAAATTATCTTGGATTTCTTTCCATGCAGGATTGCATATCATGGTAAGAAAGAGGTCAGGCTTGCCATACTTTCGAACAAGGGTCATTGCATCAAGGTAACGCTGCCTCATATCTCTTAGACCACCTATAAAGGAAGCTGGCAGGACGATCCTACGACCAATTTTAGAAGCATTTGTTTCACCAACAAAAACACTATCTAGAACTCCTTGAAGGATCTCAGACCGTATTTTGTTCTGTCGGTTCCTATGGAAATCAAGCCTTGATGTTTCTATCTTGACATAAATGTCAACTGAAAACTGCTGTAGCAACCTAAGATGGCGAAGCAACATCGACTCATCATTCATTCTAATTTGAAATCTATAGCAGTAGTATTCTCTAGCAGTCACAGTATCTTCTTCGACTGCTGCATGATCAGTAGCTAAAATAAAATAAAAACATGATCCAGGTAAGGAAATGATAATCTCGAAAGAGGATGGCCTAAAAAAAAGTATACAGAATGTCAAATGTACTTGCCTCTCTGTTCTAAATGCATTAGTTGTGAAGGAGAATTGACTGCAGATGGATCAATGGTAATATCATCCTCACAGATGTCTTTTTTTTTCTTTTATGGAGCCTCTTGATGCCACGATGCCATCCACATTCTCCTCAAGCGAAAAGAATGGGATATTGTAATAGATCGTAACAACCATAGTAATGCTGGATTCTATGGCTGGTATTTGAATGCGTATAGATGTGAATATGGACACGTCTATCAGCCAGTTGGTCCTCACTCTCAGTCCATATCGCTCCAACTTGTGAGGTAGAAGGTAGATTATAAACTCACTGATGAAGACCAGGATAACAATTAAGCATAATGTTTAGGTTTTCAATACCTGGAACATTCTTGAGATCCTTGAAAAATCTACTGTAAGGATTATCAGAGAGGATATGCATAAGCAACCTTAAAGTACACTCTCGTAACTTATCAGAATTATTCATTCTTTTTGCCAATTCTTCATCAGTGTCAAAGAAGTAAAGTTGAATGCCAGATTGGTTATCACCAATGCCAATCGGGCCGTTAAGGAAATGGTATACCTGGCCTTGAACACTAAAGGTGTGAACACCTTTTAACTTGGTTAACTCATAGTTATACTTCGCAGCAAAGAAAGTAAAGCCTAAGTTATTATTGTAAGTCCGAACATTGTTTCGGAAATGTTCACTCTCCTCATCGTTATCAATGAACAAACACTTTAGATCGTAAGGCATTGCAGGAGCGACAATTGATATTTCTCCTCTTAAGCAGCAAAAATTAAGAGGTTCTAAATAGAACCTTTTTGCTCCACAATAGGCATAATCGGGTACATCAGGAAGAGCTAATGCCTTAGTAGGGATGGTATGAGTGAGAGAAACATCTGGGCAACTTTTTCTTCGTTTTCTCCCTGCTGCTAAATTTTTATTTCACAGCATTGCTAAGCTAGTAAGTTGTTTTCTTATACATATAATTATACACATATCCTAAAGACGAAGAGGATTATATTTAGAATAATATTCAACCTGAAGGATCTCTGACGAGATGGATAGAACCGTTAGATTTATTCCTTCGAGACGAGAACCTTGGAAGAGCAGAAGAGGCAGCGGTAGCAGTTTTTTGCTTGCTTCTTTGACCGCCAGTGCGTGTTTTACAAGTGCGAGACACTATTGTCTGAATAGGAGGAGGATCTGAAATGAAGGAAGGCAGAAAAACTAATTCTGGAAAGCAAGAAGGTAGGTGAAGCAGAGGGCTAATAAGGTACCCATATACATATGTTGAGTGCCTAACATGGCTGGCATAATAGCCAAAGAATGAAAACTATTTCTAAGAAGGAATACAATGGGAGCAAACAAGCGGAATATCGCTAGACACGATGAATGCAGCAATCATGAAGTCCAGCTTGATAAGTAATAGATAATACTGCATCAGATTCTTTAACAAAGACAGGTGCATATTCAAGTTGCAATAAGCAGTTGTTTATACCTAATAAATTGGGCAATTGCTAAGGGCTAATAGAGGTCTCACCGAAAGAAAGAGTAATAGTGCCCTGAGAACAAATAGCTGTAATCGTAGGTTCATTTTATGACACTTGGTTTTCAGTGCCGCTGCACCTCCTTTTAGGTGGCTGAAGAGAAAGGTGAACATGAGATGAGGGGACACTTAAAGCTTCAGCCTCATCCTGAAGCTGACAAATACGGCTCTTTCTACCCTTTCTTTTGGATGATTGCATAATAGAATGAATATTAAAGCACTGAGTGTTAATATTTTCTGCATTCGCACCAGCAAATGAATTCCAGTGAATGGAAGATGTAAAGGAATCACTCAATACAAGATTTGCAGGGTCGAGTATAAGCTATCTGACAAGTGTAGGCTAAAAGATGGAGACTATACAGCATACAGAAGAGAAACAAAACAAGTAAGAATGAGGTAAAAGCTGAAGAGTGAAAATACACCTTCAGGTCCAGGTGCTGCTGGCACAGAAGGTGCATCTCCAAACAAAGGGAAAACAGGATGAGCATAACAATTTTGGGAACGATTAGATATATGTTTCGATCTTTCGATAATCGGAATGCTATTATAACCGGGAGGCATGACACTAGCCTTTTCTAACTCTTGGGAAAGCGCTTCACTTTGAGCATCATTACCATAACCTCTATAATTACTATTTGCAAAAGCAACACCAGATTTCACAAAACCAAGCGGAACTCTGCGGAGGCGAGAAAGTGATGGATTGTGTTTTTGCTTGGCAGCTCTAGCTTTCCTTCAAGAGCGTAAAAGCTTCGCCTTCTTGACCGGTGACATCTCTACATACTTCTTCCTTCTAGAGCGCGAAAGCTCTGCTTTCTTCTTGGGTGGCATTTCTGCATACATTTTTCGATGGACCACATTTGTATCCATTTGGCTTTGCATACTAAAGGAGAACTATTTCTAGAAAACTTTACTAATTTGGAACTACAAATGTAACTAACATAGCAGAAGCGCAGGAAAAACAGGCAAAAGGCAGCACAGCAAGCGAATGGGGGAAAAAGAAAAACAAAAGTAATAATTCCAAAGAGAAGCGATAAGCAGTGGAGATGTCTCAAGGTAATAACGCACAAGCACAAAAGCGGAGGAGCAGGGGAATGCGGGAACATCTCACGAGTGAATGGAAGACATCGCATTTCGGCAGAGCAAGACTAAGCACATAAAGAAAACATCATAGGAAAAAACAAGAAGAACTAAAGGAGGCAGGGAAAAAGCAAGATAAATAGATAGAGACAGAAAGCAAATACATACATAGCATGGAAAAGCGTGGATACCTTACCCTAAAAAATAAGAATAAAATGGCAGCCGAGCTGAACAGTAGCTGGCAAGAGATAAACACTTAGCCCTCGTAATACACCAAGCAAAGAAACAGGAAGAGGAAAAAATGGAAAAAAAAAAAAAAAGAAGATCTAAAGGAGGCAGGCAAAATCGCAAGGTAAGTAGAGGGAAACAAAAAGCAAAGACATATAGAGCATGGAAAAGTGTCGATAACTGACCTTGAAAGACAAGTATCAAATGGCAACAGGTTGAACAGTAGCTAACAAGAGACAAACGCTGGGCACTCCTAAAGGATCGAGCAATAAAAAAGAAAGGCAAAACCACATGCAGCATATGTCTTAATAAAGGGAAGCAGGGGAAACACGGGCAAAGGCAAAAAAAAAAAAAGGAAAAAATTATCAAAAGACAAGCTAACCTGCAGCTCCAAAGAAGCAAACGGCAAGAGGATCCAAAGCAAGCAGCAGCTGCAATAGGAAACATGATGATGTAAAAGCTATCGAAGGACAAAAGAGAATATAAAAACATAAGTGGTCAAACAATAATCACTGATGACAGATGAAAGCAAATCAAAGAGCAAACATTTAAAACAGCTGAAGGAAACATGACGGTTCAACAGGCATCAACAAAAAGACTCGTAGAAAAAACAATGCAGCTAATAATAAAGCTTTACAAAAAGCATTATAAAACAGAAAAACACCAAGCAGAGCAAAAGCAAGGAACTCACAAGAAACTGGAAATAGCAACAAAGAAAACGAAATCCACAGCAGTAAAGATGAAGAAGAAAAGAGCAGGAAAAGAGAAAGGGAACAAGGTCAAAGCAAGCGAGCACAAAAGGAGCAACAGAAAAGAGAGCTCGAAAATGGTTGTAAGGCAAGAATATCACTAACCATGATGATGAATTCCCTAAAAATCAGCAATGCAGAGGAGAAAGCCCACGAGGCCATTGTACGAGCACCAGAGTTGCAAAGGCATCCGAATGAAGGGAGGAGGGAAAGTTTGGTAATTGCAGCAGAGAGTGGTTGCTTGGCAAAACTCTCAATGGTCTGTCAAATAATTTTTTCCTCTTTACAATCACAGGGCCTAACTAATCAAAACTGCTCTAACAAAAACACGCAATTTCCATAGAAAATGAAGGGCAAGACCGCAAAACAACCACAAATCTTTTGACTCCAACAGCACTACCTATCTCACATCAACCAGCCAACCAAAAAAACTAATAACCCACTTCCACATCACTATCACAATAACAAGCCTCCGGAATTGCATTCCTCCGAGGTTAAAGAGGGGGGAAAAAAAAACCAGCTTGCCTAAATTTTTTATTCAGACAACCACCACCCAACCAATTCAAATCTCCCACATCAACATCAGATGAGACCACCCCTGGCAATTGCAATCCCGCTTTTATGTATACTAGTAATACTTCACGTGCTTTGCACGTAATCTTATCATCTCAGTATGTAGTATCGTTAGATACTAAAATATTTTTTATAATTTTGATTGTCAACTTCACACTAAAATACTTTTTATTTTTGTTTTTATTTTAATTGTCACAAAATATTGATACTTGCATATCTTACCAAAATTATTCAACATTTTTTATATAATATTTTAATCAGCATATCACAATTTTTTACATACAAAATAATATTGTTGAGTGAGCAAAAATGAATTTAGATGTTGAGCGTGAGCGCAAGAAATATATATATATATATTAGCAACGTAAGAGGTTAATTTGTGATATCAATTTCTAAAAGGGCATTAAAGTAAATGAATATATTTATATCAATGGTGTAAATTCAATTCAAGTATCATATTATATATTTATTTCAATTCCCTATTCTTCCTACACTCTAACAAAACACTCTCTAATCAAAGTATGAATTAGAACCATCAAACTACAACTTTTGAAAAGATAAGATTTGAATAAACTACGAAAAATTTTAACATAAGTATTAATGTATTGAACAATATGCCAATCTGTATATCTTTGCTTATGGATTTCTTTTTTCCCCCCTTTTTGACTAAGTAAAATAAATTGTTATAATAGAACTATAGAGTGAGATTGATCTAATCAATTTATATGAAGTGTATGAATAGTTTTTATTTATTTATTTTTACTTGAGTGAGTGGACTGAACATTCAAAATAAATATAAATCTTGCATATATGTTCGCATTTTATCATTACGTAATGTGAAATGAATTTGTTAATGATATGTGAAATAGTTCAGTATTAAATCAAAATATATTTTTATAATTGAATAGATGTGAAGTCTGTATGAATGACTCTTTGTATTCCTTTATAATAATGGAATATAAATAACCTGACATATTTAATTGATTCTTTATTCCTGTTCATTCTTGTAAATTGAGATTTTGTTTAGAGATAAATTTGCATCCTTTTTTCTTTTTGGTTTTTACTTTATTTCTATTTTACTTTTTTAGTAGACTTCATTAGAAAAGCATAAGCAAGAACTCCTATATAACTTGAGAACACTTCTTTTTGGGGTAAAGGTAACGACATTTGTATTTTGAATCATTGTCATTTTTTCTAGGCGATATTATGGTTAATATAGAATATAAATGATTTATACTACTTAATTATCTTAGATTAACTATTTCATTAACAATTGACATTCAATTGATAGAAATAGTTGGGTTCTTTTTTAATGATAAAAAGTATAGAATTATATATTTATCGTATGATATGCATTTCAAGATTGTCCAAATGAATGTGGACTCTTTTTTTCTTATATATTTCTTTTTTATTCTAAAAGCATCTTTTTTTACACTAATAATTTTTACAATTTTAAAATTATGGTTAATACAATTGGTCACACTATTTTGAATAAGAAACTTTAACACACATAAAAGTTGGAGATAGAGTGTAAGAGTCACTAAATAGTTTTAAGAAGGAGTTTTTCATTTTAATTACCATTATTATTGATTTTAGTCATTTGGAATGCTTTATATTTTTAGTTACTACCACAACTAAAATGCAATAACTCTAATTAAAAGATTGGGGGCAATATAGGCATAAAAAAACTAAGATAAAAAGGTGCTTACAACTTACACCTCATCATACTTTTAATATAGTAATGATTTTTAGTTACTGCCACCACTAAAATGCAATAACTCTAATTAAAATATTGGGGGCAATATGGGTATAACAAAAACTTAAATAAAAAAGTGCTTGCAACTTACACCAAGACTCATCATAGTTTTAATTTTTATATTCTAAAAGCATCTTTTTTTACACTAATAATTTTTTAGGATTTTAAAATTATGGTTAATACAATTGGTCACACTATTTTGAATAAGAAACTTTAACACACATAAGAGTTGGAAATAGAGTATAAGAGTCACTAAATAGTTTTAATAAGGAATTTTTCATTTTAATTACTATTATTATTGAGTTTAATCATTTGGAATGCTTTACATATTTAGTTACTACCACAACTAAACTGCAATAACTCTAATTAAAAGATTGGGGGCAATATGGGTATAACAAAAACTAAGATAAAAAAGTGCTTACAACTTACACCAAGACTTATCATACTTTTAATATAGTAATAATAATAATAATAATAATAATAATAATAATAATAATAATAATAATGATAATGATGTTAATAAGTGGATGCGTGTAACTATATTTTTATACTAACAGTCTTTTTGTACTGTGTGACTATATTTTATTCCAAATATTATTTCGTTTGCATCATAAATATGATTTTTAACTTTTTTTTATCTCACATACATTACATTACATCACATTATGAAAAGTAATAAAGTGCGATTTCCAATAATTTTTCAAAAATTTCCTTTCCAAACACACCCATTGATTCTACTTGTCCTTTAATTTTCGTAAGCAGAATCATTGTAGACGACGAAGAATTTTGGTGCATATTTATTGTTTTTACTTACGGGAAAGATTAACTTTGGATTGACTCTATCAAGGAAAATCTCATCATATGAAGTCATTTTTTACTAGTTGACAAGTGGCTCACAAACCTGAATGAAGATCTTGTGGAATTGTTATCCTGATTTCGTAAGGAAAACACCTCCTCTCTATGATTTCCTTTGTGATTCAGCGGAAGGATTCCATCTTCGACTTGGTGACAAATTTCCACCGAATCATGGGCCAGGAGAAAAAGTGTTGGCCTGCTCTTAATCATAATTCACCATAACCGACCTTTGCACAACCCGATTTTGTTTCAGTGGGAGTTAGACAAGAAGCACTATCATTCTCTTTGACATTAATCCTAGGAGGGGCGGCTACCTTCTTAAAACAAAAAAATGAACACGGAGGAGTGAGATTTAAGAAATGGAATTGCAGACAGAGGAATTTAAGAAGCCTCTAATTCCTGAAAAACTCAACTTTATCTACTAGATTAACGCTTCTAAATTATATCTTCAGGATTTCTCTTACCTTAAATCCTCTACTTACATTTCCTTTTCTTTGCACTTTTTCACTTTCTTTCCTATTTTCACTTTCTGTTTTATTTCTTCTTCTTCTTCCTAGGAGAGCCTAAGAAGCAACACTATCTGCAGCCAAGGATGCAATTTATAGAGCAGTGAAATAAAGAAACATACGGTTTCTAATAGCAAAAAGTTTGTTGGGGTCTTCTGAAATCAGAAACTCAGGCTTTCAACATAGAAAGGTGCTATCTGGACCTTTTTTCATGTGCTATATTTCTTTTGAATGATTATGACGTTTTACTCGTTAATAGTAAACTTAGCACACCTAAGTGTAGTCTACTCTTAAGTCCTAACTAGAAATGTAAAAACAGGCACAAAAATCAAGACTTCAATTTTCTGGGAATTTATTCCTCAAAAGAATCTGTCTTAGGCCACTCCTCTGCTTTAGCAAGAAAAGCTTATAGATGGTTATCATCCTTCCTGTTCGTGTTATCGTCATAAAGTAATGCCACGAACTAAGGTCTGCAACCACTGTAGCCAACAGATTAGTCCTTCTTCCCAGATTAAAACCGAGAGCTTGATTCAATCGACTAAATTTGTGACGTGAGTTTCTGTTCATGGGATAGCCCATTCATCAGGGTCTCTGCTCTTAAGTATTTGTTGCTTGGGGGATATGTGAGTTAACGGAGGACAAATGACTATACAAAAATTGTACATAGCTACGACAATTAAATGGAAAACGCTTGAATTGGCACAAATAACATATTATACCATTCATTGCCTACCATGTACTACAAATGAGAGAACGAAATTCAGACAATGCATGTGTATATACACTGCAAATGAATTCCTATTTATCAGGACACTTTACATGTACAGCTGGGCTGGTTTTCGTATTATAGGATTGAAAATATGGTCTGCACAAATGTGAGAAAAAGCAACACAAGAGCACCTGCAAGTGACAAGATGGACCAGGGATTATTGAAATAATTCCTCATTAGATGAGCCCTCCAAATGTTCCGACGCCGGCTAGAGTACTCGTTCACTTGCTTGAAAACTCCCGAGTAACAGAAGAAATCATTGCCTGCATCAATCTCAACCTCGTTCACAAGTTCATTGAACACCGAAGATATCGCTTTATCATCACCTAACCCCTTAGTAATAATTTTATGGTGTCGAAGCTCTTCAACATCCCTTGAGGAATCAATGAGACTATCCATGAAAGTGACATAATCGATTACGTATCTTCTATCATACAGTCCATTAATCATGTAAAGTTCGTAACCAATTAAGTTTCTGAAGACACATTCTGTAACATCATGAACGTACAAAGTCGGGATTTTCATTACCCCCCTTTCAAAAGCAATATCCAGCCACGATACACTTCTGTTAGCCTTCTCAAACTTTATCCCGGCTTGTCGTAGCTCGCTTGCACATTTTATGTGCTCCATAACCACGCTGCTTGTGGAACAAATGTCCTGCGAATCCCCGTTTTCTTGGCTTTGATGATCAGCTGCTGGTTTTGCAGCAAATAAAAAGCAGTACGAGCTGCTAGTAAATTTGTGTAGGTGGATTGGGGATGCCATTTTCTCCAAATCCCAGCCACTTGTGGGATGGATGTGGCTTCGATTATCAGCTGTTGGTTTTACGGCAAATGACCAACATGTGCTGCCAGCAATTTTTTGTAGCTTGAGCGAGGATTTTTTTATTAGCTCCAACGACCCACCTCTTGTAGAACGAAGGCCTTGTGGATCCCCATTTTCTGGGCTTCGATTACCACCTGCTAGTTTTCCAGCAAATGACCAACACCAGCACTTGTGCACCAGGTGAAGAAGATGAACGACATCTTCAACATTTCCAGCAATGTTTGTGGTAGGATTGGGTAATGATACTAGTTCCTCACCTGGGAAAAAAGAATGCAGAGGTGAATGAGGGAAAATGGCAAGATCAACGAGGTTCTCCTCCTCAGCTCCACTAGGTGACTTGGTCATTTCAAACAGATGAACAAGGATGAAGAAAGGCAGTTGATTTTCAAACAATAGAATGTCTCTGAACAGACATCCCATTATCCTGCGCTTCAGGAAGATGGGATCTCCTTGTTTTGGGCCGTAGTTATCGGGATAATCTTTGTACTTGCACCAATTAGCATATTTCCTCAAAAACTCAATGATAAAGAGCCCGTCCAGAAGCATCATCTCCAAGAATTCATCACTACCAAGACCAATCATGTCTTCTTCTGCATACCAACTTCGAGCTTCCTTTTCAAGCTCTTTTAAGGCGTCGATGTATCTCTCAGTACTTGACTCGCCTCTTCGAAGGAGAAGTTCTTTCAAGTACCACAGCTTATACGTCTGCGCATTTTCCAAGTGACTCTTACCGTGATGATAAGGCCCGATAGAGAACATGTGTGGTTCGTATGCCTCTTCGTTTTGGCAACGAAGTTTATGATGGACTCTGAAAATCCGTTGCTTGCTAAATGAATTAGATAGCCCGGAAAGCTTCCGATCAATACGAGTAGTCACTTGTTTATATCTGTCTTCTGACATTTTAGTATACGTCGATGAGTGGAATCAGAAAACTACTGCAAAACCAAAATGACAGAAAATTAATCAGAAAGTTGGTTCAGAAATGGTCAAGTAGAAAAACAACAATCGCAAGATTAAACTCGCTATTACTCAATTCTCATTCAGATTACTTACATCTTACCTGAAAACCAACAATTTGCGTAGTTATCTGCAAGTAATCTTGATCTGCTCGAGTACAGGCACGTACCAAAAAATGTCTTTGTAACAATTGCACTTGTGGCCAAGATTTTATAGTGCAGCAGGAGCTCGTGAAAGTAAAGGATTACTACTACTTTGTAAGTCCCATTCGTCATGCAAAAGGTTCTAGTCGATGCATCCAAATTGCTATGTAAGATGCCAAGCAATTTCCCTCACTAAATTACTATGTGCGACGGCCCTTGTGGAGAGACGTGCTACGGACTGCCGCCCCCATCCGTTGACTTGCGGAGCAAAAAAGATATGGTCTTACTTAATAATCCAAAATAGAGTAGATATTCATTGATAGATGGATTTGATTTTTCCATACATCGAACCATCCTTGATGGTGCTAAACCAACAATTGGAAGTAAATTAAGAAAAAGCTCTTTGACTTCTTCTTTTTTTTTCCCCCTTGTTTGGTTTGGAAATTCAGGCTTCTACAAAATCATAGGTAAAGCTTATAGAACAAGTGTGCACAAGAAAAGCAAGGACAGGCGCGTGAAAACTTTTCGTGTGATAGCCTTTCTAGGAGAATGAGTTGTGCTTGAAACGAAAAATTACGTGAGGGAATGGGTGAGGATATACTGTAAATGAACATGTATTTAAAAGTGTTCCTTTTTTTTTTTTTTTGGAGTAGAAAAGGAAGTTAAAGAATAAATAAATGAAGTGTTTGATTCATATTCTGATGAAAAACTTTTATTTGGAAGAAAAAAATCTTAATTACACAAGAAACGTGGTAGATAAAACTCTGGAAATAAGTCTTCTATTTCACTCAAGTAATCATTGAAACAAACTAAATATGAACTACAAAAGTACCATGATTTAATGAACTATCGATCAAACAACAGTCAGTACTGGTGCTGCAGTTTCTGGGAAAATTTTTTCAAGTAAACTCCATAGAACCATATTTTTACTACACATACTCTTGGTTATGATTTTTGTTATCGAATATTGATAAACAACACAGGTGAAGACTGTGGTATTTGCTTGGGACAAAGTAGAAGAATTCGATAGAGGAAGTAGAGACAAAGTAGGTAAATAAGGAGTAAGGCCATAAAATCTGATAAATTTTGTTTGGATAGGTTATTTTTTTCTCCAAACAACTTTTTCCTTGCATTGTACATACGTTTTCTTTTTCCAATAACTTTTTTTTTCCAATCAAGTTTTTTAATCTCACATACTTTACATCAAAAAAATATACTATAATATTACTTCAAGAAAAAAATTCAAAAATATCCTATATTTGCTATTTATACTTCGGGTGCACTATTGATGTCCCTCTTACAAAAGGATTTTCTTTATGTTTTACCATGTAGCGTAGAGAAACTGAACAGTTTTTTCACAACTACACACTAAGGATCTCCATTTTTTTTTTCTTGAATCCACTTATAAAAAGTGAGTGTAAATCACGATATTACTAAATTATAGATACAAATCATTAAATCCTTAAATCCTTAAATCAACGAGGTGAGTTATCCTTAGTTTGCTGCTGTCACTTAGTCATAATCACTTAGTATAGGATTTTAATTTATTGTATTAATTTTAAAATATTGCCAACACCTAAATTTATGGGAGGGGAACTTCATACAGTTGAAGTCAAAAGAAAATGTGATAGACGGGTTATGAAATTTGGACCCGCTCCAGAAAGATATTTGTCGAAAAACTCTTGCAGACCCATAATGTTAATCACACATGGCCCAACTTTAGCAACCAAAGACGAAAATTACAAGGCCATGCGTCGGGCAAAGAGAGCAATCTGCATTGTCAGTGGGATACTACAGTACTAATTGGTTTTGTAAGTGAAAACATGATTTGTAGAGGCCCAAATAGGCACTTTTTTTATTGCTGAAGTTCTTTGTTTTGTCCGATCATTTATTAATTATTGTTTCCAGGATCTATTTGAGTGGTCTGCAGGCCCACTTTGTTAGATTTACAATGTATCTAAAATGAGGATACTACATGAATTAGTGGTTCTCGAACTCAAACCTGACTTACAGAGGGCCAAATCCGGGTTTTCTTGGCCCAAAATTCGTTTGTTTGGACCCATCATTTGTTCTCTCGTAGCTGGACATGACCGGTCAACTTTGTTAGAGTCCGCAGGTCAACTTTGTTAAAGTTCGCATGTAATCGGAAATATGATTGCAAGCGTTTGGAGGTGCTGGAGAAAGTATATTACAACAATATGATGCATGTAAGTTATAAAAAGTGATCAAAAAATGTATTGAAAAAAGTTCATAGAAGGACCACAAGCGCACTTAAATAAATTTCAGTTAAACCCATATTGACCAACATGGCAAGTCCACATTAGAGAGACACACAGGTGACAGGACTACGTCACAATAGACAGTTTATTTTTAGGGCTTTTTCGAAATTAGTTGATAATCCCATTGCCAACATGTTTTTTGTCTCCCAAGTAAAAATATCATCTTTTTCACTATATTCTAATAATATAAGCATGAATTGAGCATACATCATACTAAATAAGGTCAAAATAGCATACCATAATTCGGTGGTGGCAACCTGTTCAATTTCTTTGGCCTAACTATCATATCTTCCATGCAGATCCATGAACAACTCCATTCTCATCGAGTTATACAACATTTTTCCATTGATTTGCAGTTTTTATCCACTGAACTTTGGTACTTAGGGCTTGTCACTCTTATTGCTAGAGAGAGATGTATGAGAAGAAAGGCTGGTTTTTATTTTTTATTTTTTTTGCCAATTTTCAGTGGTCAACTAATTAATAGTATTTTAGTCTTGTCATTAAAAAAAAAAAAGGAGAAAAGAAAGCTGCAAATGATATTTTAAGAATTTTCACATTTGAAAAAAAAAATGAAAAAGGGGCCTTAAGTGCCGGCATGTGATCTTATGTGACTTGTTTCTAGCAAAAATTGAAGAAAACCCGTTAATTTTTCCACTTTCATACAAAATTTGACAGGTTAGGAACCACATTTATCTAAAATACTTTGGGAACTAATTCCGCACAAGGTGTTATAGAATAGAAACCGAAACTCTAATTCTTCCTTATCTATAAACGAATAGTTCATGAAAACATTTGCAAGTGCCTAGAAAAAAATTGCAAGAAAAGTGGAGAATATAATTTTACAAATATTGAAGTTGTGTTTCAGTGAAAATGGAAAGTTTCAAAGGAACTTTCCAGCATAACCATTAAAAACATACAGAAAGTTTGGCAGGAGGTCCTTCCACACTACCTCAAAGAATCGCTTGGTAGGATCTTGTAAATCAGGGCATCAGAAGCAAAATCTTGGTTTTCCCGAGCTCCATTGGTCCAAATTCAGCTAGTTTGTGCTAGGAAAATGTGGACCAGCCACAGCCAGTGAATGACGACAATAAAAGATCTATCTACCACATCTCCAAGATTTCCTCAATCGAGAGGTGTAAATTTTCCCTGAGTTCATGAACATTACAGGGGCCATAAAATACTTCGAAAATAAGAGGCGTGTTCCAGCGGCGCTTTTGGAGGACGCCTTCTTGCCTCACCCTTTTAAGGCATGACATTTGAAGGGGAGGAAGATCACGCCTTCAAAGATCTGAATATTGTTTGCTCATTTGTCAACTGATATTAAAACAAGACCAAGATTGCTGTCCTTCTGACATCCTCCGAAATCACAAACAACAACAACAACAACAAAATGCAGAAATGCAGGAAACTGTTCCTGATGAAATCCAGAAAAAAAAAAAAAAGAAAAGAAAACCTGTGAATTTTTATTTTGTGATCAGGAGAATATTATTGCAGCCTGGTGCAAATTGCAATCAGCAGCGGAACCTCAAAACTATGCCTGAAAGAGTCCTACAAAACTAGGCAAGCCCATGAAGACATACAAGAACTGAAAAGCCATGGAGATTAATAGATGATGTATCCAGATAGGACACAAAATTGTAGATGTAGGCTTTGGAAGTTTGCCAAGTGTTTCGTAGGAAACTTCAAAATATGACCCTTTTCGTTTGTGTTCACTCTTTAATAAGTGGATGCGTGTAACTATATTTTTGTACTCTAACAGTCTTTTTTGTATTGTGTGGCTATATTTTATTCCATTTTTTGCCCAATATTATTTCTCTTACACCATAAATCTGATTTTCAACTACATTTTTATCTCACATACATCACATTATGAAAAAGTAATAAAGTGTGATTTCCATAATTTTTTCAAAAATTTCCTATCCAAACACACCCATTGATTCTACTTGTCCTTTAATTTTCATAAGGAGAATCATTGTAGAGGACGAAGAATTTTGGTGCATATTTATTGTTTTTACATATGGGAAAGATTAACTTTGGATTGACTTTATCGAGGAAAATCTCATCATATGAAGTCATTTTTTACTAGTTGATAAGTGGCTCATAAATCTGAATGAAGATCTTGTGTATTTGTTATCCTGATTTCGTAAGGAAAACACCTCCTCTCCATCATTTCCTTTGTGATTCAGGGAACGGATTCCATCTTAGACTTGGTGCCAAATTTCCACTGAATTCATGGGCCAGGAGAAAAAGTGTTGGCCTGCACTTAATCATAATTCACCATAACCGACCTTTGCACAACCCCATTTTGTTTCAGTGGGAGTTAGACAAGAAGCACTATCACTCTCTTTGACATTAATCACAATGCCATCTCAGGTGGAACTAAAAACTTTCTTTCTTTCCACTAGTTTATCTTTAATTTGTTCGTTAAACAGTACTGTTCGCATCAAAGAGCTTGTCTCCATGCCTGCTTTGCTAGCCTTTAATGGAGATGGTGTCAGCCACTGAATAAAGAAATGATTTCATTTTTGTAATTTTCTTGATTTAAATCCATCTTGTTTTGTTCACTGATGATTTGTCAAATGAACAACGGGAGTATTCTCTTCCATGATCAAGCCGGTTACTTTGAGTACCGACTATCTCACCTTTTTCATGCTTTTTATTATGATATCCAGAGGGATGGAAATTGGCATTTTACTTTTGTCAAGAGAGACAGAGAAAATGATTGTTTAGATCACGAATGAAGTACTTGAACTATTAACAAATGTGGTGGAACCGAACCAATATTGTTCTTCTGTTATAAATGAACTGAGTAAGAAATATATATAGTACTACTACAGACTGATTTGATAGCCAAGAAAGGGAGAAAAAGGCTGAGGAATATGCAGCAGAATCAGTAAATAACAAGGGTAAGTGGATGAATAATACAAGTGAGGAACATCTTGATAGATTTTGAAGCATTAGAAAAGACGAATTTAAGTCAAATAAATTAAACAGCTTAGCCAATTAGATATCGTTCTTCAACTTCTTGTTCTTCATTGGATACAATTGAATAAGTTTGAATGATAGGGAACAATAGGTTACCTCGTAGCCTTTATTGCACCTACAACTGTTATATCTTATCCTTCATCCCCACTAATAATTGAACTTAGCTTCTTTTAGTTAATAATGTTTGGAATGATCAAGTCCTTACTATATATAGTTAGACACATTTCTCCCCCACCAAAAACTTAACTTTATATTTATTTGGTTTAAGGCCACAATTAAAAAAATAGAAAAGGATATCTGGACAAATTTGCTTTTATATCAGAAGAAAGTGAAGTCCCTACTCCTGTCTAATCAAGCTTCCAAAAAAAAAAAAGTGCTTAAATACATATTAAGTATGAATGCAACTACCTAACAAATTAACAACCAAAGCAAGGATTAAAGGAGGAGAAAAGATTGAAAGAGTGGAAGACAAGATGCCCACTCTGATTTTCTGGCCCATGTATATATGGTTTCGCAAAGGCAGAGGTGGAAGGAACAGATGATTCCATCAACTACAATATATATTAATGGCTATAATCAAGCTACCTTGTGGATTGCTGCCTCAATCTTTAGAAGGATTGTTCACACGAATTATCTTTTTAAGCTTCCTATTAATATATGATACATATCACTATCAGAGGGATGCATAGCTTGTGCGCCGTGATACTTGATGGAATATAAAGTGTCACTTGTGTTACTTGAAAAGACAATAAAAAGCTCTTGTTTGTAACTTCTTTAATGTGGGCTTGCAATCATCAGACTCATGAGATGAACTCTCAACCCTTTCCAGATAGATAAAGTTCAAGCAAAGGCAAATCACAGTTTATTTAAATAATCCCCTATGAATCTGTCACCAGCTAAAGAATCTCCAAATTAATCATGATTATGGGACAACATTCTGAATTCTTAAGATTGTGTTAACATATCTGCATTTTGTCCATGTATTTAACCATCTCCAATATTGACGCCAAAGTCCAATAATCCCCCTCCAATCCACTTGAATAAATGAAAGGATCTCTTCTTAGTTTAGAAAGGATTAAAGAAGAAGTAGGAGGATTTACAACTGAGTGGTGGATGACATGTCCATGGCACTGAAAGAACAAATTAAGCATTATTTAACAACGACAAGACATCACTTAAATTGAATATATAAAAGAGCACTATTGTGCTCCTATTATTCTTATGTCTAACGTCAAAAAAACTATGTACATATTTTGAGGAAAAAAGTAGATACAGATCAAGTGAAAAGATGAGTACTGGACTCTTTTTGAATCATTATTTTAAGTTGTAGGACATCACATGTTACGAATCAAAAAAGAAGCTGATAAATGGAAAAGATACCTAGCTGAACTGCTTGTAGCTAGCTAGATTCCGAGCATGAAATTTTTCTAAAAGTCAACAAATTAATGGTTTAAAATTCTTTTTAACCTTTTCAATTTCCTTCTGCAGAAAGGTTCCACTTAACTATTGGTTTGATTGCTGAAACCTCACGAACTTGTTTATTAATATGCGCAACTTCTTTATACTTGCCTCAAAGTACCATTTTAAACCTTTCACACAGAAGTTACACCAAGAGCTTGCATGCCTTTCTACAACCAAAATATATAGAATAGAAGAGTCTTCCAATACTTCTTTTCAGTAAGGCATTCTTGGGAATTACATAAGGAAATTCTTGCACAAATGGATTTCGACAAATTTTTGCTGACAAGTTCAAAAGAACCACTATATTCAGAATGGAACGAGAAATTAATTTTAGTTTTTTTGTGATTGGTGCTTGAACTCCAAAAGCAAGTTACTTTACCATTTTTTTTCATGGTGAGCCCACTTAATTTAATTAAAGTCTAATATATTTGATTATCATATCCATCGTACAACTTACGTATGATAGAGACGATTTTTTTATAATTATTCTCTAATTCTCTCAGCTAATCATGCCTGACCACAGTAAAACGCAAAATATTGTCAATTCAAAGCACCATAGCAGGGTAATTTGAAGTCAAAACCAATATGCGCGTGCGTTTGTAAATCTGCCGAGTTAATTATGAGATAGTTACTGAATCTTTTTAAAAGCACTATCACGTCATATAATAAATTTTGTATTAAATTTTTCTGCATAATTAGTGTAAAAATTTGTTTATGCTAGCAGGTAGTGGTTGCATATCGCATGTGTAAAAGAAAATTTTAAAATTTGTCATGCATCCATACCTATTAGTAAAACAAAACTTGTAAACTGACAATGTAAAAAAAGACTAATCTATTAAATTTACCGAAATTGTCCTGCATACAGTCTATGCTGAACTAAAGAGATGTCAAGCAGGAAAATGTCAGCATTTAATTTAACAAAGAAAAACATTAGAGTGCAAGCCGTCATTGAAAGGGTTCAAGGACTTATTATGAGTTATTAATTAGTTGGGGGATAATCAAAATTATTAGTCACAGAAGGCTCCCTTTCATGTGCTCGAGTAGTATAAGAGTAACATGAATCATATGGCTAAAGTCTTAAATACAGCAATATTTGAATATTTCCCTTTGTGACGTAAGCTCTCCTTCTTGTTTCCAAATAACTGTAAAAGCAAATGAGAGACTGATGCTACTTTCTTGATTCCAATCAATTGAAAATGCTCTCTGACTGTAGAGTGTCTTTCAACAAACACAATCATGTGAGATCTTCTTTGCACATGCCAACTTCGTTTTTCTTGACAAGACATGCATTAAACAATTATGTTCAATAATGTTGAACATCACAAGAGTCAAGATATCTGGTTTCTACTTGAAAATGCTTTTGGGACTATGTGGACACAACTCTTATTGATATGGGGTGGCAAAGTTTTCAATAGCATGTTGAGCAAGTGGAATTTAATTTTGGTCCATTTGTAAAGTAATACTATAGCGATTTGATGTAAAAAAAGTAAAAAGGTAATTAAAAATGTGTCTATCAAGAATGAAAATTTTTTTTTTAAAAAAATGGCAATCTAAATAAGGTCGTGACTTTTGTCCTTACACCTAATTGGACTTTAATTAGATGCTAAACCTAAAAAATATCAGGATTACATATGATGGGATAATCTTCTTCATCATAACTAGTTGACTAACGTAATCTAAGAAGAGAAGAATGGTAGGAGGAAGTATCAATGATGAGCACATTAAATTGTTTAAAAGAGACTCCAGATTACAAGCGGAAAAAGTTTATGTGCATAGGGAATCATGTTTGCTTCCATTATCAGATATTGTATTTGCTGTGCGGACAGGACGAGATACAGTTTATGATGACAAAAGATAGGCATGGAAATGCCTCCAAATTGAGTGGGTGCGTAGCATCTTGCAAGTGGAGTTTAAAGCTTCTAATCTCCTCAATTAAAGTTAACGACAACAAATGAAAGTTGTTAATTAAAGTACTTAGTTGATAACTTTCTTTGCTTAATCTCTAGACGAAATTAACGTTATAAAAATTTTCATTTTTTGAATTAAAAAAATATGCATTGCTAGATGGACCTTATTCTGAATTTGAGCTTTAAATTGGTGTCTATCAAAGTAGCCTCCTAAGGTGCTGACTGGCCAATCGCATCTGGCTCATTAATCCCTAAAATTAACTGTTAAATCAAATCAGTGGATGGCAACACAATTGGTGGGCCAGCGTGGCTGCTGCAAACATATCTGTATTTCTCAAGTTTGTCACGCATTTTGGGATGTAAGTATGGCTTTGTAGTTCCCATATGAGAGGAACAACAGAAGAACATCGGCTACTATAAATGGTAACAGCTTTTTGACTTCATTTGCTCTATTGCTATTGGAAATTCCCATATATGGAACCCCACTTTCCTCTGACATGGTCCGCACGTGTCCGCTCAAGACCGGTACGTGACATCTCTGGCTCGGAGATGTCCGTTCAATTTTCTTATTTCACTGCCTGGTTCTTAAATTGTGGTGGAGTCCCTTTCTTTTTGGGCTTGTCTCAATTCAGTCCCCTAGTCGTCTAATCTTTTACATTTATTTTGATGTTAACTCACCCAGTTTGCAATAATTGAGGGAATAACTTATAAGAATTAAGAATAAAATAGCATCTGTAATCTTGCGTACATGGTTAGAGGTTATAAGAGGGGAAAAAACCAAAACCTAATAGGCTGACGAATTACTCATGCTAAAATTCTTTTTATCAAAGAGAGTATGCAGTTTCGCCAATACTCATTCTAGTCTATGTTTGATCAACTTATTGATCCTTATATTATGAGAGCATGAACAACAATTTTCTTTTATAATTTCTTAGCTCTTATTAGCTTTTGATGACCATGAATGTATTCTGGATACGAGATTGTTTGGAATAACGTTTTGAAAAAATATTATAATAGTATTTTTTATTATGTAATGTGCATCGATGTAAAAAGATAATTAAGAAGATAGAAAAGGGAAGTGAAAAATATTTTTATGATGCAATCAAATAATTTTTTACAAATAAAAACATATCCAAACAAACCTCACATCATCTGAAGCATGAGTCTGCTTTTGCCTATTAATGGAATTTATTTCAACGCTTGACATATGATGGCAAAATTTGCATATATAAGATATTTAAATTCTCTTCCTTTTCTCTAACTACTTCCCTTCCTCTTGAACAAAGCAGCTTTTTCCTCCATGATCTCTCTTCCTTCTAGTTGTAACATTCTCTCCCTCTCTTTTTTTTTAGATCTCTCCTAGGATTCATAGTGAGAATATTCTCCTTTCTTATAGTTTCTTAGTAAGAGTTTTCTTCTCTTCTAAAATTTTTAATAAGAGTTAATTTCTTCCTTAGACTTTTTTTTTCTCAGTTTGTGTTTTTCTTTGCTAGATCTTAGCTTTTTTAGATCTATTTATCAGATCTGAGATTTCTGAAGTCTATTTTATAAAATTGTGATTGCATATTTGATCTTGAAATATTAAATAGTAAATTTGATAGTGGAAGAGATGCACAAAAATTCATTGGGTTATGGCGACCACTTTGGAAAATATTGGACTTTCACATGCAATCTTTGTTTATTTCTCATATCTAATATGTATAGTATTTCAAATATGTTCTATCTGTGATATGTTCAATATATCTTAATTATCATTTTCCATTAGTGTAGATCTCATAAAAAATTATAAATTTTATCCAAAAAATAAATTAATATGAAAAAAGAACATAAAGGTACTAATTGATTGAAAGAAAGAAGACCATATATTTATAGCTTGTGTTTTGGTTTTCTTTTTCTATCTAGTTTGGCACACCTATAAATCAAATTTTTACTAGTTATTGACAAGGGATAGTTTTAGAAGCCAATTTTGAGGTTTCTATATTGTTATTTTGCACCTCCGAACTTAAAAAAAAAACCTAAACTTGATAAATTTGGATTTTTTTGGCATGTTTAGCCTTTATAACCAAATAAAAAGTAAATGAAAAATAAGCTGAAAAATTCATCTTATTGAGGATACGTTTTCATTCCACAAGTGCCCTTTTTTGTTATCCCCTTAATTTGTATTCAAACTTCTATAATAAAAGTGATAGAAGGTTAGAAAACCAAGAAAAAATAAACTTGCAGGATCGTAAGTGCAAATGCAATGAAATACAGTAGCAACTATTAGGTTTTGGGGTAGCAGACGCAGCGAAAAACAAAAATTTTAGCCCCAATAACCCACCAGGAATCACCCTAGGCTACGTATGACTTGTAGAGAAGAGGAGTTGTAGGATTACATTAATCCTACAAGCGGCTTCTTATTACGTTGTAGAGAGTGGTCAGCCCCTTTCAGCAGTCCAAGTGTCCTACCTCTACTGCAATCCACGCGAGAGAGAAGTCTGGATCCTCTCTTGAATCGTCTTTACGATCCTAGATGTGTGTGTATGAAAGTGTAGAAAAGGTGCTAGCCTATTCTCTCTTTCTTTGGAATTTCTCTGTACGTAGGTTTTTCTCAAAAAACCTAGCCTCTCTCTATTCTGTCAACCGTGATTGTGTTGTTATGGTACAGACATATCATATAGTCTGTCTATTTATAGGAGAGAAGTAGAGAAAAGATAGGGTCTTGTTTGATCCAAATCAAAACAAATATAGGATAACTATTTTATCCTATTTACTCAAATAGCCCCGGAATCCTTTATTCTTTATAATTAGACCCCCAAAAGGTTTTATTTCCAAATCTCCATTTCGACACACAATTTTAATCCAGAATTCAATCTCTAAACGTGTGATCCAATAGGTTCCAAATACACTGGTAATAATTATAAATTATAATTCTCACGAAGAATTAGATAAAATAAATAACTTTATTTTATTATTAATTACAATAATTAATTCATTCATAATTATAGATTGTGAGCGGTGTCTAGCAACACATCACAACCACCCAGGTATTCGGAATTAGTCAAGGGAATTTTGACCAAACCTTTCCATGGAAAATTACCATGTAATTATTATCCTTTCACCATAGATATCCAATTAGTCAGGGAATGAGGAATAAGTGTCAATTCCCTAATGACTAATTAATTTTCTAGTTCTCGGAATTAACCCTAAATTAGGTTAACTTGAAGACATTTTCAATTAACCTAATGTAGTCGACTATTAAGGTTAAATTCCAACTAGTGGCCTTTCTGGATATCAACTCCCACTATCGGAGTGGTGAATCCTCTCTTGATCACTCACTATCTTTCCATGATTCACACTACCCCCAATTTCTATTCTTTAAGTCACTTCTGGTGAGTAACAAGAAATAGAGTCAAAAGGTAGTGATTCACACTCAAGATACTGTGGTGATCTCAAATCTAGGATCGCTTACACAATTTCCCATAAGAGATTCAACCATTGGCACTAGATAGATATCCTAATGGGATTTCTATGTGGATCACTCCAATGAGTTTGTACTTTACAATTCATCTACACATTAGCCTAGGTATCATTATACCTTGGTTGATGAGAACAACCACTACTTACATTAAGTAGAGACCAACTGTGTACTAGTCTTTCCGTATTAATAATATCCTGTCTCATTAATACTATGACTAGGGAACTTTAAAAATATTTATTATAAATGTGATTGATATCTCATAGTCAACAACTCTTGTGACTACCATCACATCAATAAATATTCTAAGGACTTTATCAGTTATATCAAATATTTAATAGATAAAATGGAAATTCATAAAATACAAAACTTTATTAGGAATATATTTAAACAAAATGATTGTTTTAGGGCATACATTCCAACAACCTCCCACTTGCACTAAAACAATTCATTCATAACCTTTAGTCAAAATGAAAGTACATGACTATCATGTTTCTTTTGAGATAGTGCCTTAGTAAGAGAATCAGCTATATTATATTCAGTGAGGACTCTCTCTATCTTTACATCATTTCTGGCAATGATTTCCCTAATTAAGTGAAATCTTCTAAATACATGTTTGGACCGTTGATGAGACCTAGGTTCTTTTACTTGGGCAATGGCCCCATTGTTATCATAGTACAGAGTTACTGGATTAATTATGCTAGGAACCACACCAAGTTCAGACACGAACTTCTTGATCCAAATGGCTTCCTTGACTGCCTCCGCGACTGTAATGTATTCAGCCTCTGTTGTAGAATCCGCTATGGTGTCTTGTTTGGAACTCTTCCAGCAGACAAAACCTCCATTGAGAGTAAAGATGAAGCCTGTCTGTGACTTACAGTCATCCTTATCAGACTGAAAGTTTGCATCTGTGTAGCCCTTAACTTCCAATTCACCATTTTCATATATTAAGAACAAATCTTTAGTCCTTCTCAAGTACTTAAGAATGTTCTTAACGGCTATCCAGTGACCTTCACCTGGATTAGTCTGGAACCTGCTCGTGACACTCAGAGTATGGGAGACATCTGGTCTTGTACATAACATAGCATACATAATTGATCCAATTACCGAAGCATATGGAATATTATGCATCTTATCAATCTCAGCTTGTGTCTTAGGACACATGCTTTTAGAAAGGCTTATCCCATGAGTCATAGGTAAGAAACACTTCTTAGACTGATCCATGCTAAACCTCTTTAGCACTTTAGCTATGTATGTAGATTGTGAAAGACCAAGCAGCCTTTTAGACCTATCTTTATAGATCTTAATATCCAGTATATAGGCTGCCTCTCCTAAATCTTTCATGAAAAAATTTTTAGATAACCAACCCTTCACTGATTGTA
This sequence comes from Gardenia jasminoides, assembly GCA_013103745.1. Taxonomy (NCBI): domain Eukaryota; kingdom Viridiplantae; phylum Streptophyta; class Magnoliopsida; order Gentianales; family Rubiaceae; genus Gardenia; species Gardenia jasminoides. The sequence goes on from CM023103.1 coordinate 31,974,284, forward strand.
ACATTGGGATATCGTTTCCCATTATTAATATATCATCCACATATAATGTAAGAAAAATGATTGAACTCCCACTAATCTTCTTGTATACACAAGGTTCATCCGAATTTTTAAGAAAACCAAACTCTTTGATTGTCTCATCAAACCGAATGTTCCAACTCCTGAATGCTTGCTTAAGTCCATAAATGGACCTCTGTAACTTACATATCTGATTGGGATTTGGCGACATAAAGCCTTCAGGTTGTGTCATGTACACATCCTCTTACAAATTCCTATTAAGGAATGCAGTCTTTACATCCATCTGCCAAATCTCGTAGTCATGGTATGCTACTATTGCAAGCAATATCTGAATAGATTTAAGCATAGCTACTGGTGAGAAAGTTTCATCATAATCGATTCCCTTTTTCTGCTTGTAGCCTTTGGCTACCAATCTAACTTTATAGGTAATCACATTACCATCCATGTCTCTTCTTCTTGAAGATCCATTTGCACCCTACGGGTTTTACCCCTTCAGGTGGATCAACTAAGATCCATACCTTGTTGTCAAATATGGAATCCATTTCAGAATTCATGACCTCTAACCATTTGGAGGAGTCTGGACTATTCAAGACCTCTTGGTAGGTAGTAGGTTCGTCATCTTGAATGACTAGTATATCATTGCCTTGGCTCACAAGGAACTCATATCTCTTGGGAGTTGAGTATACTCTTACTGACCTACGGGGCTCTTGAATGTTCACAGCTTCCGTTTGTGCCTCATCATTTTGTGGCTGAACCCTTTCTTCAACAGGTTGTTCAATGTTTGTTTGATCATTTTGAACTTCTTTGAGTTCCATGTTAGTATCTTGAACTTCTTCAAGTTCTATTTTACTCCCACTGTCCCTTTCTAGAATAAACTCTTTTTCTAGAAAGATAGCATGTTTTGAGACAAACACTTTGTACTCAGTTGGGTTGTAGAAATAGTATCCTGTAGACTCTCTTTGATACCTTACAAACAAACACTTGTCAGATCTTGGTTCAATCTTATCTGACTCTGCCTCCTTCACATAGGTTGGGTAACCCCAAACCTTCATGTAAGACAGTTTTGGTTTCTTTCCTTTCCATATCTCATATGGTGTGGAATCAACAACCTTACTGGGTACTCTATTAAGAGTATGGGAATCTGTGTCCAAAGCATATCCCTATAATGATTTTAGGGCACTCGAGTGGCTCATCATGGACCGTACCATATCTAATAAGGTGCGGTTTCTCCTTTCAGATACACCATTTAGTTGTGGTGCCCCTGGAGGAGTCCATTGTGGAACTATTTCATTGTCCTTTAGATAAAATCGAAACTCATCGCTTAAGTATTCTCCACCATGATTAGATCGTAGTGTCTTAATACTTTTGTCAGTTTGTTTCTCTACTTCATTTCTGAATTCTTTAAACTTTTCAAAAGATTCAAATTTGTATTTCATTAAATACACATAACCATATCTAGAATGGTCATCAGTAAAAGTAATGAAGTATGAAAATCCACCTCTAGCTATGATTGTCATTGGGTCACATACATCAGTATGTACTAACCCAAGTAAATCACTAGCACGTTCCCCTTTACCAGTAAAGGGCGTTTTGGTCATTTTTTCAAGTAAACAAGTTTCGCATACGTCATATGATTCATAATCAAATGAGTCCAAGTACCTACCTTTGTGTAACTTGGAAATGCGTTTCTCATTTATATGACCAAATCTATAGTGCTAGAGGTAGGTTTTATTTAGCTTATCTAATTTCATTCTCTTTTCTTATATGTTGAGAATTTGGTTATCAAGATCTAGAATATATAAACCGTTATTCCATTTTCCAGAACCATAAAACACACCATTCTTTGAAAAAGAACAACATTTATTCTCTTGGGTTATCTTAAACCCAATTACATCCAAACAGGAAATAAAAATGATGTTTGTAGTAAGTGCTGGAACATAATAACAGTTTGATAATTCTAAAATCAACCCACTGGGTAAACTAATGTAGTAAGTCTCTACAGCTAAAGCAGCAACTTTTGCTCCATTGCCCACGCGTAGGGTTACTTCTCCTTTTCCCAATTTTCTACTGTCCCTTAGACCCTGTATAGATGTGTAAATGTGAGAGCCACATCCGGTATCTAATACCCAAGAGCCAGATTTGGAAGTAGAAACATTAATCTCAATCATATATGTACCTGGTGTTGAAGCTTCCCCAAACTTTTTTTGCTTCAAGCTCTCCAAATAGCCCTTACAGTTCCTCTTCCAATGTCCAATTTGTCCACAATGGAAACAGGTTGCATTGGACTGGTCTGTCTTGGCCTTCTTGGGCTTCTTGGTGGGCTTGTTCTTGGGCTTCTTAGGCCATTTTCCTTGTCTCTTCCTTTTATTGGAAGAAGCAACAACAAGCACTCCAGTAGGACCCTTAACCTTTTTGATTTCTTTCTCAGTAGTTTTCAGCACATTCAACAATTGAGGCAATCTGTGCTGCAGATTGTTCATCTGATAGTTCATAACAAATTGAGAGAAAGAATCTAGCAGAGATTGAAGAACTAAATCAACATTTAGCTCTTGGTCCATCTTAAAGCCCAATTCAGCCAATTTCTCAATTAGTCCAATCATTTTTAAGACGTGTGGAGCAACAGGTGCTCCCTCTGCCATCTTGCACCTGAACAATTTCTTGGAGGTATCATACCTCACCGTCCTAGATTGTTGTTCAAACAACTCTCTCAGGTGTTGTACAATTTCATATGCCCCCATGTTCATATGCTGTTGTTAGAGTTGAGGAGTTATAGAGACTATCATGATACATGAAGCCACTCTATTATCATCCTTATGCTTCTTGTAAGCATTCTTAACAGTAGCAGGTGCAGTTGGTTCGGGTTCATCAGGCATAGGCCCATCAAGTACATATTCTGTTTTTTCATGAGTGAGAACGAATAGGACATTGCGATGCCAATCGAGAAAATTTGTGCTGTTCAGTTTACAATCAGTGAGAATTATGCGTAGGCTCAGATTATTACTCATTCTACAACAAAATAAAGATAAAGTTTGTCAGAAAAATCTTTGTTTAATAAAATCATAAAAATTTCCAAAATTATGATTTTATTTCCACTATTTTTCCAAATCAATTACCCTCTATAAATTGATTCGGGATTTTCTAAAAAACCCATAGTAGCTAGAACCCCATCTTAACTATTTTGACTTTGAGTGAATCCCAACAAATCAAAATAATCTTAACAGGTAGGTACTTTACCAATTACAACCCATTTGTAATTTCTAGATCCGTTAGGTATCAACTCTTGATTTTACATCTTATGTATTAACCTAACCCTTGCCTCTAAAATTCATGGCCTTGAGTGAATCCCAACAAACCATAATTTTAGTTAAATCAAACCCATCATTCTTAAGAACACTTCTTATAGTAAAAAACATGTAGTAAGTAATGCAGTTTTGGGTGAATCCCAACAAACTAGCACTTAATGACCACATTTTGTTTTATACTATAATGATGGAAGGCAGTCTTGATTTAATATTGAATTTGAGGGATTTGTTTGCCTTTTCCAAAACATTTTTAATTTAGTTTGAAGTTTTGAAAAAATCATTTGACGGTCTCACCAACAATCATGCATATAAATATTTTAAAAATAAATATAGCATAAAATAAAACGTGGATGGTTGTGGATATTCCTAAATTAATTTTCCCGACCATTAGGAAAATTAATGGTTGACTAAGGTTAAATCAAATTTGCTCATTCTGATGGCACGGCTCCTGCATAGCTCATTTCTTCATCTTCCAATTTACAATTTCTATACTAATTACAATTTCCTATCATCTATTCCTATCTATTATACATTACAAATAGAATATAAGAAACCCCGAGTTACATTCGGGGGGAATTAGATGAGGAGAGAAATTACAATTAGAAAAATAAGAAAGGCAGGACACACAGGCCCTATTTATAAAAAAAATCAACCATTCAACCATTCATCCACAATCATATTGGGCTTATATCCACAACCATCCACCATGCATTCATATAAATTTAAACAACTTTAAATTAAAAGAAAGCATGTAATAACAGTCAACAACTATTCATGGATTATTTGGATTTTATATCTCAAGATCCCAAACAAGTTTTGAGATCATACATGTGCAGAAAATTTTGGTAAAATAATTTTATTAGGTCACTTTTAATTCTAACTAATTTAGAAAATAAATTGGAACATTATTTGAATTAATCATATTAAAATTCAAATCAATTCCTGACCTAATAAAATATGAAATAACAAAATTTCATAACAAATTTTAACAATTAAAATTCGGATCAAAATCAGAAAATTTTAGAAATTGAAAACTCAGTTTTTCAAAATTTTACTTCGCAGAAAACAGTTTCTCAAAGGATCCGCAACCCGATCCGTGAACAAGCTTTGCGGATCTCTGAGTGCGCCGATTAGGTTCTGAGAGCTCCGTAAAGGATCCACGAATTGATCCGCGAATCGATCCGAGACCTGGTCTCGTGGATCCAACATGTTTCTGATCCACGAACCAGATCCGCGAAGTAAAGTTCACGGATCGGGATCCGCGAGGTATACCTAGCGGATTCGCATCGCGTATTCGAGTCGCGATTCCCAATTTCAGCGTCTAACGATTGGGTGCTACAGAACTCTTTCCAAAACATAAACCTTTTGTCTTGTGAAAAATTTTCCAGTTCTCAGAAATACTTTAATCAAATTAAAGTTACAACCTTTTCAACTAAAATTCAGCATGTGTATAGATATCAATCATATAATCCATAAACAATAATCAACAGAACATATGAAATCATACGTAAAGAACTAGGGATGGCTCTGATACCACTGTTAGGTTTTGGGGCAGCAGATGCAGCGGAAAACAAAAATTTTAGCCCCAATAACCCACCAGGAATCACCCTAGGCTACGTATGACTTGTAGAGAAGAGGAGTTGTAGGATTACCTTAATCCTAGAAGCGGTTTCTTGTTACGTTGTAGAGAGTGGTTAGCCCCTTTCAGCAGTCCAAGTGTCATGCCTCTACTGCAATCCACGCGAGAGAGAAATCTGGATCCTCTCTTGAATCGTCTCTACGATCCTAGATGTGTGTGTATGAAAGTGTAGAAAAGGTGCTAACCTATTCTCTCTTTCTTTGGAATTTCTGTCTACGTAGGTTTTTCTCAAAAAACCTAGTCTCTCTCTATTCTGTCAACCGTTGTTGTGTTGTTATGGTACAGACGTATCATATAGTCTGCCTATTTATAGGAGAGAGGTAGAGAAAACATAGGGTCTTGTTTGATCCAAATCAAAACAAATATAGGATAAATATTTTATCCTATTTGCTCAAATAGCCCCGGAATCCCTTATTCCTCATAATTAGACCCCCAAAAGGTTTTATTTCCAAATCTCCTTTTGGACACACAATTTTAATCCAGAATTCAATCTCTAAGTGTGTGATCCAATAGGTTCCAAATACACTGGCAATAATTATAAATTATAATTCTCAAGAAGAATTAGATAAAATAAACAACTTTATTTTATCATTAATTACAATAATTAATTCATTCATAATTATAGATTGTGAGCGGTGTCTAACAACACATCACAACCACTCAGGTATTCGAAATTAGTCAAGGGAATTTTGACCAAACCTTTTCATAGAAAATTACCATGTAATTATTATCATTTCACCATAGATATCCAATTAGTCAGGGAATGAGGAATAAGTGTCAATTCCCTAATGACTAATTAATTTTCTAGTTCCCGGAATTAACCCTAGATTAGGTTAACTTGAAGACATTCTTCAATTAACCTAATGTAGTCGACTATTAAGGTTAAATTCCAACTAGTGGCCTTTCTGGATATCAACTCCCACTATCGGAGTGGTGAATCCTCTCTTGATCACTCACTATCTTTCCATGATTCACACTACCCCCAATTTCTATTCTTTAAGTCACTCCTGGTGAGTAACAAGAAATAGAGTCAAAAGGTAGTGATTCACACTCAAGATACTGTGGTGATCTCAAGTCTAGGATCGCTTACACAATTTTCCATAAGAGATTCAACCATTGGCACTAGATAGATATCCTAATGGGATCTCTGTGTGGATCACTCCAATGAGTTTGTACTTTACAATTCATCTACACATTAGCCTAGGTATCATTATACCTTGGTTGATGAGAACAACCACTACTTACATTAAGTAGAGACCAACTGTGTACTAGTCTTTTAATAATATCCTCATTAATACTATGACTAGGGAACTTTAAAATATTTATTATAAATGTGATTGATATCTCATAGTCAACAACTCTTGTGACTACCATCACATCAATAAATATTCTAAGGACTTTATCAGTTATATCAAATATTCAATAGATAAAATGGAAATTCATAAAATACAAAACTTTATTAGGAATATATTTAAACAAAATGATTATTTTAGGGCATACATTCCAAGCAACAACTCTGAAGCATACTACTGTAATAGTAGCAAGGGTTATTTGTGCTGCCAGAATTGCATATTAATTGGCTAGTGTTATTTATGTTGTTGAAACCGCATACAAATGGAGTTGGGGTGAAAATTTTGATAACTTAAGGAGAGAGTCAAGCAATTTGCCAACATCTTTCAACACAAAGAACTAAACTGTAACTCTAATTACAAGGCTACAATTAGAATTTTTAAGAATGAGATTACAAATTAAGGAATTAAAAAAATAAAAACAAGCTCTACTATTGTATTAAAAATATGGATTCTTCAAGCGATACAAAGGCAATGAAAATTAATGAGGTAAACAGCCTGAGCTAATATGGTTGGTAGATTAGAGTAGAAAAACTACACCGTCAAATGTATAGGCATCTAAATTGCTGCCAAAATTTTTATGGCATTTTCAATAATCATAGGGAAGGAATTTGTCTAAATGAAAAAAGGAAAAAGGAAAATCAACTTGCCACATTTTCTGGTAAGATACATATTTCTCAAAATAAGCTGAAAGCACTAAGGATAGAAGTGTCAATATTGCCTTGTGATGTTAATTTGGGGTCCCATCTCCATGATGAGGGAGGTACGTTCAATTCTAAAAGTTTAAGGGTGCTGTATGATATTATCTGGAACCTTAGAGAGGATTCTGAAATTATCCCTACTAAAAATTAGTTTGTTAGAATATCGTTTATAGTCTATTCAAACTACCATTATTTGCTTATATGATTTAGGCTTATTCTAGGGGAGTAATATAGATGTTTCTGGTTGAGCCCTGGCCCGGGGTAGGGGAAGATTTAGGCCCATACTAGAGATCTAAAATGTTGAAAATTAATACTTGTAATATTGCTTGTCAATTTTGTCGTTCCTGTGACAATTAATTATCAAAAAGTGGACGATAACAAAATCAGGGTCTGTGCTCTATGGAGAGTGTTGAAAATTTAAAATTGACAAAAAAAAAAAAAAGGTAAGCCCCTATAACATTTTGTTTTAGATGCTAGAAGGGTTATGATTAAGATAATCCTGTTAAATCAAGTAACATTATTACCCAATATACATTATTCCATTTTCAAACATTTTATGCTTTTGTAGATAGAATTAATGTACAAGTGGGAATGCTGAAACGAAAAGGATACGATTTCTAAAGGTGAGAATATTTTCAAACCTATTCTAGCTCGATAAGAGTTTCATGAGAATGTTCAAGTGCTGTAATCTCCTGGAAAAAGTATTTAATGCACAACTTAACTATATTGGATTATGTCGGAAGACTAATCCTAAAATTTTGAGAGAGTATTATGAGGGGATCAAAGCTGAAGTAAAAGTTAGAGACGGCAATGAGGCAAGGATGCGGGGTTGGGGCAATGGATCCACCCCCATCCCCCGCCTCTGCCGTTCCCCCACTTTCCTTACCTTTAACCAAGCTTACCCCATATTCCTGTGAGTGCCCCCACAGTTATTTAATTATATTTTTTATATTTTATTTTGATATTATACATATATATCAATGATAACATTATGAATCACTTTTTTATATTCTTAATTAAATATTCAATGTGAAATCAAGATTAGAAAATATTTTGATTTTTTAATGCATTTCTCTACTTTTAATAGCAAATTTAAACTTATAATCATTATATTTTTTTTAAACAACTTACAATATGTTAAAAAAAAGTAAACTAAAAATGATCAAACCATCATTTTATCTAAAATTTATGATTTTTTAGTTCTTAAATCATAATAGATATGCATGTACTATTAATATGCAGTTATAATGTATATAGCAAATTTAAAATCACAACCATTATATATATATATTTTTTATTTTTAGTAAATAACTTATGACATGTAAAAAGTTCAAGTAAACTTAAAATAATCAAATAATTATTTTATCATATAAATTATAATATATATGTGCACACTATTGATACGTAGTTATAATGTATATACATTGAAAATCATACATGCATATGTACATACATACATACATACATATAAATATAAATATAAATAAATATATGTGTGCTTGTGCGCGCTAGTGGCCCATTGCCATCCTTAGTAAAAGTTGCTTCGTTCTGGAAAAAACTTAAGAAAAAAAATGCAATATCCACCATCAATGGTTTTCCATCTCTAAAACAGCACAAGTCTCTATCTATCTATCTATATCTATCCCATTTTGAAAGCACCAACATATTTTGGTGATTTAGGATCAGGCTTTTTTCTTTTCAACATTACCCTTACATCAATTCTAATTAAAATTGATCAAACTACAACATCTTGAGACCATTAACACCTAAACAGCAACTTATGGAGTTATTCTTGTATTATTGACTTTGATGTTTTAGTTTAGGAATAGAATTCATAAACTTCCTCTTTTGGAATGGAAATATAAAATTATGGAGTGAAATCGTTTATTGTAAACCACGGAAAAGACATTTCATTTGAATTGCTCTTAGAATCTACTATGAATAGGGAACAAAATCTAATCTTTTGGTAAATAAGTTAATCTTTTTGAGATACACAAAAAGAGAGCATATTTGGAATGATTTTTTCAATCTTTTTACATAAACTAATACGAACTTTGAGATACTTGAAAGTCATGATTTGATCAACGGGTGTCCACTTGGATACTTATTTGAATAAAGAAAATCTATTGGGCAACTAAATTACAAAAACTTGGGTCAAAGGAAAGTAAAATAACTTTCTATTGATGTTTGTGATATTTGTTTATCTAGAAAAACTTTAAAGAGAATTTTTTTTCCTCCCAGCTAGCAAGAAATTAGTTAGAAAATTTGACCTTGGATTGTATGTTGACTCTGTTTTTCTTTTTTGTCCAAATGCAAGTTTTGGGGTTATCTTTGGGTTTTAATCCTCAACCTACAGCCTAGATAGGGAATTTATATCTCGCTTTTAGTGGCTATGCATTTTTTCCTTCAGTCACAATCCGTTCAAATTACACAAAGACGATTAGATGTACAAAAGAAAAATAAAATAGATTTCTTTTGTATAATTGTCGATCATTTAGAGAAAGGAAAGCTTTTCAAAGTTCCAAAAAGAAAAGAATATGAATGCGTGCATCATCAAAACCAAACAAGCTTTCACTGTTTATGACAATGTGAAACAACCATGTGGCTCTTGCAAAAGCTGGCTGGCCAAGTACATTTTATTTGCGCTAAGAGCTTTAAACAATAGCTACCTAAAAGTGTGCACAAGAATCATTAAGCCATTTCGAATATCTTTACCAATCATTGAAAGTGTATTGGTCATTTCATTCATAACCTAATCTTTGAAATAAGGTGGTGTCCAACATTGCCACCATATATCCCCATGAATGGCGAGGCACAAAAAGGACACAGTGATATAACTTACTAGCAAAGGGATTGGACCAAAGTTCAAACCAATACAAGTTTGTATTACCCTACCTGCCACCAACACACATGCATGAAGACTCCCCATTGGAGTTCATGATAAGAGGGCTAATGTGGAGGGACAATTACAGTTGGTTTTTTTTTTTCTGTATTTTGGTAAAAAGACAAGAAAAAAGTTAATTTATGCAGCCACCCAACCAATTATGTTGACTTACTTCAGAGAATTGATGTCTTAACATTTTTTTTCTTTTGTCTTGAATAAGCACTAACGCTGAACACAGTTTATTTCATTTTGAGATGTTTTCTCATTTTCTTCCGCATTTTCTGATCATGAGTGCATCATCTTATTGTTGATTATTGGTGCAATAGAATGAAAAGAGGTGGAGTATTTCGAAGTTTTTGTAATGTTACCTAGTCTTTGGTTGCTCAAGAGCTTGAGTTAATTTTGAGTTCGGCTGATAAAAGCTTGTTTGAATTCAACTAGAATGATAATGAATCAAACTCAAATACGACACAGAATTCATTAATCTTTACCGTCTTTTGGCCATGAAAGGTATTTTAAAGTTATTTGAGGCTCAATTTCAAAAGCAACAAATCCCACAAGGCTGCAACTTGCCAAACAAACCTCTTTGTACTACATGTTTGATGATGTATTTTCTGTCATTCATGCAGATCTTATGAATGAAATGATGATTTCTATCAAGAAAAGATGGGATAAATCGGTGCAACGTTCACTCAGATTTGTGTTCAAAATACATAATTTTCATGAGCGAGCAATATCCCCATGTGTTCCATATCTGGTGGCAACAGTGAATTAATTATGGTCGTTGGCATATATGCAATGCCTCTAGAGATTGATAAATAAGAAGAGTTGTGATCCTCATTACTCCCCGTGTTCATCCTGAGAATGCCAAAGAAAGGATTTAGGAATCTTCTACCAGGAAGCTCCTTTGATAAAATTGAATATCAGGGGTAACAAAAATTTTGTCAGATGATTAGATGAGCTCAGTTGATCATCTTAAATAACCCCTTCTTCAGATACAGTGTGCGGAGAAAAGCAGATTTGTACGTAATTTATCTGTTTATAGGCAGAATGAAATTTATTAATTTCAGAAACAGTGATTCGAACACAAAAAAGAGGAGGCATGAAAATTTCATGCATCACCAAGCTAAAGGTGGAGTTATATAAAAATTCCAGAAATTCAAGAAAACAAAGAAAAGAAAAATAAATAAAATCAGAGGGAGAACGCTGTCCAATTTAAGCTTATAGAGAGGTTAATCCGCAAAATTTGTGTTTCCAACTTTATATAATAAGTGCTATGATTTTTAACTATGGACTCATTAATACACATCTCAAACTTCTCTCTACTTCTTCTCATTTTCTTAGATACTTTCCTCTCCAGGAGGGAGACCATGGCCATGCATATTACTTTATTATGTTTTTTAAATAAAGTCTCTCCTTAGTTTTTTTTAATGAGAGTCCTCTATTTTTCATAGGGATTTTTAGTGAGAATTTTATGTTTTTCCTAGAAATTCCTAGTGAGAATTTTCTATTTTTATCCTTATTTTGTTATTTGATTCGAATTTATTTCAAATCTGTTTATCAAATTTGGAATTTTTTTGGGTCTTAGGTCTATCTTGGCATATTTTATTTTTTAATACACATAATTTACCATCCAAAAATGCACCCGAAATCAATATTTTTTTTTATTTGAGTCACTTTTGTGATTTAACTAAATTTCTAAAAATTAATATAAGGGTTGGATTTCCTAAAATTAGAAACAAGATTACTAGAGCTGACAAATCTAGTAGAATAAATGCAAGTACGATTCTTTGTCCAGCCATGCTATCAGGTAACAATTTATACCTAATGGTTTGTACACCACAGAATATCTACATAAATATTTAATTTTTTAACCACAAGATTCGAATCAGAATATGAGATTCAAGTTGTTTTTTTGGATAAAAAGTAAATTTTTCACTGATAGTTAAACATACACTAGAAATTATACAATTTAACAGATATGATAGATCCCAAAAATTATGAACAAATATGAAAAATATAAAAAATTTTAAAATTGTCTTCTAACAAATAAATTACTGTAACTCCTTTTCGTGCATAAAATCTACTAATGGTTTTAAATTCTAATAATAATGATGAGATCTGTTGAAATAAAAAAATTTAAATCTAACAACCTAATCTGAAATAAATTCGGATCCAATAATAAAACACAAAAAAAATTTCCACAAGAACCCCTTAGATAACAGAAAATTCTCACTAGAAATCTCTAAGAGAAATAGAAACTCTCACTAACAAAACTTAGGAGAAATTTTATTAGAAAAAAAAAAAAAAACAAAATTCATAGGAGGGAGACCATTGTGCAGTTTCCCTCCTCAAGAGAAGCCCTTTGAACTGAGAAAATGAAGTAGATAGAAGTTAGAGAAAATGAGAGGTAGAGAAAAAGAGATTTAAGTTAAAAAAATCTTTTTTTTTTTGAAACACGACCAGACTTATATGCATGTCATATGAAAGGATAGACTTTTAATTAGAATAGATGTTATGACTCATATATCAAACCTGACTATTGTGGAAAAAAAAAAAAAAAGGGTTACACTGTCAGGATAAAAAATATTAATCCAATGTTAAATTGAACTTAATTTTAAATATAGACCTTGTTCGTTTATAACGTTTTGAGGAATGGTCGTTTACAACTTTGATTACAGATTAGCAGGGTTTTATTGTGTATGATCTCCATGATTTGTCAGAAATTGGATTGTGCATGCCGTGGACCGATCCCTAGTTCTGCAGAAATGAAACTGGTGATTGACAGATTATCATAGTCTCTTGACTCTTAATGGCCCAATGTCATTTTTCGAAAGTCTATATTTGTCTTTCTGGCTTCACCACATGTACACTTAAATCGAATTTGGGGCTGTTATAGGAAATGCAGCTAGCGGGGAAAGAAAAAAAGAAAGAAAGAAATTTGAGAATTAGCGGTAGGGTTGCAAATAAGTTAAGTCAAATCGATTTGAAATTTAGCCTAGTCGAGTCGAGTCTTGATTAAATATTACCAAACTCGAATTCAAACTCAAATTTGATGAACTTTCAATGTAAAATTTGAACTTGAAGTCAAGTTCGAATTTGAGTCTGGTCAAATTTGAACTCGAGCCTACTCAAACTTTAAAAAAATAAAAAAATAATTATTTTATTTTTAAAAAAATAATAAATTAATAGATTTTCTTAATAAATAATAAAAATATTAAGGATATATATGTAATTTTACTAATTAATATAAAAAATAATATATATATACACACACACACACATTCAAATTAGCTTGCGAACTAATGAGTTAAATATCTCTACACCCGACTCAAGTTCGATGTTGACTAAACTCGAATTGAGCTTTGACTGAGCCGAGTCAACTCAATCCATTTACAGCCCTAGTTAGTAGTCAATGAAATTAATTTGACTTTCAAATGTCAAACTGTATATCTTCATTCTTTTGAATGGTAAAATTGGAATTAAACTATAAACCATGGCATGCGTACGTACATATATACATTCATACATACATACACACACACATACACACACATATATATGTAGAAATTTATTACGCACACACACACGTGTGTATTTAAGTAGCGAAAGAAACTCATTAATGGTATGCCCAAAGCCGAATGATCTTTCCCCTGCATGAGTTTGCAGGATGATCATTATGGAAGAACAGTAGGTTTTACAAATGAATGTGGAAAAATGAAGCAGAGTCTCTTGCTGTTTCAAATACTGTTAAAGGGCACTGGCCGCAATTAATTAGAAATCATATTCAGCATTTTCAGAATTTCTAGGTTGGAGTAAATTTGGCTTTACAATTTAATTCATAAACCGGATGTATTGTCCCCGAGCTCTATTTATAGCTCACCTTTCAAAAAGGAATCTAAATTCGTCTTGAAACAAAAAAAAAAAAAAAAGTCATTTCGTATAACAAAAATTGCTCATAGCATCTTGGTGGCAAATTAATTGCAAGCTTACATATAATCTAGCCCACTTTAAAACTCAAGATAAACAATGCTTACTTTTCATATGCTTATTTATGGTTTTCATTTTCAAAAGCATGTGGTTTGGCCGTTTGGGTGCAATTAGATATTTAAAAAACTAATATAAGAAAGTTTTTTTTTTAAATTTTTTTGCTAGTAAGGAAGAGGTGGGATTTAAAGAGCTGCAAAAGGGGAAGGGAGCGACTAGAATTCAGGACTTTTGAATTCTGTAGTCTCAACCACATCTACTAAATCAAGGCGTTCTTGGCTATTGAAAAGTCTTTAAGTTGAGAAATAAATGGAAACATAATATAGCCTAGAAACACCTGGGATCTGCTAGTCACCTACGTTACCTAGCTAGACTCGGCTACCAAATCTTGCTGACATGGCTATTCTAATGTAAAATGAAGAGTTAGACAGAGATACAATAGGGCAAAATGAAAAGTTCAAATAACATAACTAGTCGCTATATGATATGTTTCAGGTCTAAATAGAACTTAATTGCACCATGCAAAAGACAACTTAATTATTAGTATCTTTCTTTCTTTCTAAGGTGACAAGCATTTGTAGTTTTAAATATCTATCCTTGAAAACTTTTGTTAAAGAATATATTTGCCCCAGAGGAGAAGTTCTGTGGTGCATGGTTGTGTATAGTTGGACGGCCACAAAATTGACTGTCTTATACGAATATGGAAAGAGGATATTTATGCTCTGATGGTAGTGGCGATCTAATACGTCGTCTAAAAGACAAATCATCCTGTGGTGATAACATATCATGCATTACCGGATTTACTGCCCATATCTCACGACATGGAGCTAAATTGTCAAACCGCCATAGCCGTGTGTCTTTAAGTAAAGTTATATTGTTCTGTTTTTCAGAAACCATAATTAAAACGTTTGACAATCACTACTTTCATTCCCTTTGAAAACCAAAACCGTCATCAAGAGTGTCTTCATTACTTGTAGTTGAATGCAAGAATTGTTATGTTCCATCTTTTGAGATACCCCCCAAGATTTCAAAAAAATCTTTTCGTACATCAAAACCCACGAAAGTTAATTACCCCTCAACAATTTTTTTCCTTTTATGTTTCAATGCAGCTAATTAATGAAAAGAATTTGGTTGATAGGAAGCTTTTCTTTCTCTAATATGTTAATGACTAATCTCAAACAATTCTGATCCATCTAACTAATTGGCTTTATGGTCTTACATCATCTAGTCGCCACATACTTAACTATTGACTCCTCATAATCTTCACTTCTTGTGCATATCTAAGTTACACATCTTAATTAGCATTACATAGAAATTAAATACACGCATCTCATTCAATATGTACCAACTCTGCAGTCAAACCATATGTTGCTGTCATACAGGGGCACAAGCTACGTGCTTTTAACACCTTGCACAAGTAAACTTATTTCTTAGAAACTACCCTGCTTTGCTGGGACCAACTTTTTGTTTTTTTCTTTGTTTTTTCTTTTTTTTCCCCCTTTACCATTGAAATTTTCTAAGAAAAAACAAAATTAGAGTGAAGAAGAGTAAATCTTTACTTGGATTAATTCCAACTCTTATAATATTCAAAACTCTTCCTCTAACACGAAGAGGGATGGAATTTCTTGCTATGCAGTACATCTTCTTCCTTTTTTGAAGCACGAAAAAATAATCAATAGAAAAGTTATTCAAAGCACGTAGATATCAGTTATTTTTTCTAATAGAGCAATAAGTAAATGATATTGTTGGAATAATTAAACCAACATACTTTAGTATTTAGTTTCCTAATTGTTTTAGTTTCTTATTTTGTGTCTTGTTTAGTTTTGTATTTGATTAGAAAATCTCCAAGTCAATTCCAAGTAAGTTTCGGTTTGCTATTGTGTTTGTGTAGAAAAGATTAGCAGTCTATAAATATTACCAATCTACCATATTGTTATTTGAAGAGTGAGTTGAATTTAAAAGTTGAGTTGAGGAAAAATCTCCAAGTTATTATTTGTAAGTTGTCGTAAACTAAAAGTTACGACTTAGAAATTATTTTTGTTGAGTTAACAAAATTATTGAAAATTTGTTTGTGAATTTATTCTGCTCCTCTTCCCACATATTTTCATATGAGTTAGAAATTGCTCATTGCTTACGCCGTACGTGTGCACTTTTTTGTGTCAACAGATATTAGTACAATTTTCATGTCTAAGGACAAAATTTCATATATTAGATGTGTATCTATATATAGTAAGTTCAAGACCTTGTTTTGGATACCAGACGAAGCAAATAAGAAGAAAAAACACAAATCTCCATTTTTTTATTTGATTAAGATCTAGGCTTGAAAAACAATGAGATTGTACTGGATGCATCAAATGAAAATTAAGATAGTTTTCATTTTTAAGAATCAAATTAAATGCATCACAATTTTATCTGTGATAGGCCTAGTCTGCCATCGATGTCACTAAAATAACCAGATTAAGGAATTCAAATGGGGACGGGAAAAAATAATAAAAGAGAAGAGAACCTGATAAATTTCTTTTTTTGTTTGTTTTTTCACGATTGTCTTTGTGGAAGTACGAAAGGTAGGTCATGTCGGGTGCAGCAAGTGATAATAAGATGATTTTCATGTATAAAGTACAAGGACAATGGAAAATACATACATCAACTGCATACACATACATATTAAGGCTAGACTGGGATATAAGAAAAGAAGGGAAGAAATATGTAAGTTGTGAGAACAAACAGGTATGACAGATTTCTTTGATTATTCGGAAACGACTTGGTCATTTTAGAAAGTTCAAGTTCGTTTTACATGCATTCAAGATTACTATTAGCTTTTGGCAGAATTTTTTTTGGGTAGATTTTTTTTTTAGTGTAGAAGTTAATATCATACAAGCTTCACAAATTCCCTCGTTTATTTTCTTTCTCCCCAGTAAAACTTAAGATAACAAATTTGTCCAATTCTCTTCTATTCTCTCCAGATCTCTCAATCAAAACAAATCCTTGAGGTGACTTTAAATTTCTAAGCCTACTTTTTCAAGAGCAATAAAAATTTACAAAACATGTTCTCATACATAAATATTAAACTCACACCTGCACTCCTTTTTAGTTAAGGTTCATGATGATCCTAAGTGGCGTTGAGCTTGATTACAATTAATCTTACTTATAGATTTAAGCCCGAGTCCAATCCAAATGCATTACCAATCGTAAGTACCTTCCTTTGATAAATGAAAGTCACACCATAAATCACATAGCTTAATCAAAGCCCTGAGGAGAGAGCACCTGTATAACTTAATAACTTATCCTAACCTGATTAATTAATTTAGGATTGTTTAAAGCCTAAATAGGTTTACTTCTTTAGTATTTTAATGATTTATCAAATACACCCAATGATTCCTTCAAGGCGTCTCCCATGACAACCATAGTGACGTTAATTGTAAATAAAGAAAAAAATATTGTGGGAAAAATTTTCAATTTGTTTTTGTTTAGGGGACAAAAATGTATAAATAGAGACGCACACACAAACACACACACACAACACTTAATATATATGCCCCACTTCCATTCCTTGCTGTTATCTATCGCCCTTTTCCCCCCTCCTCTGATTATATAGAGATTGAATTCAATTGAACTCCATTCAATTCAATTGCCCCCCATGAACAGAAGGAATGTTTAGCCTTAGACAACATATAAACCATATATACTACTAGTCTACTACCTCTTTTCCTTTCAGTCTTTCTCTTTCAGTTGAATGAATGCTGATTTAGCCTGCACCCTTCGCTCCACCCTCCGGTTATTGCTACACTTAGATTTAGAAGAATTCATTCAGTCTCACAAGTGGATAAGAATTACTCTTCTTGATCCATTCCACCTCTCAAGGAATTCCCAATATTCTCAAAAATCCTCAACTCCTGGTCTGGATAGAATACACTTATCCCCCATAACTCAAAACTCCAAATATATATTTTTCGATCATCCAAACCACAACCAAATTTCTCTCAAGGAGAAAGGAGAGAAGAAGTGTTTGCTTTTCTATACTCCCACAGAAAGCATCACTTCACACCCTCCCCTCCCCTCCCCTCCCCTCCCTCCATAAATCCCACGTTTTCTTTTACCAAATGGATCTCCCTAAATCTTTGCTTTGTCTCATCTTATCTTTGGTCATATCTCAAGTACGAGGATAAAGGAAGCAAGCTCTAAAGTTATTGTTCTAGTTGTTAGTTCTTTCTCTTATTCTTTTTATCAGTTTTAATTTGGCAACAACTAAGTTTTTCCTCCTACTGGCGGCCAGCTTAGTACTTGTTAAGATTCCTCATGGACTATTTGAGAGAAATTGAAGGAAAAAGGCTACACGATCGTAACCAGAATGACAAGATGATGATGAAATATTCTAGGTGTGTTTGTGTTCCCGGACCGATCATCGTCGGTGCCGGACCATCAGGATTAGCAGCAGCAGCTTGTCTGAAAGAAAAAGGTGTCCCAAGTGTTGTTTTAGAGAGATCTCATTGCATAGCTTCATTATGGCAGCTCAAGACTTATGATCGCCTTAGACTTCACCTACCAAAGCAATTTTGCGAGCTCCCGTTGATG
The DNA here is from genome assembly GCA_013103745.1 of Gardenia jasminoides. Lineage (NCBI taxonomy): Eukaryota > Viridiplantae > Streptophyta > Magnoliopsida > Gentianales > Rubiaceae > Gardenia > Gardenia jasminoides. Next base: position 31,992,733 of record CM023103.1, read on the forward strand.
CCTTTTCCAGAGGGCTTCCCAACTTATCCAACTAAGCAGCAGTTTACTCAGTACTTGGAAGCTTATGCAAGAAAGTTTGACATTAATCCGGTTTTCAGTCAATCTGTAGTGAGTGCTGAGTATGATCGAGTTCTCGGGCTATGGCGAGTAAGGACGGTAGGATTGAAGAAAGAGGAGACCGAGTACGTTTGCCAGTGGTTGATCGTGGCTACAGGAGAAAATGCGGAAGCTGTACTGCCAGATATTGAAGGGATGGAGGAATTTGGAGGGCGTCTAATGCACACAAGTTTGTATAAAAGTGGAGATGTTTCAGAGGGAAAAGGGTTTTGGTTGTTGGCTGTGGGAATTCAGGAATGGAGGTTTGTTTGGATCTCTGCAATCATAATGCTAATCCAACACTTGTAGTCAGAAATACAGTAAGAACACTACTCGATTTTGATGAGCCACTCTTCTTCCTCTCCTTTTGTTTTCCTTTTGATCTTTTGTTCCTCCCAAGTAAAGCAAATCCATTACAACTTTTTTAATGTTTTCTGTTTGTCTCTTCAAGCTTTTGAATTGAATCTCCATTTTAATAAGCAAAAGTTTTTCATTTTCAACTTTCTGCCTGTTTTTTATAAAGAAAAAGTAAAACCTAGCCGAGATTTCCTAGGATTTTTAATTGAAATATTATTATGCATTTACACTAGGAAATTCTCGAAAGTACCAATCAGAATAAACAGATTCATTTTACCCCAACTATTTTCTTTTTGTTAAATTAGCTGAACAATAATATGCAACCCTAGTTAGTTCTCCATTTTTGGGGATGTTTCGTCCAACTGTTTTAGGCTCCGAGTCCAATCAAATTCCAACTGTATCAAATCATAGAATCTACATAGAACTAAGTCTTTTGAGACTCATGTATGTAACAGAAAATCCCTGATGAGTCACTTTCTTGGAATCCTAAAGCATGCGGAACATTGGTCAGAAACTTAAGATTGGATATTCGATCAATTTAAGTAATTAGGTCTTAATAATTTTTTGGGCTCTGGAAAGGGCATCCCTTTTGCTAGGATATGGTGTCCAGTAATGATCAGCACCCACTCTGAAACCAGCCACAAACCATCCCTTCAAGAATGTCATGGCTAGTTTGTACTGGCCAATTCATCTTTTAGGGTCCCCTTTTGTTATAGTCCCCCCCTCCACCAAATCTTTTTGGCAACCTTTTCTTTTTATGTGTGAGAGAGGGAAAACTATACTAACCTTCCTTCTTTTTTTTTTTTTGTTTTGGGGGGGGGGGTGTTTGGGGTGTTTAGTTTTCGATCCGCTAATGATGATGATTATGATAATGATGATGATAGATTATGATGATGGTCATGTTATTAGGTGCACGTCCTACCGAGGGAGATGCTGGGGAAATCAACTTTCGGGCTGTCCATGTGGTTGCTCAAGTGGCTGCCCATGCGTCTTGTGGATGGTTTCTTGTTGATTGTATCGAGGCTCCTGCTCGGGGACACCGCAAGATATGGTCTTCATCGCCCGCAGATGGGGCCGCTTCAGCTAAAGAATTTGTCCGGAAAGACGCCGGTGCTGGATGTTGGAACACTGGCCAAGATCAAGGCTGGAGACATCAAGGTACTTGTCAATATGATCAGCTAAAAAAAAATCCCATCTACCTTTTTCATTTTGCCCTTTTCGTTTTCCTACTTTAATTGCAAAAAAAAAAATAAGGGAAAAAAAATCGTCGCATCTCTTGCTTTTTGTTTGTGGGAATCGAATGGAATGGATCCCATAAACAAACTTTGTTTTAGCAATCAATGATTGAAATGTGAGGCGAATTCGTAGCATCAACAACAACAAAAATTCTCCAATTTTGTCCAAGCAAAACAACTTGTTACCAACAGGGGCCAGCAGCTCCCCTTTTCTTTCTTGTGACCGTAGGCTGTCAATTTGGCAAATTTTGCTCAAAATGACTGTGGCATTGCCTGCCCTTTTTACTTTTGAAAAAGCAACAGCTTGTGTTGAAAAGAATGACGCCCAAATCAGAGGCAAGCTGTTAAATCTTGTACAAATTTCTTTTTACCTATGAGATTACAGTTAACAACGTGTCAAGAACAAAAGTTAAAAATGATTATGACTGACAGAAATTGTCAAGCATGAATTAGACTTTCTATTTTCGGCGCCTATGCATATGCGCGTTAAAAATGTTAGCAGTAGTAGTACAGGCATCATTAACAATATGTTTCCATCAACATGTTTTACTTGGCCAAATTAAGAAAGTCATGATTATCAAAATTCACCTATTTGAAGATACTAAATTTATTGCTGCTGCTGCAGGTAAGTCCTGGCATTCAAAGACTGACGCGACATTCAGCAGAATTTGTGAATGGAGAAACAGAGAAATTCGACGCAATCATCCTAGCAACTGGTTATAAAAGCAATGTGCCGTCTTGGCTAAAGGTACCTTTCCCTCTTGCTTTTTAACTTTTTTACTTTGTTTCTTGATTCTTAAGGATGCTCTTGCAAGTTCAAAGTACTAAAATTTTATTATTTGTTTTTTTTTTCTATTTTTTGAAAGTTAGAAATGGGGTCTTATTATATTATTCATTTCATTCCCTCCATCCCAGGAAAAAGAGATGTTCTCAGTGAAGGATGGGCTACCAAAAAGACAGTTTCCAAATGGTTGGAAAGGTGAAAGTGGGCTATATGCCGTGGGGTTCACCAAACGTGGCTTGCTTGGTGCATCAATGGACGCTAAGAGAATTGCAGATGACATTGAAATGTGTTGGAAAGCAGAATCAAAACGTTTCTCCTACATTGCTCGCCCATCTTCATTGCAATCGTAGTCTTTTTTGGTTTTCGGTGTTAGGACATATTAGAGGCTTGACTGATGATCAGTTAATTAGCTGATTGGAGAATTTTGGTGGTACCATTTGCAGAAAAGTTGGTACCTCAAGAAGTTGCTCCTCCACTTAAAGAAAAGGTTGAAAATACACAAAGAAAAGAGAAAAAAAAAAGAAAAAAAAAAGAAGTATACCATCAAAACCCCTTTATCCATCAGCACCATAACTTGGGTTGGGTAACAAAATTGACAGAAAAGCGAAAAAGTTGGTGGTTTTTGTGGGGGGACCTTAAGCACTCTAGACCAACCTATACTCTCCTTGTATATTGGCCAAATTCTCTAATTAGTAGGAATGATTTTGACAAAGTAGGTGGTGAGGAAAACCAAAAATTGTTATGCATTTGATGAAGAAGTTTACTTGCGGCTTGGATTTGACACTAGTAGCAATCTGATGGGATTTCTTCCTTTCGTTTTCTGGATATAATATATATATATATATATATATATATATATATGTATGTATATTTTTTAGTAGTTCATATGTATAGTTAGGCATGTGAGGTTGATGACTGTCCATGTAGGATTTTTGGAAGTGTATGGTGACTTTCAGAAATAGAGGATTGCAATTAAATATGATGGCGAAATATTTGGTACCCAAATTCCAGATGATCACTAGAGCATTCGTAATCTTTATGGCTTCTGCAATTTCTCGATTGAAATCATCATTTGCTTCCAACTTGTTTCTAGGACCACTCTGCCAAAACTATTAATGAATATGCCTCGTTCAGTTCGTTCAAGCTGCTCCTGGCCGTGCACACAAATAAAGTAGAATAAAAAAAGAAAAGGAAGACGAACCAATGAGAAAATGATCTGCCAAATTTTTAATCCGACGCGAGGTATTTGGCTTTTTTGCTCTTTGTAGTGAATTATTTGCAATTTGATTAAGACTTCTAAAAGTCCATTCATACATTTTTGAGGCATATTGAAAGCAAATTGGTCTACATGCATATCAACAGTCTAGGCTTTGGCTTTCATGCCAATCCATGCCTCAGCCGACTCGTGAATCAACTATTGCCATTTCAGGATTGATTGGGGCGCATCAGAGTAGAAATAAAAACTGTATCACCCAAATTTAGGTTCTATAATAATTGATGTGTGCAGGATTACAGTATTGAAGGAATAAAATAATCACTCAAGATATTTGTGTCAAAGAGAAGAAAATAAATAATGCAAACTATTATTGAAATTTCAAATAACGGAAGAAAGTCATACCATAATAAAATTTTACAAACTCTTCTGAACTCTCTTAAAAAATATCACGACTAATTCTCTATTTATAACCTACCAAACTTGTTGTTTAAGAAACCACCTACATCGATAATTATCAAATAAAACACATACTCCTAAATAATATAACTACTAAAAATTTAACTCCAATAAAACTACTAAATAAATAAATAAATATTTTTAAATTTGATTTATTTTGCCAACATTGCTTCTTTTAAATCAAACTTTCCATTAAAATAGGTCCATCTCTATCTCGATCAACCAATGTTATTGAAAACTCTATAACCGTAGAGATGATATGCAACATATTGAAATTAATTTTCATCCTTACTAGTAGTAGTGGATGAACTTTACAAACGATTTTTCAACAATTTCTTCTCGATCAAAACAATCATTCATGCAAACCCATTTATTGTTAGAATCACCATATTACCACCAATATAAGTGCCTAAAAATACAAAATCGTATATTCTTTTCTTGCCAAAAAGATCACTACCAAATAATTTAGAAACTCCACTACCACAATTATTAAAAACCTTCACACTATCTATCAACTCTTTAGGAGCAAAATATTTTTAACTCTGATATCTATCAAATCAAACATCTTTCCATCACTTTAAAGAGAGTCCAAACGAAAAATTTTTATAGCAACAATTTCTTTTTTTATTATTTACCTAATCAATACATTCTTTTTCTTTAATAAATTTATTACTCCCAATTTTTCTAAACAAGGTATGCAAATCAAAACTTTCAATAGATTCAAAATTTTCAAAATCACCTATATCATCAACAAATCTGTCATTCTCAAAATTTACAACCCAATACCAACAATTAAATTTCAATTTGAAAGCATAATTCTTCTCAATAGTTTGTAAAATATAATAAACATCCTTCCAAGATCTCTAAGGTATTTTAGTTCAATGAACAAAAATTTTGTAAATGCTTTCTGCTATTATTTTACGCATTACTTGAAAAAATAATCATACCTTCTTCTTGAAAACTTGTTTTGCCAACTGACTTGCAACAATCCAACAAAAATCATTCAAATTATATTTTTTGAGATATTTTTTCACTTTTAAAATCCAGTTAAAATATGTATGTCTATTTGCATATATAAGAGTCAGTATAGCAAAATTTTCACCATCAATCAAATTTCTATAAAATTTTTCCATTATTTAACAATTTATATACCTAAATAAATTTTCATCTCCTTTTCGCCAAATTTTCCTGGTCTCTTTTGCTAATTAACCATTCAAATCCTTCACTCAAACAACCCACAATAATCAGAAAATTTGGTAGGATTGTTTTCTGATCTCTATCATGAACACTCACAGCAATCTGACAATTTTTTAGATCGATCTTATAGTCAAATTCTTCACAACTATAAACTTTAGGATTAATCTCGTAACCTAATTCAATCAATTAAATACTCCCAAATAACTTTTTATCCAAACCCTCTGACAATGGAAACGTCCAGAACTAACTTCATAGTCCGGCTCATGATATCAATTATAGAACTCAAATTTAGGGTTCTAATAATAACTAATATGCATAGGATTACAAAATTGAAGGAATAGAATAATCGCTCAAAATAGTTATACAGGAGAGAAGAAAATAAATAATTCATATTATTATTGAAATTTCAAACAACTATTATTGAGATGGAAGAAAACCATATTATAATAAATCTCACAGACTCTTCTAAACTCTTTTTTAAAAAATATCATAACTAATTCTCTACTTATAACCTACAGTTGTATTGAATAAGAAACCACTTATATCAACAATTATCAAATAAAAACAAATACTACTAAATAACATAATTACTAAAAACCTAGTTTCAATAAAACTAGTAAACAAATAAATAAATACATCTAAGTTTGGTTTATTTTGCCAACAAAAACTAAACCAACTACTGAGAAAATAAACAGCAAAGAACTATTTAATTATGCGAAACTACATTTTTTTTTTTTTTTGGACTGAGAAACAGCAATTTTGAAATAGAAAGAAAATGAAAAGATCAATTTAGAATTGGATGAACAACGTTGAAGGCTTTATGCTTTTGTAAACTGTTCAGTTATTATAAGATCACAATCATGCGTACAATGATAAACTATTGTCACTTTAGAAATGTTCCATTCAAGAAGATTGAGGAATCACTCTGCAAGAAATTAATACGGTAGAGCAGTGTGCTACAAATCATACTGGAGATTAAACAATAGTGCTGTCTTCAGAAGCATGCTTTTTTAAGGCTAGAATGCAATCATACACATTTATCATGCATCATTAAAACGAAGGCAATTAGTGCTTTGGAAACGATAGTTTGAGAAACTTACCCTTCACCAATAAGCTAAAAATGGAGAATCAAGCTAAGTTTGCTACTTTCATGGCTTTGCTATTTGAAAAACCTTAAAGGAGGCAGGGTAAATTTGTTTGGGGGAATTCATTTATTCACAAATAGTTATAATGTTAGGTGGATATTATGAAGAGAAGCTTGAACTACTTTGGTGAGTTAAATTACTCATCATCATAGTCTTTTGATGCAAATAAGGCTTGACGTTCATTAAAACCCAAAAAAAAAGGTTTTCCTATTTGCTTTCTTATTTTGGTTAGATAGATAATATTCTCACAAACTTCATTAGGCATATCCACCCTCTCCTTATATGAGAGAATGTATATGTGTGTGGAGACTTCCTATTTTATTTGTTAATAGAAAAATGATTTACTATGTGATTAAAGTGTAAAAAGATAAGACAAGAAAGTTATTGAAAAACTCTTTATTCTCCCCATGTTTCTCCAAACTCTACTCCCTTTATGTTTTAAATCCCAAGACTAGTTTCTCCTAATGAAATCTCGCTAATTTTTACTCACGTTGTTTCATAATATTGTTGCTGGTGTTAGTTTTCTCCAATGTTGAGTTCTTCTTTTTCTTATGTAGGCAGGATGCTTGTGAGACTTGGCTGTATAGTTTATTTGGTAATGATTCAAAAATTTTCGATGCAGTCTTTATCCCCTACTCCATTACCTAACAGGAAATCCAAAACACAACTATTTCAAATAAAACAATTCTTAATTGCGTATATCTCGGGTAGAGAAGTAGAAGAAGAGTTAAAACCGTGTTCTTTTGAACATACCATTCTCTTCTTCATACATTTAATTATTTTCCCAATTATTGACGTGAGTTTTGGTAAATCGTCTAGAATCTAGATGTCCTATCTAAATTTGAGGATACGTTACTCAAAGCGCTACTCCAAGTCTTCAGGCTTTTCTAAAGGCTACTTATGCAAAAAGTTCCACTGGATAAGCTATTTCAAAAGCGCAATGTATGTTATTGATGCCAACAAATTAACAACAAAAAATAATAATGATAATTTGTGGAAGCACCTGAAAGACAGCTTCTCCAGCCAGCTTTTCTTCAGCTAAAAATAAACTATAAAAACCAAAAGAGCAACGGTTCATAAGCACACCTCAAAACTGTTCCTTTTGAAGTTATTCTCAGTTAATCTTGAGTTGACGGATACAAGTGGTGAGAGAAGCATCATAATCCCATTTCAAAGAATTCTTAGCCACATCTAACAATTTAAAATTTGTATGCACAAGCATAAAATCAAATCTAGTTTGCTCATAGCTAATACCTACAACAAAAAAAAAGCAAGCAAGAAAGATCCAATACTAAATACGTGTTCCATTTGTTTAGCTTCTCTTGATAAGAGGAGTGGCTGGAATTAGGGCCCAATGGATTCAGAAAGAAGGGTTCTTTTCATTATGCCATTTGGGCTAATTATCACCCCTAATTATAACTAAGCAAGTGTTTGCTCTTTTTGAGCTTTAACTTTTGCTCTTGCAGTTTATACGTAAATGGTTATGCACCGCTGTAGTTAGCAATAGAATTCCATTAAGGCAGACACCTTTCGGTTAAAGTAAAATGCTTTAAAGGCCACACACCACTTAATTAATGCTTCCTGATTGTGTATAAAATACAAAATGTTGAAGTGTACAAAATCTAGCTCTTGAAAGTTGAAAACAACACAAGGGAAATTTGGGAAAAGAAATATTTTAACAGAATAAGTTAACATCAAAAGTGGTTTAGGCATGACTCAGTCTGTTGACTAGGTTGGTGGCTCGTGTTTCACTTCAAGATTTTAGCTTATACTATATTGCTTGCTTTAGTCTAACCAAAGTGCTGCTCCATGCCTCTAAATCTGTAGCATGATTAGGCCCTGACAGATGCCAAGCTCGGAGAGGAGCTTGTAAGTTCGAACCTCATTAACCTTCCCAACTTCATTTAAGTCTAGGGTAAAAATTACTGCCTCAATTTGTGAGCAGAAAATCAAAATCTTTCCCACTGCCCTCCAACTCTAAGGCACTAAACATTAGAATGGGTCGGGTACTAGTCTCAATCCAAATCCTTCATATTTTTCTTGAATTTGGGTTTAAATTTTTAAATCCATACCCTACCCACATCCAGCCCTAGTGAAAAAAAAATTATGAGTCTAAACAGGGTCTAATTTTATATGATTCATATCAAAATTCAAATCAAACCCAGATCCAAAAAAAATGTACAAGGTTTAAATATTGTAATTTTTAATATTGAATATAGATAAAAATTTTCAAGAAAATAGAATTATTTGATAACATTTCATATGTTCAGATTGTTATATTTTGCCATGCTATATTCTTGAATATTAATTCTATTTTTTTAAAAATGGTAATTGGGCTGTATATTTATTATCTTTGAATTTCATATGTTTTTACTATTTTTGAATTACATAGTAAGAAATAACCATGGCTGCATATTGGATACTCAAATCTAAAAGAGTTCGAGTGTGGATTTATTTTTCTAGACCCATGAGGGTCTAAATCTGGATTTTGATACTAGCTAGAGGACTCAACCCAAAACCTATTCATTAACTTATTCACATTATGGTATGATACAAACTCTAGTTTCAAGGAGATACTAAACATGAGGGATTTGACCAACATTACTGTGAAAGTGACCATTAGTATATTAATTGTACGGACTGTTGTGATAACTGTCAATTTTTGAAATGACTACTATCAAATTAATCTAGAATTTAAAACAATGGGAGAAAATATAGAAAGTGCCAAAAAAAAATTATTCAATCGATTTGAATTCTTTTTTTTTTTTCATTTTTTCCCTAGTCTTTGATAAACTAGAGATTAAAGAAATGTAACAAATCAGTTTGAGATCTAAACCTTACTCAAAAGGGGAATGTCATTAGTCACTAATACATGTCGACCTATTGCATCTCGTGTTGATTGAATTTGAAAAGCAAAAAAAGTGATGTATACTCTCAATAAACTTGGTTCAGATTTCAGACAAGTGTTCACAAAACAAGGCGTAAAGTTGTATTTAGACTCGATGTCTTCCTGATTGCCAAGTTTTAATGTAGATGGTGTTAGATATGTTTGAAAACTGCAAATATTCCTCTCTTTTTTACAAGATTTTTCTATTCTATGCCGTAAGCACACTAAATAAGAGGTGAACTCAAATATTAGTTGCCCAATAAAGTTTAAAATTTCTTTATTAAAATTTCTTAAATTTAAAAAATAGATGATAATGTTTAAAATTTGAAATAGATCCATTCCGTATATTTTGTATATTTATCTTGTGTTTTAAGAGCACACAATAGAAAATTCTTTTTTAAAATTTATGTTTACCTTGGTTTCTATCTTTTTTATTTTTTAAATACAACTATCACCTTAATAGAAAATTCTTTTTTTAAAATTTATGTTTACCTTGGTTTCTATCTTTTTTTTTTTTAAATATAACTATCACCTTAACTTGAAATCAAAATTTTAAAAAATCAACCAGAAATAATTCATACTTGCAATAATTCTAAGCCGTTGACTTCATCAGTGGCCCTCATCAAGGAGGTATTACAATTATACTCCTTGATTAACCCGAATAGATACAGGGTGGTCCACGTACGGTGCCTATGATCCACAAACTCTGCAAGGACATCCTCTCACGTACTTACACATGGTGCACATGCCCTCGCATCAGGACCATCCAATTTTGTATGATCAGAACATTCAATTAGGGTGGCCCGAAAAAATTGTTATCTTAACGGTTTTGATTGATACGTAGTCGAGAATTATGACCATTAATTGAGTACCCAGTAGAAGTCAGCATCTGATCAGATGGCTGGGAAGCACTTATTTGTCAATGAAATCATCAGCATCTATCTCGACTAGTCCAAACTAAATGATTGGCTCCTACCTAATCATTGAGTATTTGGGGAATGTTTGTCGTAATATGCTAGCCTGTTTGGCACTCTCAAGAAAGTTTGAGCCTAACAAATTTATGGTTGTAGTCCTTGTGCCCTAATTTAATTCTTTCCCTGTTCGAGTGAAGCTCCAATCCAGACAATCAAGAAAGAGAAAATAAAAGTAAAAGTCAGAACCTAAAATCTCACGAGTATTCAATCAATATCCCTGCTAATTAAATTATGTTTTGTAAACATCATAATTTAACTGAACTCGACCTCTTTTCTTTGCTCTTTTTGGCACTTAAAACGGCTACTTTAGTGAGAATTTTCTAAAATTCGTTACAAATTTTGAAAGAATCAATTCCATGTTAGAATATCATCATTGTATGAATTTTTAAACTGAAAACTCGAGTAAATGTATAAAACCACCTAAAAAATTTAGATAAGGTATTGAATTGTGAGTGTCTGTACTGGGAAAAATATCTAGTCCAATGGTCATCTAAGATGGTGACACTTCGAATTGAATACTCCGAGCTGTAACCTGTTGGCCTCTAAGCGTCTTGGAGTGTTGGTTGAGATGTTCCATGAAGTTGTTTTAGTATCAATAATGAATTTCCCACCTTTCTTTTTTGACCTGACCACTTTGACATAGTCTTGTAAGATAATTATTACATGAATAGTATAAATTATTGATTGCAAAAATACCCAAGTGGGAAAAAATATTAAAGCCGATTTTCAATTTATAGTGAGGGAGATCAGAGATGTTTGAGTTTTCCTTAGTAGATAGAGCTAATTGGCTTTACTACCAATTAATGGACTTGATTGTCAGGAATAAAATATTTGTTACAACTTTCGAGCTGTTGAATTTGATTCCAATGCAGCCTGATGAAAGGTTTTATCGTTTAGCTGTCTTTTTTTACATTGTGGAACAATATGGTACCTGTATTGAAAAGTACATCAATGTGAAAAGACATGCAAAATACACTTTACCGATTTCCGCATGCGCTCTCTAATCAGTTTTTCTTTCTCTCTTTTTTCCCCTCTTTTCTGTTACGCGCTTGCGGACTAGGCTTGCATGATCAAATCTTGATTTTCTTGGTAAATCTGAGACTATGTTCCTTAAAGCTTACAAAATCTAATCGTTCAAGGGACGTTCGAAGCAGAGCTAGCTTGGCAGGGTATTGACCAAACTTTTATGAAACATAAGACAGATTGGTGTTGGCGATGAGGATACTTTGTCCACCTCATGTTTATGGCTGCTTAGGAGTTGCTAAAGAAGTTGTCTTTTTAGTGATAAATAATGATGCATGCTGTCCTATTGATTCATTATTCAGAGAATGAATTGGTCTTCATTGCCACCAATTCATGCGGGATGACAAAGAGACAAGAATAGGGCGGCGGCCCAAATTTATGACTATTTGCAAGGCCGCATTTCCCTTTTTGCCACAAAAAAGAATAAAAAGATCATCCTCACTCGACCAAGTTTATACAAGAATGAGAGAGTATTTCAGTAGTATATCAAACTGGGAGATTTATTTATTTATTTTAGTGTAAGTGGAAGGTCACGAACTCAAGATAATTTAATTTAAAATGATAATAATCTTGCGAACGTGCGTCAAAAACTAATCTTTAGAATTTTCAATGTCAGATGAATCATTAAGTCTTGAATATATGATCAATACTAAGGCGTGGTGGTAATATATATAATGGCTTCCCACATCAGGGCATAAATGTATATAACACCGTAGACTGTAGTGATCCACTCATAAGCCTGGCCCGCAAGCAAGCTCCAGCTTCATTGGGAGGAATTTGGAAGGCCTTTTGAAATCTAAAGCACTCTTTAATTATACGTGCATGAAAAGGGCAAGACAGGCAAGCGCGTGTGCATGCATGAGAATGACCTTTCATCATCAGCAGCAGCTGTGGGAAATTCGAGTTGGAAGATCTCTCGAGTCATCAGAGTCATGAGTGAGAGGTTTCGAGCCAGCAAAATCTGGCAGTTTTCTCTTCCCTTCCCTCTTCCCTTTTCCAGTGTCAGTCTTTCAGGGACCGCCACTTTCAACATGTTCCTTCACTTTCCTCAATCATTCCCACATGCTGCCTGGATTCTAAAGCGCAAGCAGCAAAACTCTCAAGCCTGGCTAGATTCTCTTTTTAAATAACCTACTAGCTATCTACTGGTACTTAGCCAAAGTTAACCTATGTGCTCTCTCTCTCTCTCTCTGCGTGGGCTCTCACATTTTCGCACGCTGAATAGGGAAAACAGAGATAGGAGAAATCATGTGTACTATCCGGTTTTGTACATCATAAATTATTTCTAACACATTAGCTTGTAAAACGGGGATTTGTGAGAATAAATGTTTCTTGTAGGTGAATGAGAATTTGAACCCTATTTTACTTCGCGATGAACAAATAAAATAGAATTACTTAACCGGGATATGTTGAAAGGCTCTACATATTGTCAGTTATTCTTTGGCTTCTGTAAGGGTCGCTATCTCCCACAATTTTGCTTTGATCTTTATGCTTTTTTCTTCCTGCGAGACAACTGAAGCGCAGCCTGGGAGATGCAAACTTTACTGAGTTTGGTAGATTTCTTTCAATAAGTACAAAAATAATTGGTGGATTCTATGGCTTTCTCCATCTCCACGTTAGTCGAAACAACGTAAACCCTAAGTTCCTTCTTTTTTCTTTTTTTTTTCCCAAGAGTAACACCCTTAGTACCTTGCAGTACATAAGCTCTTGACTTTTCTATATGGAATTGGTAGGGAGCAACCAAAACTCTGATGGACTCCCTGAAGAATATTCTGCATGTTGATTAATTTTCACGAAGGTGACTGTTGATTACTCGATGAAATTGCATTGTACAACTTTCGTTCGAGAAAAGAATCCTATAGCACAGCAGCTATTATAACATAAAATTTTCATAAGATATTCTTGACTATTAATCCAAAACTTGCTTAGACTTCGGCTTGAGAGCAACATTGAGCTCAACCAGCAATAGATTGCCTTTTTAATTGGGTTGTTGCTTCATCTGCTTGTCAATGGGATCACAGGTACTTCAAGCAAGAGATATATTGAAGAGCTAGTGTTGGGCTCGCAAAAAATCAAAGTATAACCTTATAGCAACAAGTTAGGGAGAGAATGAGAGAGAGTGTCATCTTGGCAAGCAGCTAGTTTACTTGCATTTTGATTCCATCAACCATTTTTTCTTTTTTGTTTTAAATTTTATCTATCTACTGTTGTAACATTTAGTCATTGGTAGTTTTTCTTTTCTTTTTCTTTTTTTTTTTTCAAAATGTTACTTCCGTGTAATCACGTCAACTATGACTATTCATGATGGCTACTCTAGGTTTTGTTTTCTTTCTTTTCCCCCCAAGCGAAACTGGTGTTAGCATCTTAGTGGCTTGAAGATTGAAAAGTAGGTTCTTCCTCAAACAAATGCGCACTTGGAGTAGCAATCAACCCCTCAAGCATATCAAGCCAACTAATAAGCAACTGAGATTGCGAAGTGCCTTACCTTTTTCAAAAAGAGAAAAGGACGAAAACTAGGTGCCATTTGGAAGATATAGTTCCTAAGGCTTTTGGGTTTTGACAATTCCCAAAATTGGATAATGCTACAATTCTCTGATTCACCAGTGCACTCAAGTTGTCAGCAACGAATCTCAAGATGATATATACCCCATTTTCTCTAGAATACTTGGTGATGGATACTGTGAATTTGAACCATGCTACTAAGTTTGACGATACTTAGCGGTCAAGAGATAAAATGCACTTTCTTGAGCTTTATATCATGCATCCATTATGAGATGGTATCGTACAAAGCTACAAAACCTTATCGATAAGGTATTGTTGGGTCAATTTCTGGCATCTATGTTAGTTTAGTGACTAGAGGCGCATTGGAATGACATGAAATAAGTGAATTAGCGCCTCGTGGTTTCCTGAAAAATCAAAACCTTACCTTAGAGCTTCTGAAGGGCATCAAAACTATACATATCAATATTCCATAGTCAAGGGAATTTTGGTGTTATTCTTATCACAGAAGGAGCCTTGTGCAGATAAAGATCTACCCTGTCAACACTATAAAAAGTCTTGTTATCTAATAACAAATTATAAGAACTTCAAATAAAAATTAATCAGGGATTTTCTAAATGAGATAGTGAAATTAAATGGATATAAATGTAATTTACAACTGCTTGTGTGTGTGCACTTTCTTTTCTTTTTTTTTTTAATAAAAGTAAATTTATTTGTTTAATTTTTTTTGCTTTGAAAGAAAAAAAAAATTTTATTCTTGTTGGTAAGCCCTTTCGTGTGTACACGCTTTCTCATATGCAGTAGTTGAACATGATAAGCTTGATTATTGAATACAATTTTTTACATCTCATATCAAATTTAAAGCATAGTATTCTATTGATTTCAATCGGTCAACTAAAAAATGGTTACTTAAAAGGGTTACCATTGGAATGATACTAAAGCAATGCTCTAGGCATGCATGCAAGGCATCAAATCTGCAACATCCCAATATTGATCAGTGATCTCTACCTATAATGCATAATTGCAGCCAATAAGCACCCTTTTTAGATGTGCACATGTCTTAAACACTAAGCAAACTCACAAGCTTGAACTTTCAGTTTGAAGTTGAGAATCAATAGTTGCATTCATTAGCTTTGACTAAGCTGCTTTGAACAGAGCATTATTGATGTTGAATGTGGTAAAACTACTTGAAACATCCATTTTCAGAGAGATGATAGTAACGGAGGCTTTTCCTCATATTAACCAATCATAATCTTAGAGGGAGAAGAGGCAAATACAGCAAAAATTCCTAATGATAACAAAGATATTGATCATTGTTAGACCTAATTATCAGTCAAATGAAGGCTTAGCTTGTGCTTAAGCATGAATTTATGGAAAGTTTCTTTATAAAAGTTTGACCATCCGTTGTCACCGGTCTTTCCATTTTTTGGCTTTAATTTAGATTGGATGATCAGATTTCTTTCTTATATTCTAGTTCCAAACTTAGTTGTCAGGATCGCGATCCGGATCGTGGGATCTTGCGATCCTACGATCCAGATTATAACTTTCGATTTCAATTCGATTTTGATACCATCCTACCATTTAAAGATATTATGATAAAAATTTTAATAATTTGATCATAATTTTGTATAGAAAATTATGCTATTTGTTGCATTAGAAACTAGATTCAAAAAATTTTAAAACCACATAATTGTGTTATGCTAATTCCTTACCTATAAAAATTGATGAATCTTTAAAAATTGATATTTAATTGTCTCATTAATAAATACTTAAATGACACACACACACACACATATAAAGTCAATTTTTCCATCTACCTTGTCCAATAATTGCATTTGGACTCAAAATTGAGAAAGAACAGTATTTTTAATTTAATCAAATTCATTTACAATATGTCACATGTAGTTCTAAAATTTTTATTTAATTTTTAGATTATCCCAAATATTTTAGATAATACGATTGTAATCTCAATTAATAATACTATTATATTGATTATACATGAGTTGCATTATTTATTACTCTATATGTGAATTGCAAACATCAAAATTACTAGTAAGATTATTTTTTACGGTTTTTGTAGGATTGATCGATCCCACGATCCGATCCTACGATTCGATCCTGCAAAGTAAAAAACGATCCAAGATAAAATCCCGATTTTAAAAACCTTTCCAAAGTGCACGCTTTGTAGGTGGGCATCTACTTGTTCTTCTTATCCTTAGATGCTGTATTTTATCTATTGCAAAACACAAGTTAAAATAGTCCATGATTTTTTTTTTTCTTTTTTGAGAGGAATTTTTTTTTTCCTTAAAAGCACTCATTTAATTCAGGCATTATCGAAAGAGATATAGAGAAAGCAAATAGAAGCATGTTTCCGGTTCACAATTTTTTTTTAAAGGAATTTTTCGAGGTAAAAACTTAAAATACTGACAAGCCAGCTTCTAAAATATTAAAATGCGGTGAGCGTGGATCGAACACGCGACCTTCAGATCTTCAGTCTGACGCTCTCCCAACTGAGCTATCCCCGCTGTTGTTGCATGTGCTTCAAATAATAATTCATCAATAAATGTGAAGGTTCTCTTCTGGGCTTTCCTACCCAGAGAGCAGTTAATTTGAGGACTTGTTGGTGATACTTTTGGGCTGGATTATATGCTTCGGCTGTTAGCTCATTTTATATGACTGGGCTGATTGTAGTTCATAGTACGAAAAATTAGCTGAACATATAATAGCTATGGTGGCCCATCTCAAATGTAGCTCCATTAGCCCATTATCCAATAACCAACAAAAAGTAATTGCGGGAAAAAGGAAAAAGTGGATTGAAGATACGGTATTTCCCTTTTCCATGCCAGTCTTCAAATTCTGGACTCAATCTGAGATTTGGCACTATTGAAGTTCTGTTGGGTTTTGTAGCCCATGTAAGGAAAGGAGTAGAAGAATTAGGATGATGGACACATCTTTGGGCTTGGCATTAAAACATTTAGTACACTTTTATGTGAGTAGCAAATTTTGGCCCAATACAATTGTGAAGGTTGTTTCAACTTTCAAACAGCCTCACCAATTCTCGGTCCTCTCAATTCTCAATGCTTAGATCTGCATTAATCCTAGGACTTATCAAACAAACCCTAGTTTCAAGTTTAGTGTATCAGTTGCTGCAATGTTGTGGTTTATGCAAAATTATTCCTGTACAAATGTTGTGTGGCTGGTCTCACAAATTTGGTAGTTGTGAAAAAAAGGGGACTTTGATCTCATGCTGTTTAAGCACTTATTCCTTGACGAGTTACCAATGAGCAGCCCATTGAGGTTAAAGTATCTCAAGTTGAAGCCATTTGATCAGCTGTGATCTAATTAATTACTTTTTGGTTAGGACATCCATTTATTAGTTTTATGATTGGGAAAATATAGTTTCACTCAAAGGTTGATTCATTCGGAGATAAACAAGCATCCACTAGTATCTTATTATGATCTCAACATTTGATCTTCATTAGAAAAGTCCTTCATAATTTACCAAATGTTGTTGGAATTTCAAAAAAAAAAAAAGGCAAATTCAGTGTTTTATGCTAATTATATTCAATTATGGGAGGAGATTATCAAAGTGCTATATTGAATTATTCTGCATTTTCTACCCTTTGAAAGGACAAAAGAAATCAAGAACCAAACGGCAGACACATACAGAGATTAACTAATATACAAGGCTTAAAAAATCATTCATTAGTCAAGCCGAGGAAATAAGCACACATCTTACATAAATCCATTTCTGGAATACGGGTTAATTTGCAAATAGGGTGTCACAAATCTCTGTGAATACCTCAAGAATAACCATATGGTAATAAGGGGAATTTAAAGACAAAAAACACTCCAACAACTTCTCAAGATCTTTAACTCCAAATATTTGGTTCTCAATAATCATCTCCAACATTGATGTCCTGAAGTCATTATATGGATCGCTTGTCCTCTTCTCAACCGCATAGCTATCTTCAACTCCGTCCTCAACAACGATATTTAAAAGCTGACCATCCTTATCAGACCTGGTTTGCCCTTTTCTTCTCCTATGTTTCTTGCTGGTTTTCCGGCGAGACTTGGTGATATTTCGGCAATGTTGACTTCCAAAACCATCATAGTAGAGTTCAGCTGAAGCCTCAGAAACTTGGCAACCCTTGAGAATTTCATTATTTTTGACAAAATCATCATCACCAGTCTCCCATCTGTGCCAAGTCTTGTCAGTCTTGGAGTCCCTTCTTGTAGACTTTGCATGTTTTTGGGCTGTTTCGCTGCCGCTTTTGGTGGTTTTCTTGCTGCATGGGCTGAGAGCTGTAGAATATGCTGAGAGTGCAGATGAGCAACGACCTAATTCAGTGTTCGTCTTACTATCAAACCTTTTCGAGTGAACTTTTGCTGATTTAAGGCGAAAAGATTCAGAAGAAGTGCGTGATGATAAGCTGAAAAAAGTATCAGATTTTCCATCAAATTGATCATCAGCTGTTTCGTCATCACTGCTAAACCACCTGCCACTGTTAGATGAGGAAATACTGTTATTCATCTTTGTCTCTTTTGCTCTTTCTTTCTTCTTTGAAGCCATAACTGAAGCAGGTGTAACAGGAGGACATCTTCTTCCTTCAGCATCAGAACCCAAAAGTACGGATTCTTTTTGGTAGTGCTTAGACGCTTCTTTCCCTTTTTTGGTTGTGGCTTTAGGCTCTTGGGATTTGATTACTGAAGGGGGTTTGCGAATATCTGACGAGGGTATTGGACATTCAATTTCATGATGGACAACTTTGGTGCCTTTTTTGACGGAAATGTAGCTCTGCACCACATCAGGTACCCTTCGGAATTGGCAAGAAGTTAATGAAGAAGGGAAGAAACAAGAAACCCTCTTTACAGAATGATGATCCATTAGAGAGTTGAGTTGATCACATGAGATCTGTATAGATTTTTGGGAGGTGGCAAGAATGTTGAACCATTATACAACGTTGAATCATATATATAGTAGTTTAGTACTAGAGCAATATAACACTGTGCGAAGTTAGACAATCAGGACCAGGTTTCCCCCTCAGGTACTGTACTAGAGTTCATTACTAATAAACAAACAAATGTAGGGAATGTTACATCATTTTCATTAATCAGGAAAATGGTCTCCACATCGAAAATTCAAAAATCAATTTCCTTTGATATTGAAATTACAGGTTTGAAGGGGATGAGCCCTTCAATTGGGAACATTTGCAATATGGCTCAACAAAATGTCGGATTTTGTCAATTGAATACCTCAAATAAGGCCTCATTTAAACATATAAAACCGCTTTCAACTTTTGGTGTAGGCCACAGAAGTTGAAGGAAGTTGATGTTTCAGCCTTTAAGGGCCTTACTCAAGAATCTGACACATTATTCCAATTTCAATGACTAAATTACAAAAAGTGAATGTACTCATATGATTTGAATGGCCCAAGTAAAATTTGTCTTCTATTATATAAAGTTGCGGATTGCTTTCACCTACCTTCTTATTTAGGCAGTCTACAAACTATAAACAGTTGAGGGGAAAAAAAGGTCAAAGAACAAGATAAAAAATAGTTAATTCAAAATTCAAATTTTGTATTAGTGGAGCTGGTGGACATATTTGAAAGAAATTAAATTCACCTAGTGAGTATTATGTTTCTTGCATTGTACGTATTTAGCTAGGTAATCTTACGTCTCCAGAGGTTTGTGATATATCTTTATTTTTGTCTGATTTGGTAACAGGAAGAATATTACCAGTTAACATACATGGTATACAACTCTCACAACGTGGAACTTCCATATATTATGTCCCTAGTGTACTATAAAAGAACCAAAAAGCAAGAAAAAATATAAAAAGCTCACCTTCAAGTTGAAACTGATCACAATCTTTTTTTTTTTTTTTTTTTTTGGTAACGCAAGTTGAAACTCACAAGCAGCCCAGTGGGTGATTATTAAGCTCGTTATCCTTTAGAAAAGAGAAGATCTTATACTAAAACACAAAGAAAACGACAGCTCCACATGATTTAACGTCTACTACATGCATTATCAAGCACAATTTCACAAGGAATGGATGAAGTCTATTTTGGATTCACGGACTAATGATAGCATTACTGGATGGACTTTTGTTTCCTTGTAGCTTTCATACCTTAACAATAGGTAATATATGGCTGTAACCAACCAAATTCAAGTTTTGACTTAAGCTAAAGATAAACAGGAAATTCATTAATTCTCCAACTGAATTATTATCATCAGGATATTATCCTTATTACAGAACATAAATGAGACGAATTACAGAGAAAAATAAAATACGTTCAAGTTTGAAAATTGATCCTTGTAGAAAATGTTGTGACACACTTTGTTGCATAGTTGTTTACCCAAATCTTTATTACCAATATACACGTATCTCGTCCTCTTGATCAAATAAAAGTCTATAAAATATCTTATTTCAAAGTCTACATGCTAATAAGATATTACATCTATACACAACGCTTAGTGCAGAGCAAATAAGTTCAGAGGAGAATGCTCCACATCTTGCGGCACATTTCCTTCATGGCCCATTGTCAATATGCTAATGTCTTATTCTTAATTCCTCATGGATACAAGACAAACAAATGAACTATTTCATTTGACCTTTTGTAGGACTCTACCCCCAACGCAAATTTTAGAGGGCTTTACTGGCCTAAGAGCCACAATTGATACGCGTATAACTTTGAGATCATGAGCTGACCTCTATACCAAAAAATCCAAACAGTCCAACAAAGGCATCTCAAAGATTGAAAGAACTTCCAACAATACAAAAACAACAATCTTGCTGTAGTATTATGAATTTCAAACTTCGCCATAATCCCACCAAAAGCTATAGGACACAAATTGTTGGTTGGCTTCATTTTTCCATGTTAGTCAGCTCACTGCCAATTATCAATAAAGAAACCATGCATGGCACAAAATATTGTGTTTGTCTATGCGTAAAACATAATGCACGTACCTTCTATGAGGTGTTAATATGTTATATTACATCTCATAATGTTGGAGTGATGTCCTAGTGTCCTTAATCTGGGAATTTTAATCTTCTAAAAGTCTTTGTAAACCATCAAGAACTTTAAGTCTTTAACCATTATTTAACTAAAATTTTGGAAAATTACCTCTGTAAATTTATGTCAATAGATTACTCAAAAGTTTAAAACTCCCACAGAAGGTAAATGTTATGCGCCACTAAATGGTTTACTCCTGTTCAACATTTCTTGAATTTTTTTTGCCACTCTAGGCACTGAGTCGATTTTGTTTTGGTTGTGCAATATGTTGTTTCGATCAAAAGCACTGATACTGCTATATGTTTACATAATGATTATTGCATTTAGTTATGGATATCAATTGTTGTATTCTTTTGCATGCTTACACGTTTGTAGGATTTGGGCTTCGAATTTGAACACTTCTTATGTTATGTTTTTATTGCTCTTTTCCCAGAACGTGAAGCTAATTCCAGAAGATATTTGACTTAGGCTGAATTTGTTTATAGATTTTAGGGTGCACTTGTCTTTTTCAAGATGGAATTATCTACTAGAATAAAATCCTGAACTTAGTCTGATGTATTTGGCTACTTTCTGTTTAATCATACATGGCCCAATCACGTGTGTGACATCAAAAATGAAGTCACAATTGAATTTTGGTGATAAATTGAAACATTAATTGGCTCAATATGTGTCGTTTTGCTAATGCTTTATGCTAAATGCAACATTTTACAGTTTTGGTTGAGTGGCCGCCTTGAATTCAAACAAGTTTTTCAAACTGAGGAAAGAAAGTGTTACACCAGTTCGGTAGAGTGACCAGTCATGAGGAATTTAACAGTTCGCTGTGTTTAGATGACTGATGATTTTCTTGGACAAAAGAATAATAACTGGTAGTACTTATTCAGTTATTCTTTGAACCGCAATTCAAGATTCTCCAAATGTTGCACCGGAACCTCAAAAACAGAGAAGGAAATATTCAAATCCCGTGTGAAATTTGAAGCTCATTGTTCGCTGAATCAACCGTTTTCATGATTATACTTGCAGTAAAATCAGACATGGAATACGGCCCGGTGATACCAGGACTAGAGCTCACCTAATCTTGGTTCTAACTGGGGATATCTCCTACTTTCTGAAGAATATATCGACTTGCTATTTCTCAAACAGGTCTATCTTACCTCAAAATGTTAGTAATTCTGTAAGCTCTATTTGGCACCCTATTTTTAAGGGCGCTTTTAACAGAAAAATTTTTAATAACTTTGTCTACGGGGACTCTTTAAAATGAAGTATTTTTGAAATGCACAGTTCAAAATATCCAAAAACATATAACTTGTTTCCTTCTTGTATCACCACCTTCCCCAACCATTTCTATTGCCGCCGTCCCTACTTTAGCTCACCACCACTTGCCACCATCTTCATCTCCGCCATTGCCAGCACTACCTCACCGTTCCTTTATTTCCCCCTCTCTCCTTTCCCCTCCTCCTCCTCTCGTCTCTCTCTTCCTTCTTCTTCTGCCATTTCCCTACTACCCACTCTAACTCCCAATTAATAGGGCAAGGAAAGAAAAAGGAGGCAGGGTAAAGGGAAGGGAAGCAAATGTTGTAGATATTGTATTTCAAAAGACTTTGTCCCACATTGGAAAACCAAGGAGTTTTTAAACACTTTATATTGTCTAACTCTCCATTGGGCTTGTGATGAGTTGAGAGTTAGCATGGGCTCGCGCGCATGAGGGGAAGTTGAATTGGGCTAATTTAGTTAAACTTTTCCTATAACCAACGGATCTTTTGTTAAACTTTTCCTATAAATAGCTGCCTTCCTTCTCAGTAGTGTCACAAAAATAATATCTGCAGATACGTTTCCTCGTGAGATTAATTTTCTAAACGTTTTAGGAATGTTTATGGTATTAAATCTGACAGATTAATTTCCTAAAATCAGCCATAAAAATCTGACAGATTAATTTCCAAACGTTTCCTTCCTAAAATCATGCCATGATTTATTGCATTGAATTTTTACCTTTTATGTTACAGAAACGTTCTTTGCAGCATTTAATGGACCAACGGATCTTTTGTTAAATTTTTCCTATAAATAGCTGCCTTCCTTCTCAGTAGTGTCACAAAACAGATACGTTTCCTCGTGAGATTAATTTTCTAAACGTTTTAGGAATGTTTATGGTATTAAATCTGACAGATTAATTTCCTAACGTTTCCTTCCTAAAATCATGCCATGATTTTATGGCATTGAAATCTGACAGATTAATTTCCAAACGTTTCCTTCCTAAAATCATGCCATGATTTATTGCATTGAATTTTTACCTTTTATGTTACAGAAACATTCTCTGCAGCATTTAATGGACCAACGGATCTTTTGTTAAACTTTTCCTATAAATAGCTGCCTTCCTTCTCAGTAGTGTCACACCTTCCTATCTGATCTCTCTTCCTCTCCTACTTTCTCTCTTCACTTTCCTTCTTCTCTCGATTCTCTGCTGGATATATTGAAATTTTGCTGGTACTTTCCTTCTTGATAACAAGAAGAAGGCTTGTTTAATCCTGGGGAAACATTTTCAACATCTGGAAATAGTTTCTTAGGACAGTGCTACCTAGCACGACTCAAGCGTGTCCTACTTTCCGTTTATTTATGTTATTCTTGTTAACATTATTCGGCCCTATTTTACAACAATCTAAGAAACTATGACCACCGACAATGTTAACGCCTCTCAACAATCAACTTCATCGCTGTCGCCAAAGCCATTTCAGATGTATCAAAATTGAAATTTTTGTTAATAAAAATTTCAAAGATGGCAAGAACGTGTGCACTCTCTCCTCGATATTCATGGAGTAGCCTACGCACTTACCGAATCCCAACCTTCTGCAACAGAGGATGCCAAGACCCTAGAAACATGGCAATATGCCAATAAGGTATGTAGACACACTATTTTGCAAACTCTCTCTAATGAATTGTTTGATGTCTCTGTAGCAAAGAAGCTAAGGTTATTTGGGAAGCCTTGGTAACAAAATTCTTGCCGAAGATGCAACCAAGCAAAAATTAGTTGGTAAATACAACCAATGGCAAATGACGACAAGGAAATAAAAAATCAAATCACGAGTATCAAATGCTGTTAGAAGAATTGAAAAATGAAGACATCAAGTTACAGAAATTTCTTGGGCATCTTGATTGAAAAGTTACCCGAGTCGTGGGCTGATTACAAAAACAACTTGAAGCACAAGGAGAAAAATTACACTATGGATGAGCTCGTGAAACACATTTTGATTGAGGATTCAAGCAAAAGGGAGTTAAGAGCTGCCAAAGCAAAGGAGATAGCTTTCAAAGCTAATCTGGTACAAAGCAACAATAAAAGGTACGCCAATAAATCCCAAAACAACAAGTCTAGAAATCACAACTACAAACCAAAGAGTTCCAACTTTAAAAAGAAAGGAAATTGCTACAGTTGCGGAAAACCAGGGCACCATGCTGCTCAGTGCAGATATAATAAAGATGACAAAGCATCTGGTAATCCTCCTAAGGCTAATTTAGTCGAAGGAGATGAAATAATTGCTGCGGTCATCTCACAAGCAAACATTGCAGCCAATGTAAAAAAGTGGGTAGTAGACTCTGGAGCTACTCGGCACATATGTGCAAATCGAGAAGCTTTTTCCTCCTATACTCCAATAGGGGAGGATGAAGAGGTAGTCTACCTTGGAGACTCACCGCTAAAGTCCTTGGAAAGGGCAAAGTGTTCTTGAAACTTACTTCGGGAAAAACTTTGGCTCTTAATGATGTGCTGCATGTGCCTAATATTCGGGCAAATCTGGTTTCTGTAGCATTGTTGGGAAAAGTTGGGGTGAAAGTGTCATTTGAATCTGATAAGATTGTAATGACCAGAAATAATGTGTTTGTAGGTAAAGGCTATTGTAACCAGGGACTCTTTGTACTTAACATTTCCAATGTGATCAATGAAAATGCTTCTTCTTCTGCTTATATTGTTGATTCAATTTCTTTATGGCATGCAAGATTAGGACATGTGAATGTAAGTTATATAAAGAAAATGCAATCACTTGGTTTACTTTCTGGTATTAATAATGACAACATGGATAAATGTGAAATATGTGCGAAAGTAAAATAACAAAGAAAAGTTGTATAACCTGCTTGAGAGAAACGAATTATTAAGTTTAATTCACAGATTTAGGTGATTTAAAACAAACTATGACAAGAGGTGGTAAAAGATATTATGTTACTTTTATAGATGATTATTCTAGATATACTAAACTTTATTTACTTAGAAATAAAGATGATACTTATAATGCCTTTTTTATCTTATAAGTCCAAATAGAAAATCAACTTAATAAAAGATAAAAAGAATTAGATCGATAGAGGAGGTGAATATTTATCTATGGATAGTTTTTGTGAACAAGAAGGCATAATACATGAAATAACACCACCTTATTCACCAGAATCTAATGGAGTAGCTGAACGGAAGAATAGAACACTAAAAGAAATGATGAATTCCATGTTAATTAGTTCACATGCTCGATAACTTATGGGGAGAAGCTATATTATCGCATGTCACTTACAAAATAGAATTCCTCATAAAAGGTGGCAAAACACCATATGAATTATGGAAAAATTATAAACCAAACCTGAAATATTTGAAAGTATGGGGATGTCTTGCTAAAGTTTTATTGCAGAACCTAAGAAAAGAAAAATAGGTTCTAAAACTTACGATTGTATGTTTATTGGATATCTTTGAACACGGTCTGCATATAGATTTCTTGTTTTAAGAAGTGGCGTGCTTGATTGTAATACAATTATTGAGACTAAAATGCTGAATTCTTTGAACACATTTTCCACTATCTAATAAAATTTCTCATGCACCTGTAGAAATAAATAAAGAGATAATTCCTAATGAGGAATTAAGAAGGAGTAAAAGGCCAAGAAAAGAATTTTCATTTGGAAATGATTTTCAAACTTTTCTTGTTGACAATGATCCTTTAACATATTTTGATGCTATTTCTTCTTCAGATTCTAAATCTTGGAAAGAAGCAATTAAAGCTGAAATCGATTCTATTATGAAAAATAAGACTTGGATTTTAGTAGATTTACCTCCAGGTGTGAAACCTATTGGTTGCAAATGAATTTTTAAAAGAAAATATAATCCTGATGGCTCTATAGATAAATACAAAGCTCGTTTAGTAGCCAAAGGATTTTCTCAAAACAAAATATTGACTATTTTGATACATTTGCACCGTAACAAGAATTTCCTCTATTAGTATTTTATTTGCTTTAGCTTCTATTCATAAACTTTTGTACATCAAATGGATGTCAAAACAGCTTTTAAATGGTGATTTAGAAGAAGAAATTTATATGTTACAACTGAAGGATGTATTGTACGAACAAGAAAATAAGGTTTGTAAATTAGTTAAATCACTTTATGGCCTAAAACAAGCTCTAAGCGATTGGCATGAAAAATTTGATCAAGTATTGATAAATGACGGTTTTATCTTGAAGTGGATAAATGTGTATATGTTAAAGCGTAGACAATGAATATGTGATAATTAGTTTGTATGTGGATGACATGCTTATATTTGGTACAAACTTAAATATTGTCAACGATTACTAAGCATTTTTTGTCATCTAGTTTTGATATGAAAGATTTGGGTGAAGCAAAAAATAATATTGGGTGTTAAAATCATAAGGAGAAATGATGGTATAATGTTGTCACAAGAACATTATCTGAAAGACTCTTAAGAAGTTTGAAAATTATGATGTGACACGGTAAGCACTCTTTATGATGCTAACACTCAATTAAAGAAAAATAATGGTGACCCAGGTTGCTTTCGGTCTAAATATGCAGTTATTGGGAGTCCATGCATTTGATGAATTTACTAGACGATATAGCTTATGTATGTAGGCGAGTAGATATACTCACAATCCCAATCGTGAGCATTGGTTTGCGTTAGTTAGACTAATGAAATATTTGAGAGGAACCATAAATTTTGGTATCCTGTATAGTGGATTTCCTTTGTATTAGAGGATTACTGTGATGCTAATTGGATCTCGATTCAAATGATACGAAATCCACTAGTGGTTATGTGTTCACCCTCGGGGGTGGAGCAGTAGCTTGGAAATCAGCCAGGCAGACAATCATTGCTAGGTCAACTATGGAATCAGAGTTTATAGCTCAGGTTGGCCGTGCGAGGTGATTGGCTAAGGAATTTCTTAGCTAATATTCCTTCAACTAAGGACATGTTGCCTCCAGTATCCATACACTGTGATTGTCAAGTGGCTATCGCTATTGCTAAAAATAAATCTTTTAATTGTAAAAGTCGACACATGAGATTGAGACATGATGTCGTAAAGCAGCTGCTTAGAGATGGAATTATTTCCATTGATTTTGTGAAGTCAGAGTTGAATTTGGCGATCCTCGACTAAACACAGGAAGAAAGTTAATTCTTCAAACTACAAGGAGATGGGACTTGGGCCAACAATTGTCAATAAAGATGGTAACCCAACCTATGTGATTGGTGATCCCATGAAGTAGGTTCATATGGGTAATAACAAGTCGATATTGACGTAAAGCACTTGAAATTTAAAGTCCCTTGAGATAAGTGCTTTGTGCTAGTATTTGTAAGGTTGAGTTTAAATACTCTTAATGAATTTATATCCCTTAGGGAGGTGTATTTTGAGCAGTATACACTTGATAAATTCACCTATATGAGGTGGAGTGGGGCAGCTCCTATAAGATTTTGGCCAAATCTTTAGAGCTCTCATGAACAACTGACGCCGGCCTAAATCATAAAACAGCGTTGAACGACAAATTATGGGTTACAATGTGATTGGTAAGATCTCTGTCATCTAAAAAAGAATTATTGGTTCATAGAAATACATATTTCACCAATAATTGTAAAACATATCTTATCGGTCTAAGTTTGGTTCATAGTCAAAAGACACCAAACGAGTGCGTTGAACTCAAAATATATCGACAAATTTTCCTTCCTCATTATTGTTACGTTCAAAATCTTTTGAAATAGGTGGGAGATTGTTGTAGATATTGTATTTCAAAAGACTTTGTCCCACATTGGAAAACCAAGGAGTTTTTTAAACACTTTATATTGTCTAACTCTCCATTGGGCTTGTGATGAGTTGAGAGTTAGCATGGGCTCAGCGCGCATGAGGGGAAGTTGAATTGGGCTAATTTAGGTTCAAGCGGTTGATTTCCCCATGGGTTAAACTCTGCTTGGTTTTATTTTTGTCAATCATCATTAAAGTTTTGACCAAAGCGTTTTAACGTTATCATAAGCGCCTTGACTGGCGGTAGAAAATAATATCTGCAGATACGTTTCCTAAAATCGTGTTTATTTGACAGATTAATTTCCAAACGTTTCCTTCCTAAAATCATGCCATGATTTTATGGCATTGAAATCTGACAGATTAATTTCCAAACGTTTCCTTCCTAAAATCATGCCATGATTTATTGCATTGAATTTTTACCTTTTATGTTATAGAAACGTTCTCTGCAGCATTTAATGGACCAACGGATCTTTTGTTAAACTTTTCCTATAAATAGTTGCCTTCCTTCTCAGTAGTGTCACACCTTCCTATCTGATCTCTCTTCCTCTCCTACTTTCTCTCTTCACTTTCTTTCTTCTCTCGATTCTCTGCTGGATATATTGAAATTTTGCTGGTACTTTCCTTCTTGATAACAAGAAGAAGGCTTGTTTAATCACGGGAAACATTTTCAACATCTGGAAATAGTTTCTTGGAAGCTTGACTCAAGCGTCCTCTTTCCGTTTATTTCTGTTATTCTTGTTAACATTATTATTTTACAACAAAAAGGGTGGTGGGAAAAGAAAGGAAGAATGAAGAAAGGGAGAGGTAATAAAGAGAGAGAGAGGAAGAAGAAGGAGAAAGAGGAAAGAGAGAAGGAGAGAGGAAAAGTGGAGGGGAGTGGTTCTGGTCGGAGAGAGGAGAAGGAAGGAGAAAAAAGGAAAGAAATAAAAAAAAAAAAGAAAAATAAAAGAAAAATAAAAATAAAAAAGTTTTTCAATTTCTCCCTAAACACTCAATACACAAAAGTTTTATAAACTACTACAGTAAGTTATGATAAATTTTTAACAAACTCTCAAAAAATAGAATTGGTAATGATGTGTTTTGACACTCTAATTTTTTGCTTATTCGTTTTAGGCAAAATCTTTTTTCCAACTTTGCCTATAGATTTGTTAAAACCCTAAATTTTATAAACACACCCTAAAATAATAAAATATCACTCATTCCTATATCTATCATCATCCTTCCTAACCATTTCACTCCCATTACTTTGATTACCCCACTCTTCGACTCTCTCCTCTCCTCTCTCTCTCTTTCTTCTCCTTCATCTCACTCCTTCTTCTCTCTCTTCATTCCTCTCTTTTGAGGTGGAGGAAGAATGGAAGTTGTTAAGTCCTTAATTGTACACAATATTTGTGGATATTCCCCCTTAATTATGGCCTAAATATGGTATTAACTGTGTGATTCTACTCATATTTGATTCTTGGCATTTATTTAGGTCATTGGAATTATTTGGAGCTTAAAGGTGCAATTGAATGGAAATTCCAGAAAACAATCACAGATAAGGCGCGGGCACGCTGTGTGTTGATTTGAAGGTTGCCTTTTTGAAGAAGTGAATCACTTTCCTGCGGAAGATAATTGCTGAATATTTGGAAACAAGGATTTCATGTACTTTTGGGAATTGGTCAAAGACTCCTTTTAATTAGGAATATTTGTAATTGGTTTCCATATTTATTTTGTTATGGTGATTTAGCAAGTTAGACTCTAATTAGGACAAAAACTCTTTGAGTCCTATTAAGGTAGGGAATCTTTCGTTTGTTTATTTAGGGAGGTTATCATGGAGCAGACGGACTTGTTTTTTGGCTTGGCTGCCAAACTTTTAGCTTTTTCGTAGGTTTCTGTTTAATTGAGAGGATATCTTTTGTTTCTCTTGGGCGGCAAACTCACGTTGGCTAAGGAAGAAGAAGGGCCGTTCCTTTGTCTTTCGTTTTCATCAATCTTAATTGAACTTTCTACAAACATCCTTTGGTTACAATTCTCAATGAAGAGTGGCTAATTTCTTCGTCTAGTTGAAGGCTAATCGAGATTTGGTTCATCAACTCTGTGAGATTTGTTTGGATTATTTTTATTTCATTTATTTACAAGTATTTGAATATTTTCTGTTGTTCATGTTTATGATTATTTCTTGCAATTAAATACCTGATCACTATTTCTTTGTGGGGGATAATCTACTGTCATCTAGAACGCCAAATACGTAATCATTTGGAAGGTTTTAGTATTTGTGACAATTGACGTAATTCAATAGTACAAGAAACTTTTGAATTATTGTCATGGGAATATTCAATCTGGCTTAAATGAACCGAGCTTATGCGTTTGTTGGTTAGAATTGGTGGCTAATCTAATTGTTAATGCTGTTGGTGGGCTAAATCCTAAGAGCTTGTTTAGAGTTGTCTACTGGCAAGAGAAGTAGTTACAGACCTTGTCGTGGCTATCGACACAGTAAGGATTGGCAGGTTGTCAGAGCTTGTTGACAACCATAACCAATTTATTTGTAAGTAATTGAATGCAATTTCGTGTCAATGATCAAGTTGATGAAACCAAGGTGAGATTAGGCCTTTGACTAGATCTTGTTATTGATTGATTTATTTTCGTATTTGATTCCTGTGATACTATTCATTTTAATTGGAATTTTGTGGTGCCGTTTATTTTTATTTATTCTTATTGGGTTTTATTAATTAGGAACTATTCGAACTCCCTCCCCCCATTTATTTTATTTCATAGAAAATAATTCTTCCAGGTTCCACGGGAGGCGACCCTACTTGCCACTTACTCAAATTTATTAAATTCTCTGGTTAATTTCTAGTATATCGGATTAAGTAAACTCCTTGGAATCAGGGTGAAGCTAGTAACCCATTGCACATCCGGAGTCATTGCTTCAGTACTAGAATTAACTCGGGAATATCTCTGTAGTCAATTAGGTTTTATTTATTTATTTTTGTACAGGCTCGACACCTGTCAAATTTTGGCGCCGTTGCCGGGGAACTTGGTGCCTTAATTGATTTATTTTCTGTGAACATTTGTTTCTATTTTAATTTTGATTTTATACTGTTGCCAGTTTATGCCCCGATCTTCTGGTCATCTCGCATGCGAGAGATAGAAAGACAGCCGTGCATTGAGAAAAGAAACAAGGCAACAATCGGAGGAATCATCTTATCTCCGGACTTAAAATAGCAGTAGTCTTCTTTGAATATTTTTGTGAACAGGAAAAGAGATTGAGACCATGGCTAGAGGAGACCACGAGAGAACTTGCTACACGTTTAAATCAACAGCCTTTATGCATAACATATCCTACTTTAGAGGCTGCATTTGAGTTAAAATTTGGATTGATACACTTATTGCCTTCTTTTCATGGACTTCCAGGTGAAGATCCTCATAAACACCTCAAGGAGTTCCATTGATCATTGACAATGAAGCCTCAAGGAATCCGCGGAAGAGTAAATAAAATTGAGAGCCTTTCCATTCTCCTTAAATGATAAAGCTAAAGATTGGCTCTATTATTTGCCTTGGGATCAATCTGCGTGGGCTGAAATGAGACATCAGTTTTAGAGAAATTCTTTCCGACTTCCAGGCAAGCATAGGAAGGACATCACGTGGAATAAGGCAGTTCAATGGAAAGACACCGCAATATTGGGAGAGATTCAAGTAATTATGTGCGTTGTCCTCATCACCAAATTTCAGACCAACTCCTCGTCCAAGGTACTTTTATGAGGGACTCACTCCATCGAGATAGAAGGTTAATAGATCTTGCTAGTGGAGGTGCCTTAGTGAATAAAACTCCAGCGAAGCAAGAAATTTGATTGCAAGCATGGCTGCTAATTCCCAACAATGTGGAGAAAGACAGGATAATACATCCCGTCAAGTCAATGAGGTGAATACATCTTCACTTGATCATAAATTAGATTCTCTAACATCCTTGATGGAGAAATTTGTTGTGGCCAAGTGCAACAAGTGAAGACATGTGGCATCTATTACGGGCATGCACCCGACATGTGCTCCACTCTCCAGAGGAGGTCAAATGAGCATGCCAATGCAATTGGAGGATTTCTGGACCACCAGGCGGTATGATCCTTACTCAAACAATTACAATCAGGTGGAAGGATCATCCAAACTTTAGCTATGCAACAAGACCTCCGGAGTTTCAACCTCAGCAATATCAACCTAGACCTCTATGCAACAACAACAATTGGCTCCTAAGCAAGGTACTTCTCTTGAGGGAAATTGTTAAATCTTTAACTACTAACATGCAACAATTTCAACAGGAGACAAGAGCTAGCATTCAAACTATGGAAAATCAGACAAGAGCTAGCATTCAAAATTTGGAGAATCAAATAAGTGGGTTACTTCCAGGTCATTTGGAATCTCAAACTACCTTCACGTGACAATCGTTAACCCAAAACAAAATGCTTGTGCCATTACATTAAGGTGGAAAGAATTGCCGTGAGAGCGACAAGAAGAAAAGTGCGAGCAAGCTATTGAGGGAAGAAATTCAAAAGAGGAAGAGGGTGACTCAATCTAAGTTGCACTGTCGTAAAAGTCGAGATGAGCCTTACACCATGATGACACCTCTACCTCCATTTCCCGCCTAGCCAAGGCCAAGAAGAGGAAGCGGAGAAGGAGATTCCTGGACACCTTAGTAAGGTTGCGGTAAATATCCCTCTTCTTGATGCAATTAAGCAAATTCCTCGTTATGCTAAATTTTTGAAAGAATTATGCACTACTAAGAAAAATTTGAAAGGTAATGAAAAAGTGCATATGGGAGAAAACGTGTCAGCAGTGCTACAAAAAAAAGCTCCTCTAAATGTAAGGACCCAGGTATGTTTACTGTCCCTTGCATGATAGGAAATGTTCATGTTGAAAAAGCAATGTTGGATTTAGGTGCTTCCATCAATGTTATGCCTCGTTCTATTTATGATTTGATGAATCTTGGGCCTTTGAAAATGACGGGTATAATAATTCAACTGGCTGATAGGTCAAATGCATATCTTAATGGTGTTTTGGAGGATATTCTGGTCCAAGTAGATAAATTGGTTTTTCCTTCCGATTTCTATGTACTTGACATGGGGGATGATAATTCTTCTAATCCACCTCCAATTTTATTGGGAAGGCCATTTTTGAGAACAGCTAGAACAAAAATTGATGTTTTTACTGGGATTTTGACAATGGAGTTTGATGGTAACATTATTAAATTTAATATTTATGATGCCATAAAATATCTAGTGAATCCTCATTCAGCTTTTGTTGTAGATGTGGTTGACTCTTTGACACAAAATTTTGAAATTAATGATGAAGATCGTTGAAGGTTGCTCTAACTAGTGGTTTTGATCGAGTATGTTGAGAATTTATGGGAAGTTTGAATTTCCTTACGAACTTTTGGAAGCAATCTTTGCATTAGATTCACTTCACACACTAGTTTTGATGTATTTTACATAGAATTACCATTGTCTCATTCAAAACTTTTGCCATCTATTGTGCCCCAGAATTGGAATTGAAGAAGTTACCAAGCCACTTGAAATACGTGTTCTTGGGAGAAGGAGACACTCTTCCAGTAATAATATCCTGTAAGCTCACTGCTTTGGAAGAGGAAAAGTTAATTCGGATGCTTAAAGATCATAAGGAGGCAAATAGGGTGGACTGTAGCTGACATCAAGGGATTGAGCCCAACCACCTGTATGCACAAAATCTTGTTAGAGGAAGATGCTAAACCTACACGAGAGGCTCAGCGTGGGTTAAACCCACCACTCATGGAGGTAGTGAAGAAAGAAGTCCTAAAACTTCTTGACACGATATAATCTATCCAATCTCGGATAATAGTGGGTAAGTCCCGTACATGTTGTTCCCAAAAAGGAATAACTGGTTGAGAAAGCCCTAATGGTGAGTTAGTTCCAACTGAGTTCAAAATGGGTGGAAGTTTGTATGCGATTTTACGTAAATTAAATGCACTAACTTCGCGAGGATCATTTTCCTTTGCCCTTTATTGACCAAATGCTTGAAAGATTAGTTGGGAGATCTCATTATTGTTGTCTTGATGGTTTTGGGTTTTCTACAAATTCTGGCTCACGAGACCAAGAGAAAATGCGTTTACATCCTTTTGGCACATTTGCATATCGATGGATGCCTTTCGGTCTTTGCAATACTCACCACATTCCAAAGGTGTATGGTTAGTATATTTTCCGATTATGTTGAGAACATCATAGAAGTGTTTATGGATGATTTTACTGTCTATGGTGATTCTTTTTATGCTTGTTTGGCTAACCTCACCAAAGTCCTTCAAAGATGCATTGAGACCAACTTTGTGTTAAACTATGAAAAATGTCATTTTATGGTAGACTAAGGCATAATTCTAGGACATATGGTATCTTCTAGGGGAATTGAGGTAGATAAAGCTAAGGTAGAAATTATTAAATGTTTACCTTACCACATAAATGTCTTGGAAGTTCGCTCTTTTTTTGGTCATGCGGTTTCTACCGACGCTTCATAAGAGATTTTCAAAGTCACATCCCTTATGTGAATTACTTAAAAGGGATGTGACCTTTAATTCGATGAAGAATGTAAGGTTGCATTTGATACAGAAGATGTCATTAACTTCAGCACGGTTGTTCGACCACCCAATTGGAGTCTATCATTAGAAATAATGTGTGACGCAAGCAACTATCTTTGGGTGCTGTGCTTGGACAAAGAGATGGGAAGGCTGGCCTATGTCATTTACTATGCCTCAAGAACACTAGGCGATTCTTTCGGTAATTATTCAACTCTTGAGAAGAGAGCTTTTAGCAGTAGTTTTTGCTTTAGAAAAATTTCGTTCTTATTTACTTGGCAGTAAAGTAATTGTCTACTCTGATCATGCAGCATTGAAATATTTGCTCACCAAGAAGGAGGCAAAACCAAGGCTTATAAGATGGATTCTGTTACTTCAAGAATTCAATTTAGAGATTCGAGACAAGAAGGGAGCTGAGAATTTGGTTGCGGATTACCTCAGTTGATTGATCACAAGTGAAGAACCCAGACCTCTAGGAGATAATTTTCCAAATGAGCATCTCTTTTCTACTCATACGATAATTCCTTGGTATGCTGATATAGTTAACTATCTAGTTACTAAAGTGTTACCTGGTGATTTATCTAGAGCTCAAAAAGATAAAATTAAAAGTGATGCTAAGTATTATGTGTGGGATGAGCCTTACTTGTGGAAATATTGTGCTGATCAAGTGATTCGTAGGTTTGTTTCTGAAGATGAAATATCTTCTATTCTCTATTTTTGTCATTCTTATGCATGTGGCGGACATTTTGGTCCCAAAAGAACTGCTCGAAAGGTGCTAGAATGTGGTTTATTTTGGCCTAATGTGTTTCGTGATTCATACATGTTTTGCAAATCTTGTGAAAATTGTCAAGGACGGGAACTTAGGGACATAGAGATCAAATGCCCCTTATGCCTATACTTGTGTGTAGAAATCTTTGGCGTCAGGGGAATTGATTTTATGGGCCCGTTCCTTCCTCTTTTTTGGTAATGTCTATATATTACTTGCGTGGATTACGTTTCAAAATGGGTGGAAGCTAAGGCTACAGGCCGACAATTCTAAGGTTGTTGCAAATTTTGTCAAATCTCATATTTTTTGTCGGGTTTGAGTGCGTAAGAGCTATCATTAGTGACCGTGAGGACGCCTTGTAATAGAGTGATTAAGGCTTTGATGAAGAAATATGGTGTCACCCATCGAGTTTCTACTTCTTATCACCCACAAACCAGTGGACAAGCAGAAACTTCCAATAGGGAGATCAAATCAATTTTAGAGAAGACGGTCAATCCAAACCAAAGGTTGGAGTTTCATGTGATGATGCACTACCCTGGGCCTATCGAGCGGCCTATAAGACTCCAATAGGTATGTCTCCTTATCGTTTAGTCTTTGGTAAACCTTGTCACCCCTTTGTTGAATTGGAGCATAGGGCCTATTGGGCGGTTAAACACCAATATGTGGATGGATGAAGCCAGAACAAAGGAAGTTGCAATTGCAAGAATTAGAGGAAATTGAATGATACTCACGAGTTCTCGCATGATTTATAAGGATAAGACAAAAGCATTTCATGATGAAAAGATTTCAAGGAAGCAGTTTTCTATTGGTCAAAAAGTCCTACTCTTCCATTCAAGGCTTAAACTTTTTCACAGTGTGAATTACGCGTTCTGGTTGGTTAGGGACCTTTTATTGTCTCTAACGTTTTCCCTCATGGTGCTGGAAATAAAAGAAGCCCTAAGACTGACAAGCTCTTCAAGGTTAATGGTCATCGCTCTCAAACCTTTTATGAAGGTTGAAGCCTATATTGTGGAGAGATGAATCCAAATAAACGAAGGCCAACCAAACATCTTGTGTTGGAACGAAGCTTGGTCTAGTAAAGGCGTTAAAAACTACTTGAGGAGGCAACCAAGAATTTTATTACGTTATTTCTTGTTATTAAATTTTGATTCCTCCATGTTTCAAGTTTTTAATTCTTGTGTTTTGTCTTTTTCTTGTTTTAACAGAAATTTTGTGTTTGTAGGTCTTGGGTGGGTGTGCCAAAGCTTTGCTCAAAGTGGAGCTTTTCGTTTAGCTTGATCAGAAGACTTTCCTCAATAAGACGTGCTTACATGCCTCAGGAAAGGCTTCGATCTCAATATCATCTACAAAATTTTTGGGAGAAGACTTTCTGGTTAGGCGTGCCTACAGTAGAGCGAGTCTTGCCCAAAGCTTAAAAAAATGATGGACGAAGACTTCCTTGGTTAAGCGTGCCTTGGCCTGGGAAAAGACTACCTTGATCGAGAAAAAAAAACCAATGGACAGACTTCAATGGTTAAGACGCTTTAGCTAATAAGGAAGAGATACCTTTCAAAAAAAAAAAAACTGATGGACAGAAGACTTCCTTGGTTAAACAGTGCTTATAAGAAGATTCTCTTTCTTTGGAAAAAAAAAAAGAAAGAAAAGAAAGATGGAATGAATGGGGTCAAAACCCTAAACCTTTTCCTTCCGCCTTTTCGCTTTCTTTCTTTTTCTTTTCTCGCTTCCTTTCATGGTTCCCTGATTTCTTCTTATTGTCCGTTCCTCTTTCTTTCTTTCTTGCTTGGCTTGCCGATCTTTGCTGATGGAGGTACTACATCCTTGTCATGCTGCCACCGGTGGCTTCCTGCGATGCATTCCGCGGGTTCCTCCCCTTTCGCGTCAAGCCATGTGAGTCCAGGTCTGCTGCGTTGCTTTCGTTGTAGCTCAACTCACTTTGCCCGGCTTGCGTGGACCGCGGCCACTGCCGTCATTCTCTTTGCTTGCTTCGAGGCCGGATGGAGCCTGCGACACACTCCGTTGTACTTCTTGGGTTTGCCCGCATCAGTTGCTTCTTGCGCTTCAACATCCACCATCCTTGTTGGAATAGACGCTCCGATGCAGGTCGATTACTATTGCTTTGATGATAAGGTTTAAGTTTCCAATTCTCCCTCCGTGGTGATGCGGATATTCCCATTCTTAGGCGAGGCAGTTAATTGAATATTGTTGATGAAGTCCGAAGTATCTTTGTTAGGTTCTTCTTTGAGTTACTTGCTATTTCACTAAGTTTTAATCTGATTACCCGTAGTTGTTCTTTGGTGCATTGTGTTGGTTACTCTTGAATCTTATGGGTATTTGCTCAGTGATTGAATTATGAAGCTTCTGGTTGATTGACAAAATTTGCTAGAGTTGAAAATGGCTAAAGGCTAAGTTGAAATCTTTGAAAAAGGGCAAAGCCTCAACCACAATAATCCCTCGATCTGCTTGGTCCTTCCTTTCCGTCCCTCACTTGCTATAGCTTGCTCTTGGGGAAGTCCTCAGTCTCTCTTGTTTGAATACATTGAGGACAATGTAGTGTTTAGGTGTGGGGGAGAATATTTTGGCTTTGATTCTGGCTTTGATTGGTTATTTTACTTTTAGTTTTTTCAATTTTAGTTAATTTCCTAGTTTTTCCAACCTTTAGTTTAGTTTTGTGTTTTCAATTCTAGTTGCTTGTTTGTGTTCTTTTGTTTTCCTTCTATGCTTATGTTGTCAGATGCAATTAGGAGTAGTGTAATGTCATTAGCATGGAATTATATTTACTTGCAATTGATTTGAAAAAGGGATGTTCTTGACATGACATATAATAATTGTGAGATTTGAGACTTAAATATCTCATTATTCAAAATTTCTTCTTCATGGTTTGTGAGTGTAATTATCACCGTAGTTAGATCATTCTAGAACTTACTATGATATACATATGGAGGGCCATTATTGATTTGATGCATGAAAATGATAAGAGACAATTAGGTTTAACCACTTTTAGCTTTCTAAACCCTAACCTAATTATGTTTTCCCTAGTTACAAATTTGGGCCTTAAACCTTTTCTTTTAACAACACTTTTATCACCCTTTAACCTTTTTCTTCTAAACCTTTTGTTTGAACCCAGCGTCAAAGGGTGCCTCAATATTCTTTCATGATGAAATCACAAGTAGAAGAGTTGATTATATTTATAGTTAGCCAGTGCTATTATGTTCCTATATTTATGTTAGAAAAGAAAAAAAAAGAAAAATGATGGATGATGACTTTTGTTAAGAGCGTGTTGCTTGTGGAAGAAGGATCGCATAAAAAAAAAAAAGAAAAAAAAGGAAAAAAAAAAGGAAAAGAAATATATATATATATATATATATATATTTATTTATTATTGTGTGAGGCACTCTTGTAGATGAGTGTTGTGTTTATGAGAAGGGGATTAATCCACAGTTATGTAAGCACTTGTTATGCACGAGAATTTGTTATCAAGCTTAAGAGCTCAATATGTGAATGAAGATGATATTTCAATTCATGCAAGGGATGATTGGGTATTCTCTTTATGTTTATAAACCTAAATTACCTTTTGTCCAACCTTTACCTAAGCCGTTACAACTTTTGTTAAAGACCCTTGATTCACATTTGAATTCATATTGATGGTAGAGATATGATAGATTAGCAAGCTTATGGCAATGACTTTCTATGGTGTTGATGAGTGTACATGTCCCCATAAACATCTTGAGTGTTGAAGGCATATACTACTTTCCATGTGAGGTCATTCCGTCTTGAACATCTGATTTTGATGAGATTGTTAAGGATATAGAGTATTTGTCTTTGTGATATTATGCTATTTCATATTTGTCATCTTGATTTTGAGTTTTAGATTGGTAGATGCTTGAGGGCAAGCATTGTCTAGGTTAATGGGAAATTTGTTAAGTCCTAATTGTGCACAATATTTATGGATATTCCCACTAATATGGCCTAAATATGGTGTGCTTTGATTCTACTTATATTTGGTTTTGGCATTGATTTAGGTCATTGGAGTTATTTGGAGCTTAAGGTGCAATTGAATGGAAATTCAGAAGACAATCGAGGATAAGAGTAGCCCAGACATGTGTGTTTGATTTGAAGGTTGCCTTTTTTAAAAAGTGAATCATTTTCCTGCGAAAGATAATTGTTGAATATTTGGAAACAAGGATTTCATGTACTTTGGGGAATTGGTCAAAGACTCCTTTTAATTAGGAATATTTGTAGTGGTTTCCATATTTATTTTGTTATGGTGATTTAGCAGTGGAGCTCTGTGGACAAAACTCTCTTTGAATCCTATTAAGGTAGGAATCTTTACGTTTTATTTATTTAGGAGGTTATCATGGAGGGACTTGTTTTTGGCTTGGCTGCAAACTTTTAGTTTTTATTGGGTTTCTCTTAAAGCTTAGTTGTTTAATTGAGGATATCTTTTGTTGTTTCTCTTGACGGCAAACTCACGTTGGCTAAGGGAAGAAGGGCATCCTTTGTCTTTGTTTTGTCAATCTTAATGAACTTTCTACAAACATCTTTTGGTTACAATTCTCAATGAAGAGTGGCTAATTCTTAATCTAGTTGAAGCTAATCGAGCTTTGGTTCATCAACTTGTGAGACTTGTTTGGATTATTTTTATTTCATTTATTTACAAGTATTTGAATATTTTCGTTGTTTCATGTTTATGATTATTTCTTGCAATTAAATACACGATCACTATTCTTTGTGGGATAATCTCTTTTCATCTAGAGCGTAAATGTGTATTGTTTGGAAGGTTTTAGTATTTGTGACAATTGGCGTATTCAATGGTACAAGAAACTTTTGAATTATTGTCATAGGAATATTCAATCGGACAAATGAGCAGAAACTTATGTGTTTGTTAGTTAGAATTGGTGTTCAATCTAATTTGTTGAAATCGTT